>ONZH01009352.1:0-160711 GCA_900303285.1 Rhinella marina | reverse complement strand
GAAAAGGCTTTTTTTTAATAATATTTCTAGGTACACAGCCGTGTACTAAACAGATCAGACAGTGTGTATGAACACTACGTATATACAATTATTTTGCAAGAGAACGCAAAGTAAAGGTGCCAATGAAAAGGCTTTTTTTTTAAAATATATTTCTAGGTACACAGCCGTGTACAAACAGATCAGACGGTGTGTATGAAACACTACGTATATACAATTATTTTGCAAGAGAAACGCAAAGTTCAGGTGCCAATGAAAAGGCTTTTTTTTTAATATATTTCTAGGTACAACAGCCGTGTACTAACAGATCAGACGGTGTGTATGACACTACGTATATACAATTATTTTGCAAGAGAACGCAAAGTACAGGTGCCAATGAAAAGGCTTTTTTTAAATATATTTCTAGTACATAGCCGTGTTCAAACAGATCAGACGGTGTGTATGAACACTACGTATATACAATTATTTTGCAAGAGAACGCAAAGTACAGGTGCCAATGAAAGGCTTTATTTTTAAATATATTTCTAGGTACACAGCCGTGTACTAACTGATCAGACGGTGTGTATGAACATTAACGTATATCAAATTATTTTGCAAGAAAACGCAAAGTACAGGTGCCGATGAAAAGGCTTTTTTTTTAAATATATTTCTAGGTACACAGCCGTGTACTAACTGATCAGACGGTGTGTATGAACATTACGTTTATTACAATTATTTTGCAAGAGAACGCAAAGTACAGGTGCCAATGAAAAGGCTTTTTTTTAAAATATATTTCTAGGTACATAGCCGTGTACTAACAGATCAGACGGTGTGTATGAACACTACGTATATACAATTAATTTGCAAGAGAACGCAAAGTATAGGTGCCAATGAAAAGGCTTTATTTTTTTCTACATTTCTAGGTACACAGCCGTGTACTAACAGATCAGACGGTGTGTATGAACACTACGTATATACAATTATTTTGCAAGAGAACGCAAAGTACAGGTGCCAATGAAAAGGCTTTTTTTTTTTATATTTCTAGGTACACAGCCGTGTACTAACAGATCAGACGGTGTGTATGAACACTACGTATATACAATTATTTTGCAAGAGAACGCAAAGTACAGGTGCCAATGAAAAGGCTTTTTTTTTTTTATATTTCTAGGTACACAGCCGTGTACTAACAGATCAGACGGTGTGTATGAACACTGCATATATACAATTATTTTGCAAGAGAACGCAAAGTATAGGTGCCAATGAAAAGGCTTTTTTTTTCTACATTTCTAGGTACACAGCCGTGTACTAACAGATCAGACGGTGTGTATGAACACTACGTATATACAATTATTTTGCAAGAGAACGCAAAGTACAGGTGCCAATGAAAAGGCTTTTTTTTAAATATATTTCTAGGTACACAGCCGTGTACTAACAGATCAGACGGTGTGTATGAACACTACGTATATACAATTATTTTGCAAGAGAACGCAAAGTACAGGTGCCAATGAAAAGGCTTTTTTTTAAAATATATTTCTAGGTACACAGCCGTGTTCAAACAGATCAGACGGTGTGTATGAACACTACGTATATACAATTATTTTGCAAGAGAACGCAAAGTACAGGTGCCAATGAAAAGGCTTTTTTTTAAATATATTTCTAGGTACACAGCCGTGTACTAACTGATCAGACGGTGTGTATGAACATTACGTTTATACAATTATTTTGCAAGAGAACGCAAAGTACAGGTGCCAATGAAAAGGCTTTTTTTTAAAATATATTTCTAGGTACATAGCCGTGTACTAACAGATCAGACGGTGTGTATGAACACTACGTATATACAATTAATTTGCAAGAGAACGCAAAGTATAGGTGCCAATGAAAAGGCTTTATTTTTTTCTACATTTCTAGGTACACAGCCGTGTACTAACAGATCAGACGGTGTGTATGAACACTACGTATATACAATTATTTTGCAAGAGAACGCAAAGTACAGGTGCCAATGAAAAGGCTTTTTTTTTTTTATATTTCTAGGTACACAGCCGTGTACTAACAGATCAGACGGTGTGTATGAACACTACGTATATACAATTATTTTGCAAGAGAACGCAAAGTACAGGTGCCAATGAAAAGGCTTTTTTTTTTTTATATTTCTAGGTACACAGCCGTGTACTAACAGATCAGACGGTGTGTATGAACACTGCATATATACAATTATTTTGCAAGAGAACGCAAAGTATAGGTGCCAATGAAAAGGCTTTATTTTTTTCTACATTTCTAGGTACACAGCCGTGTACTAACAGATCAGACGGTGTGTATGAACACTACGTATATACAATTATTTTGCAAGAGAACGCAAAGTACAGGTGCCAATGAAAAGGCTTTTTTTTAAATATATTTCTAGGGTACACAGCCGTGTACTAACAGATCAGACGGTGTGTATGAACACTACGTATATACAATTATTTTGCAAGAGAACGCAAAGTACAGGTGCCAATGAAAAGGCTTTTTTTTAAATATATTTCTAGGTACACAGCCGTGTTCAAACAGATCAGACGGTGTGTATGAACACTACGTATATACAATTATTTTGCAAGAGAACGCAAAGTACAGGTGCCAATGAAAAGGCTTTTTTTTTAAATATATTTCTAGGTACACAGCCGTGTACTAACTGATCAGACGGTGTGTATGAACATTACGTATATACAATTATTTTGCAAGAAATCGCAAAGTACAGGTGCCAATGAAAAGGCTTTTTTTTAAAATATATTTCTAGGTACACAGCCGTGTACAAACAGATCAGACGGTGTGTATGAACACTACGTATATACAATTATTTTGCAAGAGAACGCAAAGTACAGGTGCCAATGAAAAGGCTTTTTTTAAATATATTTCTAGGTACACAGCCGTGTACTAACAGATCAGACGGTGTGTATGAACACTACGTATATACAATTAATTTGCAAGAGAACGCAAAGTATAGGTGCCAATGAAAAGGCTTTATTTTTTACTACATTTCTAGGTACACAGCCGTGTACTAACAGATCAGACGGTGTGTATGAACAGTACGTATATACAATTATTTTGCAAGAGAACGCAAAGTACAGGTGCCAATGAAAAGGCTTTTTTTTTAAATATATTTCTAGGTACATAGCCGTGTTCAAACAGATCAGACGGTGTGTATGAACACTACGTATATACAATTATTTTGCAAGAGAACGCAAAGTACAGGTGCCAATGAAAAGGCTTTTTTTTAAAATATATTTCTAGGTACACAGCCGTGTACTAACTGATCAGACGGTGTGTATGAACATTACGTATATACAATTATTTTGCAAGAAAATGCAAAGTACAGGTGCCGATGAAAAGGCTTTTTTTAAAAATATATTTCTAGGTACACAGCCGTGTACTAACTGATCAGACGGTGTGTATGAACATTACGTATATACAATTATTTTGCAAGAGAACGCAAAGTACAGGTACCAATGAAAAGGCTTTTTTTTTAAATATATTTCTAGGTACATAGCCGTGTACTAACAGATCAGACGGTGTGTATGAACACTACGTATATACAATTATTTTTGCAAGCGAACGCAAAGTACAGGTGCCAATGAAAAGGCTTTTTTTTTTTATATTTCTAGGTACACAGCCATGTACTAACAGATCAGACGGTGTGTATGAACATTACGTATATACAATTATTTTGCAAGAGAACGCAAAGTACAGGTGCCAATGAAAAGGCTTTTTTTTTAAAAATATATTTCTAGGTACACAGCCGTGTACTAACAGATCAGACGGTGTGTATGAACACTACGTATATACAATTATTTTGCAAGAGAACGCAAAGTACAGGTGCCAATGAAAAGGCTTTTTTTAAAATATATTTCTAGGTACACAGCCGTGTACTAACAGATCAGACGGTGTGTATGAACACTACGTATATACAATTATTTTGCAAGAGAACGCAAAGTATAGGTGCCAATGAAAAGGCTTTTTTTTAAATATATTTCTAGGTACACAGCCGTGTACTAACAGATCAGACGGTGTGTATGAACACTACGTATATACAATTATTTTGCAAGAGAACGCAAAGTACAGGTGCCAATGAAAAGGCTTTTTTTTAAAAATATATTTCTAGGTACACAGCCGTGTACTAACAGATCAGACGGTGTGTATGAACACTACGTATATACAATTATTTTGCAAGAGAACGCAAAGTACAGGTGCCAATGAAAAGGCTTTTTTTTAATATATTTCTAGGTACACAGCCGTGTACTAACAGATCAGACGGTGTGTATGAACACTACGTATATACAATTATTTTGCAAGAGAACGCAAAGTACAGGTGCCAATGAAAAGGCTTTTTTTTTAAATATATTTCTAGGTACACAGCCGTGTACAAACAGATCAGACGGTGTGTATGAACACTACGTATATACAATTATTTTGCAAGAGAACGCAAAGTACAGGTGCCAATGAAAAGGCTTTTTTTTTAAAAATATTTCTAGGTACACAGCCGTGTACTAACAGATCAGACGGTGTGTATGAACACTACGTATATACAATTATTTTGCAAGAGAATGCAAAGTACAGGTGCCAATGAAAAGGCTTTTTTTTTTATTATATTTCTAGGTACACAGCCGTGTACTAACAGATCAGACGGTGTGTATGAAGACTACGTATATACAATTATTTTGCAAGAGAACGCAAAGTACAGGTGCCAATGAAAAGGCTTTTTTTTTTTATATTTCTAGGTACAAAGCCGTGTACTAACAGGTCAGACGGTGGGTATTTACACCTGGTATACAAAAAGGGTATTGCAGGCACAGAGAACCCAGAACACTAGAGCCAAATAAACTGTATTTAAAAAAATAATAATAAAATTCACAGCCGTATACTGCCAGATCAGATGGTGCATATACACACTAGGTATATAACAGGGTTTTGCAGCCAAAAAGAACGCAGAACAGTAGTGCCAAATATAGTTTTGTATGTAGCAGAGCACCTAATACACCACTAATGCCTCTCTCTGTCCCTACTCCAGCAGCTATCCCTGAATACAGCAACCGTTCTCTGCAGACTGTATATTGTAGTAAAGGTATCACTGTACTGCACTATAGTAGCCCTGATAAGGGCTTTTAATCACGCTCCTGCCTGTCCAACAGCTAAAACCTATCTGTCCCTTCTCCAGCCTCTGTCCCTGACTAAGTTCACGCTGCATATGCGAACGAGCAGGAAGAGCTGAGTTTTTAATATTTGAGGTCACATGGTTTTTCCAGCCAATCCATGTAGACGCTGTTTTCGCGCTGCCAGCGTGCTCCGCGGGCCTGTCATACATGTTGCATGTTGATTGGTGGAAAAAGAGCGCCAGGGAAGGTGGGAGGGGAAACGAATTCTAAGTGCGCCATCGCCGTTATACTCGATTGAAATCGAGTATGCCGAATAGCGTAGTATTCGATCGAATACCGGCTCGATCGAACACTACTCGCTCATCTCTAATTATTATGTGCTATTAGTGAACATTCGCTCACTAATAACGATTGTTCATTTACAAAATGTACGCAACTTCTTAGAAGACGTACGCATGACCGTACAAATAGCTTACGAATCTCAGCGTACTATTGTCTAAGCGATTACGTAATACGCAGGCACGTACGAGGAGAGGCCGTGGCGTGCACTCCTCAGAGGCAGAGCGAATATTCGAGACATATATATGGTGAATAGTGCAAATACATTATTATAAGTATAATATAAACATTTTAAATATCACCTACCTAGTATGCTCACGGACATGTTTAAGTCTCTTTTCTTCTGACGCTTGTCATAGAACTGGAGCAGAGTCCCAAACTCAGTCGCAATTTGTAATCCACATAGGCAAAATTGTACTCCAAATGGGTAAAAAAATAGCAGCAAAGGTTTCCTTTAAAAAACCCTCTTTCGAGGGGCTCCCCAAATAACCTGAAAAGGGGGAAAAAAGGGATGAGGTGCACGTATGCGCAACTTGGATAAAAAAACTTTTTTTTCATGGGGGGAGTCCTAACAATTCATGGCCATCTGAGTGAGGACAAACGCAGGGCAACAAAACTAAAAACAAGGGCCAACTAGTGCCCACCCTTCAGGATAAGTCCATGTTGTGGCTCCCATAAAAACTGCAGGAATTACTTAAAGGCCAGCAGGTCCTCCTCACTGCTGCTGGAGCTAAAGGACATGAGAGGGCGCTCCTGCCTCATCATGAAAGTGGCCCTGGCTGCGGCAGCAGACCCCCGCCGACCTCTCAAGGATGGTCTTCTTGGTGACTGGGCTGTCACACTGGCAAAGGCAGTGGTAACTTTGGCCCTGCCCATCACTCTGTAGTGGCCAGATCCTCCAGCCGGCATACCAGGTGACAGAATCTCTGGCTGTAACGGTAATGGTAACGGTCTTCCACGAGCGGCGGACTGTGCGGCCTGCAACTGCCATGGGCATGGCAGTTGGTAGTGGTACTGTACCACAGTTGGATGGTACACGAAAGTGTTTGTGGTCATCTGTCCCACATGAAGGATCGGTGGTATCGGTGGCGGCAAATCAGGAATCAGGGGTTCCGGCTGATCCTGATCTTGGGATTTCTCTTCAAATCTCAAGGTCTCAAGGTCACAAGCCTCTTCTGCGGCCTGGGCCTCCTCACTCCAGTCTTCCGGGGGCGCTGCAGGAGTAGGTGGTCGCTTTAAGACTTTCACCCCAGTAGCAAAGGGGCCTTGGAGGCTCTTCATGGGGGTATACTCCACGTAATCCCCTGCGTGGAGATTGTGGCGTACGGGCGGAAGATACAGCCGCTTAACCGAACAGCGGTTAACATATAATTCCTCCGCTGTCTCCTCATCGCCGATGAAACCGACTCCCTGCTCCACGTTGAACCAAATAATGGTTCCCCTTCGGCGCTCCAGCTTAGGGTCACCGGACCGTGGGTGCTCCAAAACTTGCACCACCCACTCCTCCACCAGCTTTTTATATTCCCAGAGGGTCTGGGCGTTCCGGGTGACAGCCTCAGGGACCATCAAATTCTGGCGTAAGGAGTAGTCCTTGCGCGGCGGAGCGGGAACTCCTGCCGCCTCCACCTTGTCAGCCAGTGGAGTCACCACCTCAGCAGGCACCTCATCCGACTTCCTGTTGAGCTGTGAGAGATAGATCTCCTCCGGTTCCTTCTCCTCATAGGGGTCGTCTGCCCACAACATGCTTCCCCAGTCAGGACCTCGCTGTCTCGCCGCCATCTTACTCTGCTGACTTGCCACGTCTTCCTCGCACGCAGGAGAAGTGGGCGGAACTACCAGGGAGAAGTCTGCATCGCTGAATAGAATTCGTACACAACAGCCTGTAGAGTAACTACCAGGGAGGAGTCTGCGCAACAGCGTATAAAGTAACTAAATTATATGTAGAATAGCGTATAATTTAGCGGACAAACTACGTAGCGATGCGTACAAAAGCGAAGCGAATCACCTAATATTCGGATTCGCTTTGCAGCTAAAAAATCCCAAGATTCGATACGAATCAACGAATCAACGAATCGCTTCACTCATCTCTAATTGATTCGTATCGAATCTTGGAAATTTTTAGCTGCAAAGCGAATCCGAATATTAGGTGATTCGCTTTGGCTTTGTACGCATTCGCTACGTAGTTTGTCCTATAAATTATACACTATTGCTACATATAAGTTACTGTTGCGTACTAATTCAATTGATTAGCAAAATTTTACAGGGAGAGAGAGATAGGGAGAGACAGGGAGATACAGGGACAAAGACCAGCTGCAGGGCCACAGAGTGAATTGAAAAATGTCTGGAATGGATAAGCAAAAGGGGTCCAGTTCCAGCCATATCTCGAGCTCTAAAAAATTGGAGAAGGTGGCACAGGGCAGCAGTGCCAAAGGACCTGTAGTCGGAGCATCTACTAGTAGTATTCGCAATACTTGGCCGTTGTTAAACCAGGCTAACCCACCAAGGCGCAAAATTGTAGTGGAGGAGAAAGTGGATGAGGTAGTGGAATGGATGGCACACTTATCTCAGTCTCAGCCGGATGATCTGCTGTCATCTGCTGATACAGTATCCATATGAAGCCAGGGGTCAGACTCAGAGCGTTCCTTCTGCTCCATCATTCCTCTCCAGTAAAGCCTGTCATTTTCGTACGCTTATGCGTACGTGTTCAAAGAGGTTGCGTACCTTTTTACCTGAACGTTCGTTATTAGTGCGCGAATGTTCGCTAAAAGCCATATAATTATGTATATTTTGTATGCAAATTCAATGAATCTATTCGTCGAATATACGTATCTTAGGAAAAGTTCGGCGAATGTTCGGCAATAAAATTTTGCATGATTCGCTCATCTCTAGATGATAGTGATTATTACATATTTATATGTTTCTATAAACTTTCCTTCTTTCTTATTCTTCTTGTAATCTCCATAAATAGTATTGACCTGTGCCCTCCATAGACACTGATAACTGTTCAATTATTCAAGAACTACTTCAGTTCTCAATAAGCTTTTGTGGTGTTCCAATGCTTAGAAAGGGTACTTTGAGAGCTCAACAATGTATGAATAGACACATCTTCTTTAAAATGCATTGGAACTACAGTTTTTCTCATTAATGTTTCCGTAATTGGACTTTGGAGCTGTTTCTACACAGTCATAGCAATGGAGCACTACAATGGTAAATGCAATTGACAATATATGGCTAAACCCTCACACTGATATTAAAATGAGACTTTTGCCAATATATTCTTATATCAAGAACATACCGGAGCCCGCACACCCCATCAAGGTATCTTAAGTGGCATGGGACCTAACACTAACCCTACTATGCCGTATGAGCAATTACAGATGGGGCATGAAGTCCGACACACAGCGAACAGCTCCTAGTTACCTCCAGCGTGAAATCACACATACAACGGAGGCTGTCAGCAGTGGATCACATGTGCAGGATTTGCTCCCCCAGTTAGAAATGCGCAACAGCATATGGGGTTTTGAGCATTTTCTGCCATTTAAGACCACTTTATTCCGTGATTTTGTTTGTCGCATCACATTATCCAGTGTCCAGTATCCAGTGTCATCTCAGACAAGGTTTTTAGTGCCACATGATGACCCCCAATCAAACCAAGTTTTCCTCCGCCAGTGTCCAAAAAAATCACTTTTGTCAAATCAACCAGGTAGGTTCTGTGAGGATTTATGCACTCCTCTGGCTCAGTCCGATGAATAGATCTAGTCTTGCTGACGGTGCCCAATCTTGCCACTGTTGCTGTCTACCTGCTGGCCTACCATCATGTTCCATATGGCTGCTACTGCTGCTACCATCATGCCACTGCCACTGTCTGCCTGCCTGTCAATATGTAGCATTTGGCTGCTGCTGCCACTGCTGATACTGGTCTCTGCAAATCCTGTACTGCCACCACTATTAACACTATTTATCTACCACTACTACTATTACTACTGCTACCCATAAAAAGTGAATCTATTGCAGTGCATGCTCCATGCTATGCCATTCCTGCTGCCACTACTGTTGCAGCCACATGGTGCTATTACCTTATATTTCCCAAACTGTAGTCCTGCTGCTATCAATTAAAAGGGAGAAATTTTCTAGGCTTGTTAAGAACAAGCCGTTTTTTCTTCTGACAATTATCACTCGTGCTTGCATTCTGCCCCCTTTCTTCTAGCAAGTAACACTTGTATGAGTTATATAGGGAGGCATTCTGCCACCATGGAAGCATAATTTTTGGATGCATGGGATGCGAAAATACCATGAATGTGTATTTTTATAGTTTGTTTCAGTTTTACATAGTAAAACATTTTTGAAAAGAAATCATGTTTTTGTGTCTCCATTTTCTGAAAGCCATATTTTTTTTTTTACATTTTTCTGCCGATTGTCTTGTGAAGGGGCTAATTTTTTTTTATGCATGAGTAAAAGTTTTTATTGGTACTCTTCTTGGGTACATATGATTTTTTATCGTTTGATCGTTGATCATTACATTATTTTTGGGACAAGGTTTTGCCACAGTTTTTTTACAACATTCTCCTACATCATGTGATATTTTTAGATATCAGGTCATTACGATGTGGTGATACCTAATATGTCTACTTTTTAAAATTTATTTCAGTTTTACACAATAAAAGCATTTTTACATTCTGAAAGACATATATTTTTTTATTTTTCAAGTGATTGTCTCATGTAGGGGCTTGTTTTTTGCTGGAAGAGTTGTCTTTTTTATTGGTACCATTTTTTAATAATTGAATATTACACTTTTTGGGGCACAGTTTTTTATGGAAGTCAACTGAGGGTGTAGATTATATAAAGCAGGTTGTTACAAATGCAGCAATACCTAATTTGTCTAATTTTTTTTGTTAAGTTTTTCAAAGTAAAAGGATTTTTGAAAATAAAAAAATAAATCTTGTATTTGTTTTGCCCTTTTCTGAAAGCCATTTTTTTATTTTTCTGCTGATTGTCTTGGGTAGTGGCTCGTTTTATGCGGTATGAGGTAATGGTTTGATTGGTACCATTTTGGGGTACATATAAATTTTTGGTGACTTGGTATTACACTTTTTGTGAGGCAAGGTGACCAAAAATGGCTGTTTTTGCAGGTTTTTTTTTTTTAAATTTCTCATTCACCTGAGGCGCTGGATAAAGTGATATTTCATAGAGTCGGTTTTTATGGATGCAGCAATACCTAATATGTCTATTTTTATATTTTTATATGTCTTTATTATGGAAAGGGGCTTTTTTTTACTTGAGACTTTTTTTGAGCCTTTTTTTTATTATGAAATACACTTTTTTAAAACTTTTTTTTAACTTTCTATTTTTGGCCCACTATTTTTGCAAGCACGGGGACCCGATATAGATGTGAAGGGTGCCTGTACTCTCCACAAGCCCCGTACATGCAGCAGTTAGTGCTGACAGCATTGAAAAGGTTATTATGCCAGCAAAGGTGTATTGATGCTGGTGTATACAGCAGGGGCTCGGCTGTCAGTGACAGCTGTTGCCATGCTGCTGATACCTGTATGGCACTGGGATTCAAGTCACGTCCTCCAGCGCCATATAGATATGGCGCTGGTATTCTACGGGTTAAACACGTTGTATGTTAACATAGTTACATCTACTGTATATATATATATATATATATATATATATATATATATATATATATATATTTTTTTTTTTATGCTGTATCTAGTATAAGGAATAACTTTCCTGTCATTAACAATTTCACTGCCAGTACTATTGTGAAATCCTGGGTAAAGGGAATTATTTGACTCCATTGACAACTAAATCACTGTCTTCATATCCAGCAGAGGTCATACTTGCTCCACTTGCCATGGATTTGAATGAGAATAACGGAATGAATACAATATTTTTTTTCTACAAATGCTCTTATTCTTCTGTGTATTTAAACTACACGATTCTTTTAGCTTAAAGAGTTCATATAAGGTAATACATATAAAATGCTAAATCTGCATAGAATTACAATCACCTAAATTATATTTCATATATTATATAGTATAAATATAGCCTGGAATCATCTTCAGCTATATCAGCTGTCAGATTTATTCTTAAATGTAGTAAATAGCACAGCTGAGAATTGGTAAAACCTTGTGCAGAAGGATGTTAGTATACTTGAGCATACTAAACTGCTAACAACACTCAGTAGGTGGAGAGTGATGCACTACAAGTATATGTTTTGTGGATCTTTTCTCATCAGGGTTATTGTGAAAATGACTAGAGATGAAAGAATCAAAGTTGACGATGTGGAATCCTAATTTCAGGAAAAGTTTGATTCGTACTGAAGTCGAATTTCCTCATGCTTTGTGGAAACAAATCATATTTTTTCTAAAATGGATGCTGCACATGTTAGAATGAGGAACTAAGAACTCTGGGAATGGGATCTCCCAAAATGCCATGCATGCAGTCAATCAGCAAACAGCCAGCCCCTGTAATGTTACAGCCCTATAATTAGCCTCAGCCATCTTGGAGTCTGCCATTTTCCAGTGTACTTAGAGCAGGGTGAGACATGATAGGCGCTAGGGACAGTGTTTAGGAAAGACTTTATTCAGCAAAAAAGTGATTGAGCAGTTCAGGTAAAGATCATTCATAGTGCAAGGAAAGGATAGGGAAGCATTACCCACACTATAGGGAGAGAGCAAGGACCAATAGGGGAGTGTATTAATAGCAAATATAAGTACGTTCCCTTGCCATTATGTGGTGAAATTACATTGCGATACAGCCAGTTTTGGGATGTATTAATAGCAAATATAAGTATGTCTATTCGCTGTTCTGTGGTGAAATTACATTGTGTTACAGACAGTTTTCGGGTGTATTAATAGCAAATATAAGTATGTCTATTTGCCATTCTGCGGTGAAATTACTTTGTAATTAGAGATGAGCGAATCATTAAAAATTCGCTTCGGCGAATAATCAACAAATTTATGAGAAGATTTGATCTTAATAAAAATTTATTCGGTCGAATTTGCGTTAAAAAATAATTGTTGTTTTGCAAACCTTACCGCACAAATTACGAACATACAGTCTAAGCGCTGTTAAAAGTACGCTACTGAACTGAATGCGTAAACATTAGCGTAAAAAGTGCGTATAAATCCTCACTGTACTATTGTCTCGCAATTGTGTCATACGCATGCACGCACACACGAGGCTAGGCCGTGGCGTACAATCCTCAGAGGCATTCCATATGAGGTAGAAAAGTAAGGTGCTCACTGTTAGCTCTCCGGCTAAGTGCATAATTTACAAAAAACACCATACAATAAGTGCATAATAGGACACATTGCAGTACCTGAAAAAGAATACACACAATGGGCTAAAGTGCTTGAATGTTGCTGAACCTGTAAAAACATTACTTCTATGCTAAGATACAGCAAAGACATAATTATGCAAACATTTTAGTGCAATCAATTTCACGTTTGCAAGTATAATAGGCTCAGATATATGTTTGAGTCTCTCCTCATGGCTGCTTGGCATAAAACACTGGAGCACATAGTCCAAAATTCAATCGTAATCCACGTGAGGTAATTTTGTAATCCAAACAGGTAACGTGTAATCCACTAGGATAATATAAAATAGCAGCAAATAGAGAACCCTTTTTGCAAAGGGGGCTCCCAAATAACCTGAGAAGTGGGGGGGGGGAAAGGAAAATAGGTGCGCTTAGGCACAACTGGGAATTTTCTACAGAATGGGGGGGAGTCCTGACAAGCCATGTCCATATGGGTGAGAGTCAAACAGGGGGCAATAAAAACAACATAAACTAAACACAAGTGCGAACTAGCTCTCACCCGTCAGGTGCAGTCCATGTTGTGGCTCCCATAGGTCCTGCAGAGATGTCCTTTAAATCATCCAGATTGAAAGCCAGTAGAAGGGATCCTCAGGTGAGGGACCTGAAGTCCTCCTCGCTGAAACTGCTGCTGAATGACATTAGAGGACGCTCCTGCCTCCTGTAGGCCAAGCTGGCTGCCGTGGTTAAGCTCCACTGCCCCCTTCTGCCAGAAGTTGGACTTGTCTGGGTGGTTGTCACACTGGTGAGCGCTGCAGCCACTTGCGCCCTCACTTTTCCGGATACTCCTGCCAGGACAGCAGGGGTAAGGACTTCTGGCTGCAGCGGTTGAGGAAAGGTTGCACCCAGGGAAGAACCGCCAGCTCCCCTGGCTGCTGCTGACTTCATTTTCCAGGGTAGTTGGTATTGGATCACTGAGAACTAGAAAGTAAAGGATGATGTCGTCAACTGACCCAGCTGAAAGGACTGTGGTGGTGGTGGTGGTGGCAATCCAGGGATCAGAGGCTCCGGCTGTGGCTTCTCCCTGAAAAGGAGGGTGCCATCTGGTGACTTCTATAGTCAGCGCACGCGTCCTTCGCCTGGTGGTTCATGTGGACAAACTTCTGGTGTTGCTGATGCAGGTACCAGGGGCTTAGATAATAAGGTAAACCCGATAGCAATGGGGCCTTTCAGGGATGCCATGGGTGCATATTCCATCTGATCCTCCACGTATAGGCTGTGACGGGGTTGGGGCAGGTACAGCCGTTTCACTGACCTGCGGCCCAGTACTCCTTGCCATCCTCATTGTCAGCAAGGAAGCCACAGTCTCGCTCCCATGAAAACCATAGGATGGTTCCCTTACGCCATTCCAGTGTAGGGTCTCCCGGGCTCAGATGGTCCAGTACTTGGATGACCCAGTCCTCCACCACATTCTTGTAGTCCCATAGGGTCTGGGAGTGGGCCGTCACTGATGCAGGCAGTTCATCCATTCTCTGTTTCGGTGAAATTACATTGCTATAAAGCCAGCATCTTGTCTTGACCAGCAACCCAGTGGTCCTTGAATGGTTGACCCGGTCTTCTACTTCATCGCAAGTGACATCAGACAACCCAGCAAGGAGTTGGTGAGTTCCTTTGACACAACCCTTAGTTGGCATGGCCTGGGAACAAACTCTGTGCCCCCACATGTCCTCAACCTGCCTCTGTCATTTTCTGTTCCCTGTGCTCAAGAAGTATTGAAAGCCATTGGCTTGGCTCCACTTTTCAGAGAGGACGAGATTCCAGACGACAGTCAGCAGCTACTGCCCAGCCAAGATCTGCAGGAGAGATCCGCTGTTTCCTCTGGTAGACAAACAAGTATTGATGATGAGAGTTGCGCGGGAGCTGGTGTGGCGAGCAATCAGACACGTGACCCTGAGACTGGTGAGGGTGACATCAGTGACACGCAGACAGTAGTGGATGATGATGTGATCTACTGCACATGGGAGCTAGGTGAACAGGGGGCTTCATCATCATCATCATCATCATCAGGAGAAAAGGGTGGCGACTTGCACATGAGGTAATGGCTGAGCCAGCAGAGTGGTAGCATGGGAGTAAGTCAGCAAGGTGGCAGCAGTGGGAGGTTGGAAGCCATGGTCGACCATCACTACGCAGGAGCCTACCTGTCCGTAAAGAAGTAGCAGTGCAGGGGTTCACAGAGGTAGCAGTCGCAGGCAGTCAGCATGTGTGGTGAGGGGAAGATGCCATACTTGGCAGTGTGGCAATTTTTTATAAAGCCACCAGAGGACGTCAGCATATGTCAGCAGAACGTAAATCGTGGCCAGGATGCCAATGTTGGCACCATGGCCCTGCATCAACTCATGCAACATCATCATAAATTGGCCTGGGAAAACTGTGCTTCTAATGTAGTGGTACAGTCTGAGGCAGCAACTGATGCTCCACCAAATGGCCCACACCCCTTTTCAATAGGTCAAGGCTCCACCACCTCAGCAGAAGGGAGCTGCATTTCCTTCCCATCATCTACTGGTCCTGATGCTCCTGCTCCTCCTACTCTCTGTCAATCATTTTGTCAGTAATCGATTCCAGAGGCGATTTCAAATAGACAACGGTATGGGTGCACTCATCCAACAGCGCATAAGCTGAACATGCTCCTAACCAAGTTACTGGAACTATAGCCCCTTCCTTTCCATGTGGTGGACTCTGCACCTTTCAGAGAACTGATGGCTTGTGCCGATCCAAGGTGGAGAGTCCCAAGCTGTCATTTCGGCACAATTTGAAGCATACCACATGTGCAGGGCACAGCGGTGTCACACTGTTCTGCACCTAGTTTGCTTGAGCGAACTGAGTCATACAGGGGAGGAACTGATCTTTGTCCTCCATCACGAAATCAAATTCTGTCTGTCTCCTCGCCAACTTAAGATTGGAACCAACGGAAAGAACATTGTGTCAACGCTGCGTCAAGAAGGACTGAGCCATGTGCCCTGCATGGTGTACGTGGTTAATCTGGTTGTAAAGCAGTTCCTGAATCACACCTTGAGTTGCAAAGGCAGAATCACATTCCCCAACATCGCCTCATATGCAACATTTCCATCCGTTGGAACTCCACCCTCCACATGTTGGACCATGAGCATAGGAAGGCCATAAACAATTTCTTGATAATGCAGGTGGACATGACCACTCCCCTGTGTAACTTTGATGTTAGCCAGTGACAGCTTATGCATGACACTTGCCGTTTGCTCAGGCCCTTTGAGGAGGCCAGTCGCCAGGACTACGGGATGAACAGTGCCATACAACTGCTTCATGTCCTCGAACAGATGCTGCTAAATCTGTCTGGCCAGGGGACAGGAAACATACTGTAGTGCCTGAATCTCATGGCCACCAGAGCCCTGTGGGAACTGAACTGGAGGAGGAGGACATTCACAAGCAATGTATACAGAAATGGGTGTTTTTTCTGCACAAGTGACAGAAGTGGAGGAGCAGGAGGAGGTAGAGGGAGATGAGGAAGACCAGGTAGATGACCCCGAGACACAGTAGCAGTATGCAGTGGAGATGGAGACAGGGAGTCCCTCTGAGTCCCTTGCACAAATGGCCCGATGCATGATGGGTTGCTTGCGTAGTGACAGCAAAATTGTCACAATTTGGAAGAGGGATGACTACTGGCTCTCCACCATGTTAGACCATTGCTACTGGTCCAAAAATGGGGCCTTTTTTCTATCCACTGAGAGGGAGGATAAACTGAACTACTATCGAGACATCCAACATAGTCAGTTGGCTGCTGCCTATGGGTGGCATCGCCCATCCTAATGAGGGTCTGACTGGGGGAGGGGGGAGCCCTCTGTGCTCACTTTCCACTGCCATGGCTGCTGGAGGGGGGTGGAGGGGCAGGAGCAGTACCAGCTCCATCAGCAGCAACTTAGTCTAGAGTCTCTGATGAGTACTTTTCTTCACCCGCCTAGTGAAGAAACCACCCACCAGCAGCAGCAGCATCAGCGAGATGTAGAGAAGAACCTGAACCAGCAGGTTGTGGCATACTTGGACTGCACCCTACCATCCCTTATGGAATATCCCCTGGACTACAGGGCAGCTAAACTTGATTTGTGGCTGTAACTAGACAAGTTTGCCCTAAACAAGCTTTCCTGCCCAGCCAGTAATGTGGCATCAGAGCAGGTGTTTAATGCAGCTGGGGGCATAGTTACCACAAGGAGAACTCATCTTTTCTCCCAAAATTTGAAGAGATGAGTCAGGCATGGATCAGCCAGGATTTCCACACGCCAGTGCATGATGCATGAAACTAGATCATTCTGGGTGCCACACCCAAACTTTGTGAAAACAGACCCATTTCTTATGGTCACCTATGTACATCAACCGTTATTTGGATGTTGCCACCCCCTGATGCCACATACCTGCTACCATGTGTTCCTACTGTAACCCACCATCTTGTGCTGTCACTGCCACTGCTTTTGCCCCCCACCTCACCACTCTGTTATTGGGCCACTGTGTTGACTCTTCATGCTGTTGCCACTTCACCACTCTGTCACTGGGCTGCTATTGTGCCTGTTTGGCTTTGTTGGCATCACCATTTATTTTACCATTCTTCTCATCTGTCAGAAGGATGGAAAAATGAGAAACACAATATATTCTGCAACCATAAGGTCTGTATCACACAGTCCCTATTTTGCATCAGGATTGGATCAAGATTTGGAAGCCAAAAGCAGTAGTGGGTACAAAACACAGGAGACAGGAAAATATTCTATATACGTGTCATCTATGTTTTGGATTCACTCCTGTTTTTTTTGGCCTTAGCAATACTGATGGATTACTGAGCAAATGCTGTTGTTCTTATGACAGATGAAAAGAAGAGAAAAATAAACAGTGACATCAACACAAACTTACTCCTGACACCCTCTCCACTGTGTCAGGGGGACACTACTTCATTCAGCATCTAACAAAACAGGCTCTGTATAAATCTATGTGGAATTAGTGAATTGTTGTAAAAGGAGTGTACTCTTTCACTCTATAGTAGACTCTTGGGCCAATGCATGGTTCTTTATACCTGACACTAACATTGACCTGTAAGGCTGAGTTCACACAAGTTATTTGTTTTCAGTTTTGACCTCATAACTGACCAAATGAGTAAAGTGTGAAGTGATTATAAGAGTGACGCCTGTCATCTGTGTGTCAAACTGACTCACAGTACTGTTTCATTAGCACAGCGGACTTCCTAATGCATGTTTCTGCAATGCACAGTGTTCTAAACTACAATGTAAGCTCTCAGCAGCCAGGAAATAGCTGTTTTTTAACATGATTCGTCACAAATTAATTTGAATCGAGTCAAATATTTTTGGGAAATTTGGCAAACCGTTAGAATGGAATTTTTGCGAAATTCGCTTGTCTCTAAAAATGACATTTTATTTTGCCTTATTCTGCTGTTGTAAGTGCCCAGGGTGGAACTTCACAGGTAAGTGCTCTCTGTATTGATCTGGTTCAAAGCCTTCCCCTGTGTTTTAAGTGGCTGCAGCCAAACAGGACAGCAACGGAGCTGTTACTCAGAGCAAGGGGATACACAAGCAGCTAACAGGCAGATAACACTTCAAAATGAAGCCCAGTCCTGGGTACTTGTTGTAGCAGAATCTGGCAGAATAAAACTATATACTGACAATACTCATGAGTCCTGATTATAAAAGTCGTCTCCGCCATTGTTCTGTGAGCTAAGCCGAGGGAGAGACATGGCAAGTAGGGTTGAGCGAACTTTGCGAGTTCGGGTACCTGGACCCGAACCCGAACTTTTCCACTGAAGTTTGGTTTCGAGTTCGGTGTTCAGGTGATTTTATTATTTTCCGTTATAACATGGTTATAATGGAAAATAATAGTATTCTTAAAACAGAATGCTAAATAAAATGTCCATTGAGAGGTTAAAATAATAATAAAAAACTCACCTCCACTCATCGCGCCGCCGTTATCCTCTTCTTTCTTCTTACAGCAGGACCTGAAAAAGGACCTGCGATGACTTCACTGCGGTGATGTCATCGCAGATCCTGCTGAATGAAGATAGAAAAGTGGGGTGACATCATTGCAGGTTCTTTTTACAGGTCCTGATGTAAGAAGATAGGAGAGGATACCGGCGGCGCGATCAAGTAGATGAGGTGAGTTTTTTCATTATTTTAACCCCTCAATGGACATTTTATTTAGCATTCTGTCTTAGGAATGCTATTATTTTCAGTTATAACCATTTTATAACGGAAAATAATAAAGTCAAGTTCGAGTCCCCATTGACTTTAATGTGGGTCAAGTTCGGGTCCCAAACCCAAACTTTGACCTGAAGTTCGGCTGAACTTCTACAGGTTTGCTCATCCCTAGTGGCAAGCACTTATGTGCTAGGAACATTGTTGCTGAAAATGCTTAACAGAAGAATATTGAAGAGGGAGACTGTTGGGAGAGTGCAGGGAGAGTGCAGGGGGACTTATTATGCATCAGTTTTATTTATGCCTACATTTACATATTACTACATCAGCCATAAATGTAATTTAATACCAATAAGATGGACGCCTGTATTATTCCAGTGCCAGTGTGCCAACCAATTCCATCCAGCCTGCACTCCTTTGGTGGTGGGGGGGGAGGCTTTAATGATCACCATCCTCATCTTTTGCTGGATTTACTTCTTCCAAATCACCATTCAAAGTCTCTATGTCCTAATAGAGTTGGCAAGATGCAAAGAGAGGAGGAGCTGGATGTTCCTAATGACATATTCTCATCAATATTAGATGATGTAGAAAAGGAGGAAAAGCAGGTGGCAGGAGAGGGGCTCCCACCTGTAGGACAGGAGAGTGCTGGGTTTGGAGAAGTGGGTATATCAGAACTGATTAATATTCGGTGTTTACTGTCAAAAAAACTGCAGGAGATTGCAGACCAGAACAGCAATAATATACATATTGGTCTCCCCACCTAACCAGCCAAACCCCATACAAGCAAAAGCCCCAATTAAAGGTGCAGTAAAGGTGCCACACGGCCCTTAACAATGAAGATCGACTATACAGTGTGTTCTTCATTATTAAATGAAAGGCTGCTGTAGGTTAACTGACCGAGCAGTTCTACACCACAACACGGCTGCTCCGTGTGGCCGTACCTTGAGGCAGAGTTGCCTGGGTATACCTAATTCATAGTAATTTGTGACTAATTAATTCAGAACAAATCAAATTTCTTGGCTAACTTTAGCTAAGTTGTTGAATCAAATTTTTCAAAACTTTACTCATCTCTAGTCAAAACTACTGTCTATGTTCAAAACAGACTAAGCTATTGACTTCATGAGGACTATACTGCATGCCCTGACATACAAACCCCATGAATCATTATCTTCTCTACAAGCAATATAAATGACTCCCACAAATCTTCTTCATTCAGCATGCATATATGACATTTATACCATTTGAAATTCTGATTCAGTATGCAATCCTCCTACTCAGTCACATTGCATCCAAGGAAGTACATATAGGAGAAGAATCCTTTTATAAGATAAGAAGCCAAACAAAATTCAAAAAGAGAAAAACACACTCCTAAAATTACACTTCCTTTTTCTCATTATGTGTAATAGAGAGTAATATGACCAGAAGCAAGGACATATGGGGAGCCTGTGCAGTCCTCTCCTTTCCATTGACTCCATTGAGTAATAGGAGGAATGGGTACACACTGATTTGACAGATTTCTTTCCCCCTATATCCATATTTGGCAATAAGTCAAGTAATGATATCTAACACTATCGTGTAACGGAAACAAAACAGATGAGAACCTGAATTTTTTCGAGAGGCATTGAGGAACCGTGATCAACGTATTCAAAAATACTGCCATAAGGTGTTCACTTTTGGCCATCCCAATATATGAAAATACTCTCTGGAGAAAAAATTTCAATATCTAACTGTGAAATATGTTTTAAATTGGAAAACACCATATGATCTTCTCTGTCAGGTATGAAATTTTCATAGGACTCTTGAAAATTGGAGCTTGGATTTTCATCTCTCTCAAGTTTACTTATTCTTTCCCTTATTCATCTGAAATTGATGGACAAGCAAGTGTTGTCAGGCAGGCGTCTCATGATGAATTTGTTGTGCATGTTCACCACACTTCCATTGGAATTGCTAATGTTTCAATTCAGTTCTGCGGCGTAAACGTGTAATAAAAAACAGCAAATTTTTATTAAATCCTCCTGTAAAAGACATTTGTTCATGCCAATGAATGTGATAAATGGACATCAGTACTTCTAGGAACTACAATAATATGATTATCTATATCAGGCTAGGCAGCTGCATACATTTATTAAAACAGCCATGTAACAGACTTGATTACTCCTCAGTTTTTCCCATTTGTATGTTCCTCCTGAATGTTCAGGAGAGAACATTTGATCCCAGCAACAAGCAATATTGGAATCAGTTAGGCTATGTCCACAGTGATATTAGGGCCCCATTGACCTAATATATATCAAATGAATGACGTTTTGGAAAATGTTGGGGCAGTATGTGTCAACATGCATTGAATAGTGATGTAACTAATGAATCATCCCTCAAAAAAGCATGTACATTTTAAATGGAGGTGAAGAGACAATGGAGGAGATTTATCAAACTGGGGTAAAGTAGAACTGGCTTAGTTGCCCATAGCAAACAATCAGATTCCACCTTTTATTTCCTAAAGGAGCTGTTGATAATGAAAGGTGGAATCTGATTGGTTGCTATGGGCTACTAAGCCAGTTCTACTTTACACCAGTTTGATAAATCTCCCCCAATGTATGCCACTGTAGACTACTTAGTGCTATACAACACAGGCGTCTGTCAGAGGTATATGATGGGTAATTGTGTGCGTAGAGCCTTAAAGGGTTTTTTGGGAGTAAAATATTGGAGTTCAGTGGGCAGAACAGTGACTGGAAGTTATTTCTCTGTGAACAGTTATTGACCCCATAAAATTGGAAATATAACAGATGTACAAAAAGAGTAAAAAAAATTATCTTTAGGAAGTGCACCATTTATGCACATTGCCTACTCTTGCTTCCAGTGTAAGGATCCCTTCATATCTAGCATTGCTGATGTCACATTCCCACACTCTACATGGCATTGAATAAATCCATGAAAATGGACTCCCCATCCAGGTTCCAGATTTTGCAAACCAGAACAGTAGGGACTGTTCTTCTTTTTCTTGCTTTGTTGATGACCCTTCAACCATTTCCCCACCCATTTGCTAACAATGCAACACCTCTGGAGAGAGAAGTCCTGCACAATCTTTTGACACCCAGTTGCAGATGATTAACCAGGTATTGTATGGGCCAGCTGTTTCCATGGCAGACTCATGGTCTGCCACTAGGGTATACACCCCCTCGGGGTAGAGTGCTGTCTGTATATTAGCGGCAATAAATTCTTTTGTAAAGACAGGAAGTATAGAAAGACAACAGATTAATGATTAAAGATGATGGCTTAAAGGTGTTGTTCCACAAAAAATATTCAACAGTTTTCAAACCAGCTCCTGGACAGCCACTGAGTTATTCAATAAAATGTACCTGTATAGCGCCACCTGCTGTTTGTTTTCTTATTTCTTTGTCCAGCTCACATGGCCGCACATGCTCAGTTTAATTTTTCAATGCCTCCTGAACTGTGATAGGGAATGGACACATCCCCAGAGCTTGATATAAATCTAGCAGGGCAATGAATTGGGAGATCTCTTGGTCCATGTGAGGTACAGGGCTGGTTCTAGCTTTGTTAGAAATAGGTTGTCATGTTCTTTATGATGTATGATTTTCATTTTTACATTAGTCATGGAATAACCCTTCTTATGTGTTGTACCATTGCCTTGGCCACCATATTGTCAAACCTGCCAGTTGCATCTTCCACCATAAAATTGAAACTTCTTAGATGAGACGTCAATGCTGGCAATGATGGAGTTTTAGTAAAAAGAGAGGGATGAGAATAATATAGGGAATGAATTGTAACTTAAAGGGGTTGGCCACTTTCTGGCTACTTGTGACTAGTGTGTATGTAAAATGACTATATGACATTTACTAATATAGCCTTTGTTGATATTCTCTGCTATTTGCTATATTTCATAAGCTGTGTCCCCTTTGTAAGGCAAATCTTCTGTGCTGTCCACATAGAAATTCTGTCCACAAGATGGCCGCTCAAGGAAACTCATGTGACCAGGCAGCGTCCATGCGATGTCTCCTCTATTCAAACACACTGTGTCTACACTAAACTCCCAACAGTACAAGTACAGATGGCTGGTGCAGTGCAATTGATTGGAGGAGACAACACATAGAGGGGATTTGGCTGGTCACATGACCTTCTATTAGCCGCCAATTTATGGACAGGACCCCTGTGTGGACAGTAAAAAGACCTGGCACATCTTATGAAATATAGAAAATGACACAGAATTTGAACAAAGGCTGTATTAGTAAGTGCCATATAATCATCTTCCAAGAAACGATGGTCAACAGTAACCAGAATGTGGCCAACCCCTTTAAGCAAACATGAGGGGATATTAACATTTTTTACATTGTGTGGTTTCAGAATTGAAAGAATTTGAAAACATTGTTCCTGTAAAATACAGGAGTCGGTATAATGTTCAATACCAATCTATAACAAGCAATGTGTTGTTCTAAAGCAAAGCTTTGTTAAAGGTTATTGCACATGATCCTTTCTGAAATACCAGCTAGGATGTAGAACAAGAGTGCAGATGTCCATCCCAGTTACCGCTAGTTCTATAGGCATTTCCATTTGCTAGTGACAGTAAATGACATAGACTTGGTGAGAACATGTCACGGCAAATCTTTCTGAGTAATATAGATTTACACAACAGCATCTGCTGTTTGGTTGGTGTCATTCCTTCCGCTGGTGGCTGGTCTAAGAAAGCTAATCAGCAAACATAATTATTTATTTGTTCTCTGTGCTGGAACGATGACCTTGAGAAGTGAGATGCAAGGCCGGACTGCTGAGGATGTACGATCACATGTATATCAATGAGAAATAAATAGACTTTTATTGATTAATCTGTAAACTGTATAGGTATGCTAATATGATTGCAGAAACGAGCAGTCACCCTTCTCCTTGTCATCATCGTATCATTCTTCTTCATTAAGTCATCCAGATTTGTTGCACATGGTCAAAAAAGCTGTTATTAAAATATAAACTCCAGCAGGGATTGCCAGTCACTGTCGACAGGAAAGTTTGTTCATTAGCAATGATAAAATGCGCAATTATTACACAATCCCCAATAAGTGTTGTTGTCTGTCACTGACAACCAATCTAATTTGGATAATAGCTCTTCATCTGTTAAGAGGAAATATGCACTTAGGACAATATGCCTGTCTATCTATCTAACCTATCTATCTATCTATCTATCTAGGGCATGGCTATATGGGGGCCATTGTCCCACCCAGGATGAGGACTAAAAGATGTTATTGTCAGGGCCCTTCAACAGTATGATACATTCCAGCCAAAATGTATAAATGCAACAATTCCAGCAATCAGGCCACTGTTAAAATCCCAGTGTTTATTGCATCATCTTAAAATCCATTAGCCTAGCCTATTAGCCTATGCGTTTAAACATAAAGGCTTGCCCATGATTAAGACTTTATGTCGAAACGTAGACCTCACATAGAACTCTTCGTCCTCCAGTCAGTTAATAGATTTTAAGATAATGCAATTAACGATGGATTTTTGCACTTTGGCTGTATTGCTCTCTGGTCCGGGGTTTTCGTTCACAGCCGTGGCATGTAAGGGTGAGCTGAAATTATTTATTTGTTTGTGATACAAAGACATTATATACAGTGACACTGTAGGAAACAGATGGCGCAGCTGGCCTCGTCTAAGAGACAGCGATCTTGACTAGTCACAGAAGTGGGGGTTGCACGGGAGGTGGGGGTTGCGAAGAAGTTTGTGGGAAAGGGGGGAGGCCCGTTCAAAAATTTGCTGTGGAGCCCAGTCTAGTTATGCCACTGCATATATAAATATTGATTATCAGTCTTAGGACTCATGCACACAACCGTTGCTTATTTTATGGTCTGCAAATTGCAGATCCGTAAAACACGAATACTGGCTGTGAGCAATCTGGATTTTGCGGAACAGAATGTCTGGGCCATAATAGAAAAGTCATATCCTTTTCCATAATGCAGACAAGAATAGGACGTTTTATATTTTTGCGGATGCCACGGAACGGACATATGGATGCGGACAGCACGCGGTGTGCTATCCGCATCTTTTGCGGCCTCATTGAAGTGAATCAGTCCGCATCTGAGCCTCAAAAAATGCGGATAGGATACAAACAAAAAATAAGTTTGTGTGCATGAGCCCTTATACAATATGTAAGGTAATACAGAAGCACCTGTCATAACATATTGTAGATATACAGTACATATAGCTATATATTGTACTGAAACTCTACATACAATATACATAAGGAGAAGTACCACAACACTCAGGACACATGTGGTGGATGCCAGCCAAATAAACATTGATCCAGGGTCAGCTGTAACCAACATGAGATGAAAGTTGCAGCACTCCAGAAGGTCTATCTGGTGCATATGCTCTCATGTTTCTGACCGTAGAACTTTTTTAAGCAACTTTTTTAACAGATAACAATTTAAACTAATGGTACAGTATACAGTACAGACCAAAAGTTTGGACACACCTTCTCATTCAAAGAGTTTTCTGTATTTTCATGACTATGAAAATTGTAGATTCACACTGAAGGCATCAAAACTATGAATTAACACATGTGGAATTATATACTTAACAAAAAAGTGTGAAACAACGGAAAATATGAGAATGCCAAAAGTGTGCAAAGCATTAATCAAAGCAAAAGGTGGCTACTTTGAAGAACCTAGAATATAAGACATATTTACAGTTGTTTCACACTTTTTTGTTAAGTATATAATTCCACATGTGTTAATTCATAGTTTTGATGCCTTCAGTGTGAATCTACAATTTTCATAGTCATGAAAATACAGAAAACTCTTTGAATGAGAAGGTGTGTCCAAACTTTTAGTCTGTACTGTATGTGGACCTGAGAGATTTTGTTGACTTAACCCCCTATCACTCTTATGCTGTACATATTACTAGAGATGAGCGAAACGAAGTTGACAAAGTGGAATTCAATCCGAATTTCAGGAAAAATTTTATTAATCCCGAAGTCGAATTTCCCCGCATTTTGTGGTAACGAATTATATTTTTTCTAAAATGGCTGCTGTACATGTTAGAAAGAGGAAGTAAGAAACTCAGGAATGAGATATCACCCATAATGCCGTTCAGACAGCCAGTCAGCAGATAGTCTGCCCCTGCGATGTCACAGCACTATAAAAAGTCTTATACTGCCCGGTCTCCACCATTTTACAGTGAACTTCTGTGCAGTGAGAGACATTACAGGCACTAGGGACAGTGTTTAGGAAACAGTTTATTGTGTAAAGCTTGTAAAGTAAAGTGTAAAGATTGGCTAATAGAGAAGCTATTTGATTGCTGCAATAGGGGTTAAAAAGTGTTCTAATACTACAGATTTATGGTTTTTTGCATTCTTTTATACATAAGTAATTCCATTAATGCTTGATTCTGTTATTGAGGTGAAATTGCGGCCTGATACTACAGATTTTGGGTGTTCGTGTTCTTTTTCCATAAGTAAATCTGATACTTCTTAATTGTGTAATTGGGGTGAAATTGCAGTCTGATACTAAAAATTTTAGGGTGTTTACGTTCTTATATATAAGTACATACATTCATCCTTGTTCCGGGGGTGAAATTGCGGCCTGATACTACAAATTTTAGGGTGTTTACGTTCTTTTATGCATAAGTAAATCCGTTATTCCTTAATTGTGTAATTGGGGTGAAATTGAGGCCTGATACTATAGATTTTTGGGTGTTTACGTTTTTTTTTTATATAAGTGCATAATTTAATCCTTATTTCTAGGGTGAAATTGCGGCCTTATACTACAGATTTTAGTATCACAGAATTCAATCCTTTAATGCTTAATTGTGTAATTGGGGTGAAACTGCAGTCTGATATTACAAATTTTGGAGTGTTTAATTTTTTTTATATATAAGTACATTCATTTATCCTTGTTTCTGGGGTGAAATTGCGATCTGATGCTATAAATTTTAGGATGTTTACATTCTTTTTCACATAATTCAATTCTTTAATCCCTACTTGTTTAATTGGGGTGAAATTGCGGCCTGATACTACAGATTTTAGGGTGCTCACATTCTCTTATATATAAGAACATCCATTCATCCTTGTTTCGGGGATGGAATTACGACCTGATACAACAAATTTTAGGGTGTTTACGTTCTTTTTCACATAATTCAATTTTTTAACGTAACTGTATGTCCAAAGTGCAAGTAAGTTGCGGCACTTGGACGAACAGTTACGTCCAAACTGCTTACCGGGATTGTGACACTATAAAGTATCACAGCCCCAGAGTCTCTGCTCTCCCGGAGAGCAGAGACCTCGGGGAAGCCGGCAAGGGACCAATCAGAGTGGTCCCTTGTCAGCAAGCGCTCTGATTGGTTAGTCTCTGCAGACTAACCAATCCAGCGCTTCATTGTTAAAATGCCGGTTTCAGGCTGCGATCTCCACTCTGGAGATCGCAGCCTGAAACCAGGTAAGATGTCTCCTGTGCTTCCATATAATTTTGAAAATTATAACGCTCCCCCCCATGTAGTGCCCCCCTCTTTGTAGTGCCCCCCGTTTGCCTCCTTCTGCCCCCTCCTGCGCTGTATTATGTGATGAATGCAGCTCAGGATCGGAGCCGCTGCCATGAGCAGAGAGTGTAAGCTGTAATTACAGCTTACACTCTGCTGCTACAGCTGAAATTGGTGCTGGCACTGATTTCAGCTGTTTAACCTTATAGATGCTGTGGTCAGTAGCCGCCCGCAGCATCCATGGGGTTAAGAGGGAGGGAGCTCCCTCTCTCTTCCATCGGGCCGCCGCTGCTGCAGTGGCAGCGGCCCGATGGTTACCATGGCAACCGGACGCTTTACAAAAGCGTCCTGGCTGCCATGTACCTAAGGCTGATTAGACCCTCAGGGACTGATCAGCCTTAGTGTAGCAGTGATACAGTGCATTGCAATAGATGGCTATTGCAATGCACTGTATAGCCATCAAGCCCACTGGATCTTCAAGATCCAAATGGGTCTTGATACATTAGAAACAAAAGTGTAAAAAGAAAGTAAAAAAAGTGTAAAAAAGTAAAAAAAAAAATAAAGTTTTAAAAAAAAGTTAAATAAGCTCCCCTTTTCCCCAAATGAAGTAAAAAAAAGTAAAAAAAAAAAAGAAAAAGCACACATATTAGCTATCGCCGCGTCCGTATCGAGCATGACATGGTCCACCCCACCAGGTGTACGCAGTTTTTTTTAAAAAAAGCTATACCAAAACATCATACCATGTCATCTTGCCACACAAAAAGTGTAATAGCAGACGATCAAAAAGGCTTATTTACCCCAAAATGGTACAGATCAAACCGTCATCTCGTCCTGCAAAAAATGAGCTCCTACCTGAGACAATCACCCAAAAAATAAAAAAACTACAGCTCTCTGACTATGGAGACACTAAAACATGTTTTTTTTTGTTTCAAAAATGATATTATTGTGTAAAACTTAAATAAATAAAAATAAGTATACTGTACATGTTAGGTATCGCCATGTCCGTAACAACCTGCTCTACAAAAATATTGCATGATCTCTCCCCTCAGGTGGACACCGTAAAAAATAAAAACTGTCTAAAAAAAGCCATTTTTTGTCACATTTCATCACAAAAAATGTAATACCTAGCGATCAAAAAAGCATATGCCCCCTAAAAAAGTACCAATCTAACCGTCATCTCGTCCTGAAAAAAATGAGCCCCTACCTGAGACAATCGCCCAAAAAATAAAAAAAACTACAGCTCTCTGACTATGGAGACACTAAAACATGTTTTTTTTTGTTTCAAAAATAATATTATTGTGTAAAACTTAAATAAATAAAAATAAGTATACATGTTAGGTATCACCACGTCCGTAACAACCTGCTCTACAAAAATATCACATGATCTCTCCCCTCAGGTGAACACCGTAAAAAAAAAAATAAAAAACTGTCTAAAAAAAGCCATTTTTTGTCACATTTCATCACAAAAAAATGTAATACCAAGCGATCAAAAAAGCGTATGCCCCCAAAATAGTACAAATCTAACCATTATCTCATACCGCAAAAAATGAGCCCCTACCTGAGACAATCGTACAAAAAATAAAAAAACTACAGCTCTTTGACTATGGAGACACTAAAACATGATTTTTTTTGTGCTTCAAAAATATTGTGTAAAACTTAAATAAATTAAAAAAAGTATACATATTAGATATTGCCGCATCTGTAACGACCTGCTCTATAAAAATATCACACAAACTAACCTGCCAGATGAATGTTGTAAATAACAAAAAATAAAAACAATGCCAAAACTGCTATTTTTTGCTACCTTGCCTCACAAAAAGTGTAATATAAAGCTAACAAAAATCGTATGTACCCTAAAATAGTACTAACAAAACTGCCAAATTATCCCGTAGTTTCCAAAATGGGGTCAGTTTTTTGGAGTTTCCTACTCTAGGGGTGCATCAAATGTGACATGGCAACTTAAAATTTTTCCAGTGAAATCTGCCCTGGCGTTCCTTTCCTTCTGCGCCCTGCCGTATGCCTGTACAGCAGTTTATGATCACAAATGGGGCATTTCTGTAAACTACAGAATCAGGGTAATAATTATTGATTTTTGCTTGGCAGTTAACCCTTGCTTTATTCTCGGAATAAAATGATTTATATGGAAAATTTGCCAAAAAAGTGAAATTTGGAAATTTTGGCTACATTTTCCTTTAATTCTTGTGGAACACCTAAAGGGTTAATAACGTGTGACGACAAAACAATCTCAGAATGACCTGGATAAGTAAAAGCATTCCAAAGTTATTACCACATAAAGTGCACATGTCAGATTTGAAAAATGTGGCTCTGGCATTTGGTCCAAACTGGCTGTCGCTTGAAGGGGTTAATCCCTAATTGTGTAATTGGGGTGAAATTGCGATCTGACACTACTGCTATTTTACTCGTTACAGTTATTTACAGTTATTGCTACAGCACAGTATATCCAACAGACAGATGCCAGGCCCTTCTAAGGGAACGGGCTGTGGCCAAAACGTTTCTGGAGCTGGCAGAAGTAGCAGCAGAAGAAAGGGGGTGGGGGTGTCATCCAGAGGTCGTGTTTTGATTAGCAACTCAGGTGTCCTTGAATGGTTGACAGTCTTCAACATCATCTCAAGTGACATCAGACACCCCCATCCAGGAGTTGGTGGGTTCCTCTGACACCACACTTAGTTGGCATGGCACAAAACAAGCTCTGTGCCCCCACCTGTCCTCAACCTGCCTCTTTCATTTTCTGTTCCTTTTCAGTGAGGACAAGCTTATTGAGGACAGTCAGCAGCTACTGCCCAGCCAAGATATGGAAAAGAAACCCGCTGCTTCCTCCGGTAGGTGGAAGTGACAATGAGAGTCACATGGGAGCAGGTGCTGGAAGCGGTCAGGTACGCTAAACGGAGACTGGTGAGGGTGACATCAGTGACATGTAGACAATAGTGGATGATGATGTAGCCGACCATGGTGCTAATGTAGTGGTACAGCCTGATGCAGCAACCACTGCATCACTCAGTGGCCCACACCTCTTCTCCAGCAGTCAAGGCTCCACCACCTCAGCAGAAGGTAGCTATGTTTCCTTCCCATCATTTACTGGTCCTGATAATCCTGCTCCTCCTCCTCCTACTCCTTGTCACTTGTTTCATCAGAAATTGATCACGGAGGCAATTGCAAAAATACAACCATATGCGTACACTCATCCAAGGGCACAGAAGATGAACGTGCTCCTGGCCAGGTTGCTAGTACTACAATCCCTCCCTTTCCATGTGGTGGACTCTGCACCTTTCAGTTGCCACACTCACCATTCTGTGACTGGGCCAGTATGTTGACTCCTCATTCGATTGCCACCCTCACCACTCTGTGACAGGGCCTCTAGTGTCCCTGTTTGGCCTTGTTGACATCACCATTTATTTTACCTTTTTTCTGATCTGCACCAATAAGGGCATACAGGGCATACAGATAAACAATACTGCGGTGTGTTATAAAGCCCTATCAAACACACCAATATAGATAAACACACCAGCATATAGAAAAATATCAAATATACTTTATTAGTTCATTACAAGTAAAATATTTAAAATATTGATGGTGGTAACAGCATACAAGTAAAGAGGGGCAACTGGAAAACTATGTCACAGAATCACAGGTTTGAAAAGATCATACAATCCCTAGTCTTAGTAAAGTGCACGTGCATAAACAAGTATAAATATGGAACAAGACTTAATCCAAAGCATAAAAAGTAATACAGACCAGTGCCACCTCAGACCCCGATGCACATTTTGCTGAGGATGCTAAGCGCTGTTTCACTGGATTCGTCCGAAACGAACCTGAAAAGGTTCAGGTTCATCTGTCATCTGAAAAATTGCAAAGTTCAGAGCGAACCAGGTTCGGTAAAACTGGTTTGCTTTTCTTTAGTGATTGTCATTTTTTAACCCTTGAACTGCCATTTTTCACTAGTTTACTTGCTTTTAACGGTAATTAGACAAGTGCTCTCCTGTCTAAGGGGCTGTTTAAAACTGTTCATTTATTTCAATGGGGTTTGTCAGGTCATGAAAAGGGCCAGAAGACATGTCAAGAAAAGGGCCACCATTCCAGACTAGGAGACCCTGAGCAAAACAGTATCAATGCAATTACATGACAAGAATCTGCATAACTAATCATATGCTAAATAGTTGGAAGTCCAACTTATGTATGAGATAGCCAAGATGATTGTTTATAAAATAATGGTAGTCTCACATTCGAAGCTGTAGTAGATGGTGAGATATGGATCCTGAAAATCAAAAGTTACCCTTTTGCTCATCAGTGTACATGGGGTATTAGTAAACTGACTCTACTGATCTCAGTAAAGCAAGCCAGTTAGGAAGCTATTTTTAATTAGAAACTCAACAGCAGGTGGACTGTAAATCTAGTTATGTGTGTATTACTGTCTGTAACCCTCCCATATCTATAGTGGTGGCCTTCTAATATATGATACTAATAAAGATGTTCTGCGGCAATCTTATGGAAGAGAACCGATTGTAAGTCCATCTTAGAGACCTCACTGTCTGGTGCATTCGGTGGGCAGCTGTGCAGGAAAGTCGCATCATTTCATGGAAACAGGAGGAAAAAATGTGTGAGGGGAAATGAGTTCACATCAAGCAGTTAATTCATTTTATCATCGCTTCAAGATCCTCTACACACACTTCAAAAGTATATTTTGCCTTGATGAAGTGAGTCCTTGAATGATATCTGGAGGCACTAGTAATTTAAGGCAGTATAACTCATGAGATAGCATATAAAAGAAAGCAGACGCAGCACTGCAGGGCTCTTGTTAAGAAAGGGAATCCGCAAACAGCCCTCGGCTAGATAACAGTAGAAGAGTGTACATAAGAGTTAACACATTTATTAAATTAGTTTTCTGTTTTTGGTGTAACTCAGAGTTTAAAATGTTAAAGAGGAAGTAATTATTTCTAGGAATACAATGATGGGCAGCAGAGAAAAAATCCTTTACTGAGTGCTGACTATCTTTTTATTAAATGAACAATGGACCTTTGTGAGGCGTGCAACTTTCACTATTGAAGCTTGTGCTGCTAATATTTCTTTTTTATTTCTATGAATATGTGGGTGACATAATCTACTATAATGTTTGTTTCATACATTCAGTTCATCTTACTATTATTAAAGAGCTCCGGCTATTTTGAAATGAATGGTGCAGCAGTGTACATATCCAACCTGCAGGCCCATTTACTGTATTTCAGGGTGGCCTTATAAGGTATGGGTGATTGGTGGATGTCCTAGCGGTAGGACCACCACTGATCTAATAGTTATCGCCTTAACATAACTAGTGTGGCAATCTAATGTTTAACAAAAAATTACTAGCTAATTATTGATAATAGTCAATTGTTATATTGATTGACTAGGTCAGCGACCATTAACAAAATAGGCTAAGGGTCTTTTTCTAGGAGGCCCCGGCCATACAGGAAGAGATCAATGGATATCTATAAGAATTGAAAAACATAGCAGCCCAATATGTGGTTAGACATTGGAGATGACATGAGTAGCGTTGAACACACTTGTGGTTTCAAGTTCAGCGTACAAGGTTCAGGTTCGGATTATCATTCCATTATGGATTCCACAACCACGGATCATAAGTTATGGTCCTTGGTAGCGGAATCCATAACAGAATTCTTAGATAACCTAAACCTGAACCTTGTACGCTGAACTTGAAACCACAAGTTTGCTCAACACTAGTCATTAGTTTTATTTTATGGCCAGATTGGATATTACAGGAAAAGAAAATTCTCTAGTAAGAAAAGTGCGGTGTGTCCGGTGAATTCTCTTAGTGCTTCTAGTACCCACTGGCACACTATTTTATATTGCTTTGGCTACAATTAGTATGGAAATATTGCTGGAATATGCCACTCTTACATTGGGCTGCATATTAACCTATCAAATGCACTTTTGTTTTGTTTTTGGGTAATACAGATAGAAGTGGTTTCACAAAGCTTTGAACATTCACTTACATGAGGTCTTGATGTAAAGAAACAGGTGAGAAGAGTACAGGGTTACCATCCGGCATCACTGCCAGCAAACTTTGTATCTCCAACCTACCTATATCTAAGGGTACCCCTAGGATATTACTAGTGCCCCCTGCAAGGCCGCTTGGATCAGGTTGCTAGGTACCCAGGTTATGTCTGCAAGATTTCGCGCTGGATCTACAATGAAGATGGTGGCGGCCGGCTTATCCCGATCAAATGGATGAGAGTAAGTATGATTTTTTCAGTTTTATACTGTAACATTGATGTCAGGTGCTACGATCAGCTATGAATGCAGCATCTGAGGGGTACGAGGAGTACAATGAAGGGGAGCAGCAAAATCGTCATTCCCTGTCATTGCACCCACTACTCACAAAGAAATGCGCTTCATGATAAACTAATTCTTCACGAAGCAAATTTTTTGTAAAATTCGGCAAAGCAACTGAATCGAATCTTCCAATACTTCACTAACCACTAGTCATGATCAACCTAGCCGCCTGTATAAACACCCTCTGCTGTAACCTGTTAAAGGGGTTATCTGGCCTAGGAGCTGTGACATGTGCTTGAACAGGATGTCAATAGCATACCACTAGCAGTAATGTGCCATTCAAACACATGTGACTGCTGATGCCAATGACTACCTGCAGAAGCCACTGGACCAAGCCACTTTCAATCTATCTGAAACATATGCATAACCTCTCTTCAGATATCTGTACTCGGTGTGGTAAAGGCAGGCGGACGATGATACACATAATTTGGGAATATCCAATCATTGCAGACTTCTGGGAAGCAGTACACAGATATCTTAATTCTAGACTGGAGCTACCGGCGGTTATATCCCCAGAAGTAAGTTTTCTGGGTCTTGTCAATGAAATTATTCTTACCAAGTATCATAGAATCCTTTATAGGCTATTACTATTCTATGCCAGGAAGTCCATCCTTCTGAATTGGAAGCCTCCAAAGAGTCCTTCCTTACCTCCATTGGATTCAACTTATAAACGAGGCACTACCTATGTACAAATTGACCTTTGAAGCTACGGGTGTGCCGGTTAGGTCTGACAAGATTTGGGGTCTATGGTTGAGTTTAACATCAGGTTAGTTCATATACGACTCAGCTTGCTGTGAGTCGCTGCCCGTGTGAGTGTTGAGTGTGAATGTTTATTAGTGGCAGATCCAGATCATTTGTCTCTAAAAAAAATGCCAAGAGTAGGGGCTACAGTGGATACTATACTATTCCGTATTCGTATGCCAATGTCATGTAACCCATTTCTTTGATTGTCATTTAAATGCCTGCGTGTGCTATAGGTTTCAATTTATTGTGTTTGTTTTTAAACCTTAAAAATAAAAAATAAAATCTGTTATCTGGGATTGGAAGGGGCTGGCAATAGGCAGTGAGATTGGAACTGTGGGATTGTGAACAGATGATTTTTTTATTTTAATGGGACACAAATTCCAGTTGACTCATAGGTTGAACCGCCCATTTAACTGCAGAAGAAAGGATTGACCACAATGCAATTCCATACAGTTCATGATGGAGTGAGAGTCAGTGAGGCCATTTACAGCATTTTCAGCTTTTTTTATGAGTTTTATTTAGACAAACTTTGAAACATAACAGTAATAATTAACCCCTTCAAATGAGTATTTTGGTTATCTATACCAAGTTCATGCAGTTTGCAAGCTCTTACCAAGAATGAGCTTTTGAGGCTTGTATTTATCTCACAATAATGACCCCAACAGCTACACCTAGGTGCATCTCAGGCTAGGGGGAATGATGTACTGGAGTGGGAGGGAGTGGCAGGTCTCTCTACCAACCTATTCACCATTCCATAAAAACCCAGGCCCATAAGCACTTTAAGGAAATGTTTCTCAGCAAACAATACTTTACTGAAAAAAACAGCTTTTCTGAATTATTTTTACCTCACCCATCTGAGCATTCTGAGTGCATTATACACACCTTCCAGTATATTTCTACACACAATTTTACTATATATATGCAATGCAAAGTAAGACTCTATCTATCTATCTACGTATCATCTGTCTATTAATCTAGTAGTGATTTCTTATACAATTGTTTCTACCGTGGCAACATTTTAAAATATGCTCAAAATTAATATATATATATATATATATATATATATATATATATATATATATATATATTGTGGGGAATCGCTCTGGTAGGCAGGGTAAGCGGACGCAGAACAGAGGCACAAAAACAGTTCTTAATCCAACTGCAGTGTTTTATTCACACACGCAGGTATAACAGTACATCAAAAACAACTTCACCTGAGTTGAAAGTCCTGGTGCTAATTCACACCATGCTGCAGGTTCTGCATAAAGAGTCCATTTATAGGAACAAAATCCCCCTGTCCTCCCAGACAGGTATTCAGACTTCATCCAGGCCCCAGCCTTCTCCCTACTGCAGTTTGGCTGGCTTTTTTGGTGTCAGCAAAACCTGGACCGGCACTTACAATCCAGTCCGATGCTTGACTTCACCTGGCTGTTAATCAGCCCAGCAGCACATGCTGGGAGGAAAATACCTTCCCTCAAGCAACAGACCTTTCACTGTGTCACATACCCCCCCCCTTTGTTCAACCTTGAGGGGGTGAACACTTGTCAAACAGTGCACTCGGGACAGGGCATCCGCGTTTCCCTTTAACCGGCCCGCTCTGTGCTCGACTGTGAATTTAAAGTTCTGTAATGAAAGAAACCATCTGGTGACCCGAGCATTCCTCTCTTTGGCCTGGCTCATCCATTTGAGAGGGGAGTGGTCGGTCACCAGGCGGAACTTCCTCCCTAACAGATAGTAGCGGAGAGACTCGAGTGCCCATTTGATGGCCAGGCACTCCCGCTCCACTATACTGTACCTTGTTTCAGCTGGGGTGAGTTTGCGGCTCAGGAAAACAACAGGATGCTCCTCCCCGTTGACTTCCTGAGACAGTACAGCTCCGAGGCCTACTTCAGAAGCATCAGTCTGTACCACAAACTCCCTCCTGAAGTCAGGCGTCACCAGCACGGGTGACCCACACAAGGCCGACTTCAATGCGGAAAAAGCCTCTTCCGCCTGGACATTCCAGTGAACCATCACCGATTTCCGTCCCTTCAAGAGCCCTGTCAATCGTGCCGCTAACGTAGCAAAGTGGGGAACAAACCTCATGTAATACCCCACCATCCCCAGGAACGACTTTATTTGCCTGGTGGTGACAGGTCGTGGCCAATTCCGGATTGCCTCAATCTTGCTCATCTGGGGTTTGATGACACCGCGCCCAATGACATACCCTAGGTATTTTGTCTCCTGCAATCCTACAGCACTTTTTTTGGGTTAGCGGTTAACCCCGCCCTTCGGAGGGAATTCACTACGGCCTGTACTTTTGCCAGGTGACTCTCCCAGTCGGCACTATAAATGACAATGTCATCGAGGTAAGCTGAGGCGTACCGACGATGCGGACGAAGCACAATGTCCATTAACCACTGGAATGTGGCGGGAGCACCATGCAGGCCAAAAGGTAACACCTTATACTGATATAACCCCTCAGGTGTGATAAAGGCTGTTTTCTCCTTGGCAGCCTCCGTTAAGGGCACTTGCCAGTACCCTTTGGTGAGGTCCAAGACAGAAAAATACCGCGCCTGCCCTAACCGCTCGATTAACTCATCCACCCGGGGCATGGGATACGCATCAAACTTAGAGACCTCATTTAATTTACGGAAATCATTACAGAACCGTAATGTCCCATCTGGCTTGGGTATCAGAACTATTGGGCTGGCCCACTCACACTTAGATTCTTCAATAACATCCAGCTGCAGCATCCGCTGCACTTCCTCCGAGATGGCTTGTTGCCGAGCCTCGGGCACCCGGTACGGCTTTAACCGGACTTTCGCCTGGGGCTCTGTGACAATGTCATGGTGGATTATGGAAGTACGTCCTGGGAGGTCCGAGAATACATCTGTGTTCCGACTAACGAACTCCCTGGCCTCCTGAGCCTGCTTAGAGGAAAGGCTGTCAGCAATATGTACTGTGGCAGCCGCTTCACCAGCATCAGGCAGAGGGGCCGGAACCTCTTCCCCTAGACAAACCGTCCGCGGGCTGTTCTCAGTACAGGTCTCCCTATCCTTCCAGGGTTTTAGTAAATTGACATGGTAAACCTGCTCCGGCTTTTGGCGACCAGGCTGGCGTACCTTGTAATTTACATCGCTTACTTTCTCTAGAATCTCATAGGGTCCCTGCCACCTAGCCAGGAACTTACTGTCCACGGTCGGTACAAGAACCAAGACCCGATCTCCCGGGTTAAAGTTCCGCACCCGAGCCGCCCGGTTATAGACCCGACTCTGGGCCTGCTGAGCTGCCTCCATATGCTCCCTAACCAGTGGCAACACTGTTTCCATCCGTTCTTGCATGTTGGTGACATATTCAATGACACTTTTATGCGGAGTGGGCTGTTGCTCCCACGCCTCCTTGGCTATGTCCAACAGCCCCCGGGAATGTCTGCCATATAGAAGTTCGAAGGGCGAGAATCCAGTAGAGGCCTGGGGTACCTCTCGCACTGCAAACATTAGATAGGGCAGAAGGAGGTCCCAGTCCCTCCCATCTTTGGATACCACTCTTTTCAGCATATTTTTTAACGTTTGGTTAAATCTCTCCACCAGACCGTCTGTTTGCGGATGGTAAACGGACGTCCGTAACTGTTTTATGCGCAGCAATTTACACAGTTCCCTCATGACTTTCGACATGAAAGGTGTCCCCTGGTCCGTCAGAACCTCTTTAGGTATTCCTACTCGGGAAAACATCTCCATTAACTCTTTAGCTATAAGTTTGGCAGATGTATGACGCAATGGCACCGCCTCTGGGTACCGGGTGGCATAATCAAGCACAACTAGGATATGTTGGTGACCCCTAGCAGACTTAGGTATCAGTCCTACGAGGTCCATGGCGATTCTCTCAAAAGGTACCTCGATAATCGGGAGGGGTACTAGGGGACTGCGGAAGTGTGGCTGAGGGCTAGTAATCTGGCAAGTTGGGCAAGACTTACAAAACTCTTCTACCTCTCTAAATACACTAGGCCAGTAAAACCGCTGCAGAATACGGTCCTGGGTTTTCTGTAGCCCCAGGTGTCCCCCAAGCACATGTTGGTGAGCTAGGTCTAATATCAACTTACGATATGCCTGGGGCACCAGTAATTGTTCAACACTTTCACCCCGTAGTTGAGTAACCCGATACAACCTATCGTGGTGAACCACAAACCTCGGAAAAACCGTCTTGGCTCCGGGTTGTTGTGGTTCCCCATCAACCACTAACACATTCTCCCAGGCTCGGGTCAGAGTCTGATCCCTGTGTTGTGCCGTGCCAAAATTGTCACCGGAGACATTCAGGTCTGCCAATTCAGGGCCCGGCGGCAAATCCTCCACCTCCCCAACCATCACATTCAGTGGGGTAGTCTCCCCTACTTCCACCGGCGTGGCGGTCACCCCTACCGCTGGCATTTCTGCCTCAGGCTCCCAGGGTTCTGGCCTCCCATCCGAGCAAGGCCAATCCTCTGGGGCTATTCCTGACTCTTGGGGAATGGTGGGTCTAACTGCTGGCCACAGGGCCGGAAACAATGGAAAATCTCTTCCTAGTATTAACTCATAGTGCAAGTTCGTGGCCACGGCCACCTCATGGATCCGCCTGCCGGCAACCGTGTTTAGCGTTACCAGAGCAGTGGGGTAATCCTTTAAGTCTCCATGTATACATATCACGCAGATTTTCCGGCCAGTAAACTCAGCGGGTCGAACAAGGGCAGCCCTCACAAGGGTCACCAGACTCCCCGAGTCCAGCAGCGCCACCGCCGGAGTGACACCCACTTCCACTTGACACAAATGTTTGTAATCGAGAGTCTCTGGGGTGCCTGTCGCACACACCTTTCTGGCATACAGCGACTGTCTGAAACCAAAGTTTGTGTCCATTGGCTCAGCTAAATGGGGGCAGTCTGCCCTTACATGGCCAGTCTCATGACACCGCCAGCAGATTATCGGGGCCCAATCTGCAGTGGGCATATCCCGAGCAGTCCTTTTTGGCTCCTGCCGCCGGGACTGGGGTGGGGATTTTCTGGATTTTATAGACCCCCTCCCCAAAGTGTCCCCCTTTAAGCTCTTGGTAGCCTCATACCGTTCTACCAGGTCCACCATCTGAAGGGCATTAGCTGGAGACACCTGGCCGACCCAGTGCTGGAGGGGGTGTGGCAAAGCCCTCCAGAACTTGTCAGCCACAATACGGTCCAGCATAGCAGTAGGACTCAGTACCTCAGGCTGCAGCCATTTTTGCAGTAGGTGCACCAAGTCATAATACTGGAATCTCACTGGCTTGGCCGGGTTAAATTCCCACTGATGCACCCGCTGAGCCCGAACCAAAACATTCACCCCCAGTCGCGCCAGAATCTCACCCTTGACTTGGTTGTAGTCCGCCGCTTGCTCAGACGACAAATCAAAGTACACCTGTTGGGGTCCGGATGTTAGGAACGGAGCAATAACCTCAGCCCACTGGTCTCGGGGAAGACCCTCTCGGTCGGCCACTTTCTCGAAAACCGCCAGGTAGGTCTCGATGTCATCTGTTGGAGCCATTTTAGGGATCGCCGTGCGGACTGCTTTCCGGACATCATGGACCCCCTGAGATCCTCCTGTCTTCTGTAACGCCATCACATGTTGCAGTAGCCGCTGGTTCGTTTCTTGCTGTCGCTGATTAGCCTCTAGCAGTTGCCGGTTAGTCTCCTGCTGTTGCTGGTTAGCCTCCACAAGGGCTTTCACTACAGCCTCCATCTTGTCCTGTGACACTGGTTGCAACTTAGCTGGCTTTATCCAGGACATACAACAGAGCCCAGAAAAATGAAAAACAAAAAAAAAATTCTGGTTTTGCGTAGGCCTTGCTGCGTTTGCCCGCTCCAAGCCACCAATTGTGGGGAATCGCTCTGGTAGGCAGTGTAAGCGGACGCAGAACAGAGGCACAAAAACAGTTCTTAATCCAACTGCAGTGTTTTATTCACACACGCAGGTATAACAGTACATCAAAAACAACTTCACCTGAGTTGAAAGTCCTGGTGCTAATTCACACCATGCTGCAGGTTCTGCATAAAGAGTCCATTTATAGGAACAAAATCCCCCTGTCCTCCCAGACAGGTATTCAGACTTCATCCAGGCCCCAGCCTTCTCCCTACTGCAGTTTGGCTGGCTTTTTTGGTGTCAGCAAAACCTGGACCGGCACTTACAATCCAGTCCGATGCTTGACTTCACCTGGCTGCACATGCTGGGAGGAAAATACCTTCCCTCAAGCAACAGACCTTTCACTGTGTCACTATATATATATATATATATATATATATATATATATATATATATATATATTTTTTAGCAAAAAGCAAAGTTTGGATGATTTCTGCCACAGGTCCTCTAATAAAACAGATGCATGTTGGAACATCTGTGTCTTAAATGGACCAATATTGTGTGCCACTATCATCTGTCAAAAATGATTTTTCTCTGCTAATAGGATGTTATGAAGAATATCAAGGTTAATGCATATGTGCAGGCCAGCTTCCTTGTGCCAATTTAGGAATAAAAATCCCTTTTGCAACGCTTGATGCTTAAGCACCTATGTGACCTATTTAGAGGAAGATACCACGTACAGCCTCCCCACTTGCTGTTAATTAAGCAGCTGCTTCCAGGATAAGTCATGGCTTTAGACTAGAGGATGCAATGTAGTATTTATTTGTTGCTTAGACATGCATAGATTAAGGAATATAGCTAGAAGAGTTTGCTGGCTTAGCTACAATTTACCAGCATGATTCAAAAAATATTGCAGAACAAGAAATCCTTCCGTGAGGATTAATGCTGTACATCTAGTATTCAATTCCTCATTCTGAAATAAATGTAATAGGAAGTATAAGATAATGCATAAGTATTCTCTGGGCCATACTGATAATAATTTGCTGTGAGGAAGCCTATAACTTTTTTGACTCATGGCCATATAGGTCTGCCATAGAGGAGCATGGACCTCTCTTATATCCTGTAGGCTTATTAATGGAATAAAAAAATTGTAGTGTGCTCCATCAGATACCATAGTGGTATCCTCTCTTAAATACCTTTGTTTGTTGGAAAAATACACTATACATAGATCCCAATGACGTCTATACTAACGAACGTAGCCGCTAATGTAGATGTGAACATTCCCTTAAATGTTGCAGCAGGTAAAAAAAAACAAAAACAAAAATGAACAGCTTATTTGGTTTTGGCTCATGGCAGAAGAAAAATGCAAAATCTTGCTGGAACAATGAGAAAAATGTCCACTAGAACAGCCTACGACACTGTATTTTAGAACACAATATTGGATTTATCTTTCCTTTTGAATGATAAAATGGATGCACTTACATTATTAAGTAAATTAACAGATCAATGGCTCTCCTGTGATAATTACTGCCACAATATAAGCAGCAGCATTGGAAGCATCTACATGAAGACAATAAGGCGATCTCATAATAATTTGTGCCATAATGACTACACATCACTGTTATGTATGAGATAATGGGTTGTCCAGTCTTTAGAATGCACTTTGCAGAATGAATGTGACTTTTGATTTTACTATTTAGAGAGCATTTGATGCAAAGAACATTTTGTTTTTCAAGTATTTTATCTTGAGAACATTCCTGTTGTGTTTCGTGGCAGGTGGTCACTTGATTGATATATGATAACAGAACCTTTTCCTTTGGTATCTTGAGTCCCCTGTGTCTTGCTCCTTATTTCAGACTTTACCGGTAAGATGTCTGAATGAAGGATACATTTGGTGATGTAGAAGCTGAAGTAAAATAAACTAAGGGAATTCTGTAATGCTAGTACCTTTGTGATGGTTACCTATTAGAGATGAGCGAGCATGCTCGTCCGAGCTTGGTGCTCGTTCGAGTATTAGGGTACTCGTGAGTGCTCGCTGCTCGGACAAGTATCTCGCCATGCTCGAGGAAATGGCATCTCCCGCATTTTGAATTTTTGACGCCTATAACTCAGCCAATCACTAGCCAGGAGACTCTGCGGTACCCCCCAGCATCACATGGGGCCTTACATGTCGATAGCAGGGGTTGGCTGGCCAGATCAGGTGACCCTGGAATATACTAGTGACGTCCGGTGGTGCTCGGCTCAGAGGCTGTCTGGATGTCATTAGGGACAGATCTTCTGCGTTTCAGGGAGAGTGTTAGGGCCTGGATTTAGTTCTCTGTTAGGCAGGAGTGATCTCAAAAGAACCCAACAGCCCTTCTAAGGGCTACAAGACACTTTTTTTGTCTCCTGGCTGGGCTGGCTGGCACTAGTAGTGCAGCTATTACCATATATAACAAACTTAGTTTTTTTGTTGTTTTATCTCAGTGATACAAATCCATTTCATACAGCTGTGTGGAACCATTCTGTGTGTCACAGTTCAGCTGTCCAGTCACCACAAACCACAATCCGTATTTTATGTCCAGGTGACCCATACTGTACGTCACGTAATCCAATACGGTCATTTGCTCTCACTGATACAGCTACATTAGAAAAATCTGAGTGCGACATTTTTCTGGGTTGAAGTGAAAATAGCCACAGTCAGCAGGGGCTGAGTTTGCTCTCTGATATATTCTGCACGTTACGCTAAAAAAAAACAAAACAAAAAAAAAACTTAGTTTTTTTGTTGTTTTATCTCAGTGATACAAATCCATTTCATACAGCTGTGTGGAACCATTCTGTGTGTCACAGTTCAGCTGTCCAGTCACCACAAACCACAATCCGTATTTACTGTCCAGGTGACCCATACTGTACGTCACGTAATTAAAAAAGGTCTTTTGCTCTCACTGATACAGCTACATTAGAAAAATCTCTGTGCGACATTTTTCTGGGTTGCACTTAAGCAGACCAAGTCTGCCTAATCTAATAGTTTCCGTGTAATTGCTCCATATTGCACGGTACATAATAAAATACGTAATTTTGCTCTAACTTATCCACCTATATACAAACCACAATCCGTATTTTCTGTCCAGTTGACTCATACTGTACGTCACGTAATTAAAAAAGGTCTTTTGCTCTCACTGATACAGCTATATTAGAAAAATCTGAGTGCGACATTTTACTGGGTTGCACTTAAGCAGAACAAGTCTGCCTAATCTAATAGTTTCAGTGCAATTGCTCCATACTGCACGGTACGTAATAAAATACGTAATTTTGCTCTAACTTATCCACCTATATATTAACTTGTTCAGATTGAACAAGTTTGTGGGTTTCAGTACAGCAGGCCCATTTTTTTTTTGTTTATATAATACACTTATATACAGAAAATGTTGAACGCCAGGTTTAAGGATCGAGGACGAGGGCGTGGGCATTCAATTACTGCAGGGGACAGAGGCCGTGGTCCTGGGCAGGGTGAGACAGCACCTTCTGATGAGGGAGCAGGGGAACGCCGCAGAGCTACACTCCCTAGCTTCATGTCTCAACTTACAGGGACACGTGGTAGAGGACTGTTAAAACCACGACAGTGCGAACAGGTGATGTCGTGGATTACGGACAATGCTTCAAGTAATTTGTCGACCAGTCAGTCTTCCACGCAGTCCATCCACGTTACCCAAGGGAGCACTCCTCTGGCTCCTCCACCTCAACCTCCTTCCCCCCCAGTCTGCCCCCTCCCAGGAAAATTTGGAATGCGATCCGGCATACTCTCAGGAACTGTTTTCTGGACCCTTACCAGAGTCACAAACCACTTCTCAGGTTGCTGCTGACCTCTTTCCCGATGCCCAAGTTTTCTAACTGTCGCAGTTTGTGGGTGATGACATTGTTGACTTAGTGGAAGAAGTGTGTAAAGAGGTGTCGGACGATGAGGAGACACGGTTGTCAGACAGTGGTGAAGTTGTTGTCAGGGCAGGAAGTCCGAGAGGGGAGCAGACTGAGGAATCGGAGGATGACGAGGTGACTGACCCAAGCTGGGTTGATAAGCCGAGTGAAGACAGTGCTTCTGAGGCGGAGGCGAGTGCTGCAACAGAACAGGTTGTAAGACGCAGTGGTGTGGCCAGAGGGAGAAGCAGGGCCAGAGCTGGTGCATCAGCAGCAACTGTTTCACGTAGTGAAGCTCCCGTGGCGAGGCCTAGATGTTCGCAAGTCTGGAGGTTATTTAAAGAAATTGAGGATGACAGACAGACTGTGGTGTGCAACCTGTGCCACACCAGGATCAGCAGGGGTGCCACCACTACTAGCCTAACCACCACCAGCATGCGCAGGCATATGAGTGCTAAACACCCCACTCAATGGAACCAAGGCCGTTCACCACCTCCTGCGGGTCACACCACTGCTCCTTCCCCTGTGTCACTCGCTGCCTCTGCTAGTCAACCCCCTGCCCAGGACCCTGGCACGAGCACCTCCTTTTACAGCAGATGCTGGAGCGCAAGAGGAAATACAGTTCCACCTACCCACATGCCCAAGCCCTCAACGTCCACATCTCCAAATTGCTGAGCCTGGAGATGCTGCCCTATAGGGTGGTAGAGACCGAGGCCTTTCGCAACCTCATGGCGGTGGCTGCCCCTCGGTATTCCGTCCCCAGCCGCCACTATTTTTCCCGATGTGCCGTCCCATCCCTACACCAGTACGTGTCACAGAACATCATCCGTGCCCTGACCAACGCTGTTTCTGAGAAGGTCCACCTAACCACGGACACGTGGACAAGTGCTGCCGGGCAGGGACACTATATATCACTGACGGCACATTGGGTTAACTTGGTGGAGGCTGGGACCGAGTCTGATCCTGGGGCCGCTCATGTACTGCCCACACCAAGGATTCCGGGGCCTACCTCGGTCACGGTCTCTCAGACGTACTATGCCTCCTCCTCCGATTCCTCCTCCTCCTCCACCTCCTCCTCCGAATTACCATCCGTGGGCATGGCGCCTTCAGTCGGTAGCTCTAGGCGCAGCAGCAGTGCCGTGGGTAAGCGCCAGCAGGCGGTGCTCAAACTGCTGAGCTTAGGTGACAAAAGGCACACTGCACAAGAGCCGTTACAGGGTATCACGGCGCAGACCAATCTGTGGCTGGCACCGCTGAACCTCAAGACAGGCATGGTTGTGTGTGACAACGGGCGTAACCTGGTGGCGGCTCTGCAACTCGGCAGACTGACACATGTGCCATGCCTGGCCCACGTGTTCAGTCTCATAGTTCAGCGGTTCCTCAAGACATACCCCAATCTGTCTGATTTGCTCACCAAGGTGCGCCGCATCTGTGCACATTTCCGCAAGTCGACCACAGATGCTGCCACTCTCAGGGCAGCGCAGCGCCGCCTACAACTGCCCGCTCACCGACTGTTGTGCGACGTGCCCACAAGATGGAATTCGACATTAAACATGTTATCCAGAGTTTACCAGCAGCGCAGAGCGATTGTAGACTGCCAGATGTCAACTTCCACCAGAACTGGTAGTCAGGTCAGTCAGATTCCTCAAGTCTACAATGAGGAGTGGACGTGGATGTCTGATATCTGCCAGGTGTTGAGCAACTTTGAGGAGTCAACACAGATGGTCAGGGGCGATGCCGCCATTATCAGCCTCACCATCCCGCTGCTTTGCCTGTTGAAAAACTCACTGCTCAGCATGAAGTCGGATGCTTTGCGCTTGTCACAAGAGACGGTGGAGGAAGATAAGTCGCTTGATAGCCAGAGCACCCTCCGGTCTGTTTCTCAGCGCGTATTGGAGGAGGGGGATGAGGATGAGGAGGAAGAGGAGGAGAATGTCTGCGAGACAGAAGAGGGTACCAGTGCTATGTCCTTCTTAACTCTTGAGCGTGTATGGGCTGAAGAGGAGGACTTGGAAGAGGAGGAGGAGGAGGAAATGGAGAGTCAGGCCAGTGAGGAGGGGGAATTCTTGCGTGTTGGGACTCTGGCACACATGGCAGACTTCATATTAGGCTGTCTATCCCGTGACCCTCGCGTTAGAAGCATTTTTTCAAACACCGATTACTGGGTGTTCACTCTCCTGGACCCACGGTACAAGCAGAACCTTTCCACTCTCATCCCTGTACAGGAAAGGAGTATGATTCAATATCAACAGGCCCTGGTGCACAAGCTGAAACAATCCTTCCCATCTGACGCCGCTAGCGGCAGAGGGCGTGGTTCTTTGGGCCAAGTAGCAGGAGAGAGGAGGCGAGCAGGCAGCTTGTCCAGCACTGGCAGGGGAACGCTCTCCAAGCCCTTTGACAGTTTTATGTCACCCCAGCAAGACACTGTCACCTGTCCCCAGTCTTGGTAGAGTAGGGGTGAGCTTTACAGAAAGATAGTGAGGGAGTACCTAGCTGACCATACCAATGTCCGGACCGATCACTCTGCTCCATACAACTACTGGGTTTCAAAGCTGGACACGTGGCCTGAACTGGCGCTTTACGCCTTGGAAGTGCTGGCCTGCCCTGCCGCTAGCGTGTTGTCAGAGCGGGTATTCAGTGCAGCTGGTGGCGTCATCACCGATAAGCGTACACGCCTGTCAACTGACAGCGCTGACAGGCTGACGCTTATTAAAATGAACAAAGCCTGGATTTCACCGGAATTCAAATCTCCTCCGGGGGAAAGCAGCTAAAGATTAACATTACTTATGTATCCGATTCCTCTTCTCTACTCCTCCTACTCCTCCTCCTCCTTGTCGTCTTTGCCTAATGCTGACCCAAAAAACGCAATTTTTTAGAGGGCCAACTGACACTCTTTTACGACAATTTTTCCGGAGGTCCCCCTACAGGCCCTCTCTCCAATTAATTTTTTCCGGAGGGCCACCTACAGGCCCTCTCTCTAAACAATTTTTCCCGAGGGCCACCTACAGGCCCTCTCTCTAAACAATTTTTCCGGAGGGTCCCCTACAGGCCCTCTCTCCAAACAATTTTTCCGGAGGGCCACCTACAGGCCCTCTCTCTAAACAATTTTTCCGGAGGGCCACCTACAGGCCCTCTCTCTAAACAATTTTTCCAGAGGGCCACCTACAGGCCCTCTCTCTAAACAATTTTTCCGGAGGGCCACCTACAGGCCCTCTCTCTAAACAATTTTTCCAGAGGGCCACCTACAGGCCCTCTCTCTAAACAATTTTTCCAGAGGGCCCCATACAGGCCCTCTCTCCAAACAATTTTTCCAGAGGTCCACCTACAGGCCCTCTCTCTAAACAATTTTTCCGCAATGTCAACTACAGACAGTGTAAAACAACGTTCCAAGAGCGTCAAACAGACAGTCCAAAACAATTTTTCAGGAGGCGCAAGTACCGACATTTAAAAAAAATTTTTTTTGCTGAGGGTCGACTTTATGTTCTCCGAAAAGAAAAACATTTTTGGAGGCTCAACAAAAGCCATTTCACTGCATTCTCAGTCGGACAAAGTCATTGGTGGTGTAACCGCCATGCTGTGTCAGGCTAAATTTTTGGGTGCTTCACCAGCTACCGCATACTAACTCAGTCACTCAGTTGTCACCGCCGCCATACAGGGCCACGAAAAATGTTTATGTGGTTCGCCTGCTCCCGCAGTCTAACTCGGTCACTCTGTTGTCACCGCCATGCTGCGTCAGGTTAAATTTTTGGGTGGCTCACCTGCTACCTCATCTAACTTGGTCACTTGTTGGTGTCACCGCCATGTTGTTTCAGGCTTATGCCTGCATCGTGTGGCTGGGGATAGGAGAGCAGTGCCAGCATGGGCATGGGTGATGGACCTTCATTGCACCTAGTTGGGTGCTTCCCTAACATGTATGCCTCGCCTTTCTTGGTCTGGGTGAGCACAATTGCCATGAGGGTAACCACCAGGCTGTTGCAGGAGAATTTGGGTTAATGGTGGGATTAGGCAGCCTCAGAGGCATCCATGCATGCTGCCCCTGCTGTTTCCTGTCCATTTCCATGGTGTTTCCATCATTTCCATTTCCATCTGAGGTTTCCAGGTTTTAACCCAGCCTTCCCTAGGCAGATCCTTGGTCCCCTGCAAAAATGCTCGAGTCTCCCATTGACTTCAATGGGGTTCGTTACTCGAAACGAGCACCCAAGCATCGGGAAAAGTTTGTCTCGAATAACGAGCACCCAAGCATTTTAGTGCTCGCTCATCTCTATTGCCTATGTAACAGTCCACAGTCTCTATTGCCTATGTAACAGTCCAAACAAATTTCCAAACCACAAGGTGTCAAACACATGCCAATGATCAATGCTGTAATTGTTACTAATAGTGTTGAGCGAATCAAAATTGACAAAGTTGAATTTGATCTGAATTTCAGGAAAAATAAATTGATTCATCCCGAAGTTGAATTTCCTTGCACTTTGTGGTAACAAATCATATTTTTTCTAAAATGCCTGTTGCACATGTTAGAAAACGAAAGTAAAAAGCCCGGGAACGAGGGAACACCCTTAATGCCAATTAGATAGCCACAGCCAATCAGCAGATAGCCAGCCCCTTTGATGGCGCAGCCCTATAAAAAGTCTCAGCCTGCTCGGCCATTTTACAGTGTACTTAGTGCAGGGAGAGACGTGACAGGCAATAGGAACAGTGATTAAGACTTTCTTCACATAATATTACTATTGAGCAGTTCAGGGAAAGATTATTATAGTGTAGGGAAAGGATAGGGAGGCATTCTAGTAGGAGAGTGTACAGCCTGGGTAATAGGAGCTATTCTATTACACCTTGCTTCACTAATTGTAGTTAAAATTGTTTTAATACTACTGATTTTAAGTTGTTCACATGTTCACGTTCTTTTATACATAAGTAAATACATTAATCCTTGATTCTGTAATTGGGGTGTAATTGTGGCCTGATACTACTGATTTTAGGGTAAACAGGTTCTGTAGAAATCTATGTGGAATCAGCTAATGACGGTCTGACAAAAGGAGTGCGCTTTTTCATGCTATAGTAGAATCTTGGGGCTCTGCATGGTGCTTTATAGCTGACACTAACATTGGCCTGTAAGGCTAAGTTCACATATAAGTTATTTGGTCAGGTTTTGGACATAGCTGATTTTTAATGTGTTTTGTCACTAATTAATTTGGATCAAATCAAATTTTTTGGGAAAATTCGTCGAAGCGTCCAAATCAAAATTTTGAACACTTCGCTTATCTCTAGTTACTAATATTATATTTGTGTGGTGATGATGATAAATGACAGTAATTTTTTATGAATAGTGAATATCCTTCTAAAACTATGGCAAGTAGAAAAAAACACTAAAGAAAATTCATTGCAAATTCGCTACATAGTCACTAATTGTAACACACACTAGGGATGTCTTCTTTTTTTTTCTAGAAATTGACTTGGTGAACCTAGGTAAATGCTGTTAACCCTAATTAATTTTATTTAGTAAATTTGCTGCATTCATTGATAATTAATGGATTTTAAATGCCTAATAAAGACGAGTGTTTAAAAATGAAGGTAAAAGATTTGAGTTCTTCTGAGCAGGAACATTTAGAATAGGCAACTGAAAATGGATAATTGGTAGTAGAGCAAAAGATGGAATGCATAGTTCCTTATAGGGTACTGTAGGTTTAGGGTAGGTCCTCATGAGAAGCAAACACTGCAGACTTGCCACTGTGTATTTGTATGCAAATTCACAGTGTTTTACAGTACTAGAAAAATGGAGGAGATTTTCAAAAATCCACAGCATAAACTGACTTTGCAACGACCGGGGTGCCTAGGTTGCTACGGGGGCGACCCTTTCCCCCTCCAGGGCCCTCTAAGGTGTTTCCCTTTATGTCCCAGTGGTAGGAGTGCCAAGGGGATTTAGGCCACTCACGTCTTTAGTGGTGTTGTCACGGTGTTCCTACCTCGTGAGACGAACAGGCCCCAGGCGGTGGCTCCGGCTGCAAAAAAATTACTAGTAGTAGTAAATGAGGGTCGTCCGGTGGGAATGATGCGCAGACTTGTATGTATGGTCCAACGTAGTTTTATTAACTTATCTTGGTAGGCAGATAACTAGTTTCATTCCTCAACTTGGTGTCCAGCAAGTGCAGCTATTACTTATACTTGGCAGATGCTTGGTAATTCAGATTTCAGGCTTCCTGTTCTAAGTTGAGGTTAGCTCTTAAGTCTGGCTTCCCTTGAGAGTATTGTTGTGCCTTATTGCAGGCTATATTACTCTATCTTTAGGGTGCAGCAGAGCTGAAGATGCTCCACTGTCCTGCACATGTCCTCCCTGATCAGGGTACAGGGGACAACTTCATGACTAAAACACAAAACTGTCTTAACTGTCATTTCCTCTCACTCTGCAGGAAGTTTGAAGTGCTTAACTTCTCTCCAGCAGAGGGGGTCAGAATGGACTAAGGACTGTACCATTCTGGTAAAACTACATCTGAATCTGCCATAGTATTTACTGACACCTGCTGGTACACCAGGTACATTACATGGGAAACAGTTGCATAACATGGAATATAATACATATTAATGCTGGTGATGACATTAATGCACAGAAATACATTTCCACAGTAGCATACAGATAGAAGCTGGTTATGCAGAGTTGTAACACTACTCTGGGGTGTTACAACTTGCACTGCAGGGTCTCAGTCTAAAACGTGTTTATACTGTGGGATTTACCTACAACTTTCAAGATTTCAATGCATAGATTGAAAGCCCACTGCGATCCATGCAGCAATGCTAGAACAAAAACATAGTCTATTTGGGGTGATTTTTGCAGATTTCAGAAAAGCCAACTGCTGAGTTTCTATGAGTGAATACAGTAGTGGAGTTATCCTATATGGACATACTCTGCAGTAGAAAATCCACAGCATATCTGCCAGAAATCCACAACAGCAAAATCCATCAACCAAATGGATCTTGTTGCAGAATTTATAACATAAATGCTGTGTCTTTGCTGAGGAAGTAAAATCTCCATGACAAATCAACTTATCTGTTATATCTTAAAGGAAGCCACTATCATTTAGATTCATTTCTTGGTTCATAGTTATTGGTGGAATGTTAGAGAGACTAAAGATCTCTTTACACTGACCAATCTTTGGGCATCTGTCACCCTGATCAACCCTATTAACTATCCCCCCCCATGCTGATAGTAGGGTTGATGATGGTGAATTAAATGAGATCTCTATTGCTTTAACCTTAAGTTATGGTTGAGCGGTATACCGGTGGCAACGATATACCGCGGTATTACGAAACAGCGATATTGCGATATAGCTGTTTCCTAATAACCGCGGTATTTTGTGACTTCATATGAGTGTTCATCTGCGTTGACCGCTTCTAAATCTGCGCCCGCCTGCCCCTGCATACCACTGAATACAAATTGCTTACAACAGCAGCAGCCTCCAGCACATCCTCGCTCCTACATTCATGGCTCCGCCCACCGACCTCTGACACTAGAATCAGAGCGCACAAGCGAGGTGGCCACAGGAAAAGTCTCTCCAGACTCCGACTCCCTCCTCACCACTTCGATTGACTCCTGGCCTGCAAGAATGTCCAGCACAGAGGAAAAGGAATGCAAGACAATAAAACATAGAATAGAACCGGCCCGGGTCACGGAGGGTGCCATAAATTAAAGGTGGAATGTCTATGTCTTGTGGGGCCCTGGCCTGGTCCTTCCCTTCCTGCCTGCAAGATGCAGTTAATGTCAGGAGATTCATCTCTAATGGCAGGCATGAGGGAATAATGAGTCCTCCACACACAAGCCAGAAGACATTACTGCATGGTGGCCACAGGACTTTATTATACTGAGGAGGAAGGGGCTTCAAAAATTTCCATACAGTATAATGTCTCCTTGTGGCCCCTGTACAGTTTAATGTCTTCTTGTGGCCCCCATACAGTTTAATGTCTCCTTGTGGCCCCCGTACAGTTTAATGTCTCTTTGTGGCCCCCATACAGTATAACATCTCCTTGTGGCTGCCCCCATACAGTATAACGTCTCCCTGTGGCTGCCCCTATACAGTATAATGTCTCCTTGTGGCCCCCATACAGTATAATGTCTCTTTTTGGCCCCCCATACAGTATACCGTCTCCTTGTGGCTGCCCCCATACAGTATAATGTCTCCTTGTGGCTGCCCCCATACAGTATAATGTCTCCTTGTGGCTGCCCTTATGCAGTATAATGTCTCCTTGTGGCTGCCCCATACAGTATACCGTCTCCTTGTGGCTGCCCCCATACAGTATAATGTCTCCTTGTAGCATCCCCCATACAGTATAACGTCTCCTTGTGGCCCCCATACAGTATAACGTCTCCTCGTGGCTGCCCCCATATAGTATAACGTTTCCTGACCTTGACTCCATGCAGTATAGTGACTTCTTGTGGCCCACTGCCTGCCAGTGACTCCCTGTGGCCCCCATACAGTATAATGTCTCTTTGTGGCCCCCATACAGTATAATGTCTCCATGTGGCTGCCCCCATACAGTATAACGTCTCCTTGTGGCCCCCCATATAGTATAACGTCTCCTGACCTTGACTCCATGCAGTATAGTGACTCCTTGTGGCCCACTGCCTGCCAGCATCCCAGCCCATGAAGTATATAATATCTCCCTGTGGCCGCAAATGTTTTTTTCTTCTAAATGGATATTTATCGCGATAACGATATATATAAATTTCTTAATATCGTTATCATGGGATTTTTTTTTTTTTAAACTTTATTGCTCAATTTGCTTTACAGAAAATAGGATATAGGAGGTTTCAACATACCTCGTAGGCACAACGGAACATTGAAACAGCAACTTCCAGTATGACATGGTGAAGATACAGTTAGTAAATTTGAGTATCACCATACAAGAGCAGAATTAATAAGATCATCGGTCAAAAAGTCCCCAAACGAACCGGGGATTACAGTGTAAGACATAGGGTATAAGTAGGGTACCATGAGCCAAGAGCATTTTCCTTCACACCTTCAGAGGTAGGGACTAGTAAACTTAATGTGTATGTATAGCCTTTTCCCTGTGAGTCACCCACGCCGCCCAAATTCTGAGGAATTTGTGGTGGTTTCTCATTTCTCAAGTGGAAATTTCCTCAAATCTATATATCTGCTCAACTTTCTCTGTCCATTGTTCCATAGGTGGAGGCTCTGTAGCGAGCCAATACTTAGGTATAAGGAAGTGAGCTGCGGTAATTAAATGTTGGAAAAGAGTCTGACTCGAGGAATGTTTGCCTATTATAGGTGGGAATAAGTTTAAAAGTGCAATAGTAGGAGACGCCTGGTGAGAGGTGCCACAGATTTGGTTCGCGGAGTTAAAGGGAACCTGTCATCTCCGAAACAACCCTTGAACTAGAGTAAGCGGTGTATAGTGTAAGTGATGCTGAATCCGAATATGTACGTTTTATCTTCATACTCACTTCCATTCCGACGCTGTGCTCCCACAAACCAGCAGTAAAATACATTGAGAGGACTCTTCTTTGAGTCCTCTCCATTATGTGAGTGAGCACTGGAGTCCACTGAGTGCATTTTACTGCTGGTTTGTGGGAGCACAACATCAGAATGGAAGTGAGTATGAAGATAAAACTTACATATTCGGATTCAGCACCACTCACACTGTACAACGCTTACTCTAGTTCAGGAGGTGTTTCGGAGATGACAGGTTCCCTTTAAAGATTGTAAGCCACCAAGAGGAAATTTTTGGACATGACCACCAAATATGGAGGAAAGTTCCTCTATCTCGAAGACATCTCCAGCATTCGTCTGAAGCAGTGGCTGAATACAGACAAGTGATGTCAGGGGTTTTATACCACCTAGTGATCACTTTATACGCATTCTCTTGTATGCGGACACATCTAGATATGGTATGTGGGGAGAGAAGAATTGAATTCACTTCTGTTTGTGTAAATTCTCGGTTCAGATCCCTTTCCCACAATCTAATGTACGCCGGAACCATGTAGGGATAAGGTACCTGTAATCTGTTATACAATTGCGAGATTAACTTGGTGGGGTGGTTAATATTATTTATAAGGCTTTCAAACCAAGTTAAGGGGCGGAGAAGATCCTTTAGTGCAATATATCTGGAGATGTGAGATTTCAAGAATTGGAAGGGGTTAAGTTGTACCTGTAGGGTGTGTATAAGGTGGCTATTGTGGGAATATTTTTGATATTGCCTTACCCTACCTGAAGTACAGTTGCAGCAAAATCTTTACTACTATTTGTATGCAAATAAGGTGCTCAGAGGGGGTAGCATGGCCCCTTGGAGCACCGCATCACCTTTTCCTCTTCAATGACGCCACTCCCTTTCATGATCTGATTAACATGGTCAGACATCTATGCTATTCAGATGCCTGACTCTGAAATCTCACACATATGCCAGTGAGCCTTTATCACAATGAAGATGTCAGAGCAGGGTACACTGCTTCACTGCTTTATTTCCTTCTCTCCCCTGTCACCAGTCCTTCTCATGGCCTGATTAGCACTCTTTGGATGTCTGTCCTTGAAATATTTAACTGGCACTGGTAAGACTTAGTAAGCTCTCCCTGCTGAGATCTGCACGGTGCAAGCATCAACTATGTCAGTCACCTCTCAGAAGAGAAGACTCTTGGCTTTGCTTTTAGGTCAGTGAAGCCAAGCGTCTTCTCTTCCGGAAGGAGACTGATATCATCGCAGGGAGAGCATCCTGAGTCTTACCTGCAGCAAATTTTCCGAGCCAGACATCCAAACACTGAGGATGCTTAGCCCTGTCAATCAAGACATGAGGGTGAGCAGTGACAGGGAAGCGATGCTACAAGGGGCTAGGCCAGTCACTTGGTTGCTCCAAGCACCTCATTTGCATAAGAATAAAAGTAATCATTTTGCTGCAATTTTATCAGATTACAACAAAAATGGACTCATTTAATTTACTCTGATCTGCCCTTAACATCTGCACCCCACAATTGCATCTTAGAGGTCAAGACAGGTGGACAGAGGGAATCCTTTCCTTCTGTGTAACCAATTTGATACTCGCCTTGGCATCTAAGGGGTTAAATGGTCATGAGTTACCTCAAATCCGGGTGACAATTGTATAATACAGGAGCTATGCCTCTGCGATCATTGAGATTTACATTCCCGCATGTGGGAATGACCCACTTACTATAATGAACATAGATGTCATGTACTAGACAGGGGTTATTATTAGACTTTGGAACACATCTCTTTGGTTAATGGCATTACTAAGCATATTTGAATGTAATGGAAATTTTACTGTAAAATATGGGATTGTAAAATCTAGCAGGAAAAATCTATGACTAAATTTCTGAATTCAGTTTAGGATGGATTTCCTATCCATTACTACATTCTCAAACAATTTCTTGACTGAGTCTATGAAACCTATCTGTAGTTGCTGAGCAATCATGCTTCTATGACATACTGTATGTTTTCTGGTATCTGTGAAGGCGTAACAAAAATCTGGGCCTATCTCAGCATCCTCTGCACAGTTAAAAATTTATTATTATGGTAGAGGTAGAGGGATATAATGAGAGTAAGTTTCCCTAGCTCAAGTACAATTTTAGAAAGTCAATAAATCTATATGAAACTGAGAAATTTCTCATTTAAAAATTAATTCCGGCAAGAATATTTATAGTAATTTGAAAATGAGGAGTTTTGTTGTCTGCTGCTACACATTTATACCATGTGTTTTACTTAATTCCACATATTTTATACTTCAGGTATGCATATCAATAAGATACATGAATTGGCTCGGTCTTCCAGAACCTAGAATAGAAAGCAAACCTGTCAATCACATGTATGAGGGAAGCTACATTTCAAACTAAGATTAGCATATTTTGCTGGCACTTATTAATATGGTGTATGGTATTATTTTTCAATTTTCATTTTTTAACTATTCCCCAAGAGTATTTAATAAGAAAATCATTTCATACTTTGGAAATAGCTTTTTTGAATCATAAAAATCTGTTTGAATATAAGATTTTAAATAATGAATTTGCTCAAATTGTTTAATTATATTATACCCTTCCAATTGTCATACCATCCTGATCACTGAGCAAATAGATCATTTGATTTTCTTATGACTGGAAATTGGAAACACTCTGACTTGTAAGCATCTTAGAGACTACAAAAATGAAAATATCACAGAATAAATATAATGTTCTATACTCTATTGCCAAGATTTTAGCATATTTTCCAGGTATAGGTGTGCTTCTACACTAATGTGGCCTAGACTTATATTGACATATAGTCTACGTACTGTAATCTACAACAGGAAAAAATTCAATCTGAAGAAGAAATTCTTATGATTTCCTACCTGATTTGCCACCATCTGGCATCATGTTCAAAATGCTTATTGAAAGCTCTTAAGTCAAGTAAGTAAAGAGTGGTGTCTCCTAGTACCACACCTCAGATGATAAGACACTTTAGGTGACAGACACACATTTATAGAGCAGCACAATCTATACGCACAATTCTATGTACGTTAAAGGAAAGGAAATTTGTCACATATTTCAAAAGCATTACTATAATCCCCCATTGTAGGGGTACTATTTTTGTACTAATTTATTGTAATTCTCATAATTCAAATGTATCCTTTACGTATGATATGTAGTACACCTGGTTCACCAGTGGATGGAGTGTGTCTGGCAATGTTCTGGATAGGAATGGTACTTACCATTCCATTCCAACCCCCTTTGGTAGAAGTGGGCTAGACTGACTTCCTACCAAGGGTTGGGGTGGAAAGTCCAAGTCAGTGTAGAGGAGAGTAGAGAGGGGATGTCTGTGGCCCCTCTCCAGCTAGAAGGAATGTGGAATCAGCTCATAGAGCACCAATTCCCTGCATATACAGAGAGGAAAAACAGGCCAAGGACACCCTCATCATCATCAAGCCACTATTAAGCCAGTGTTAGGTAAGTGCAGAAATCATCACCAACCCCAGCCTGCCACCATACCTCCTCTGGTGGCAGAAGGGATTTGCACTAAAGCCTGCTGAAACTGTATTCTCAAGTTCAAAATGCACTTGAAGGACATTGTTACATTTCTAGTCTGGCCCCATTTATCTTCATCGAATCCCAGGGAGTGACAGCATAAGGTAGGACACTAGAGCTACTATCACTCCCATCCTCTACACCAGATCCCACGGGGGCTTGCTGCATTATTTAACTGCCTGCAATTTAAAGTGATGGAACCTTATCTCACAGGATTTGATAATGGATGAATGCGTGGATAGACTTAAGGAAGGATTAGATATATTTCTTGTAAAATATAATATACAGGGTAACTGGTATTTATTGAATATTGTTCCAGGGATATTTCCAAGTGGAAGGACTTTTTTTTTCCATTTTATGGCAAATTGGGTCACTGTCATTAAAGAAGTGTTTTTTTCTTTCCACTGGATCAGCTGGGTTTGAAAGTATAAAACTTATGAATTTGATGAACCTACAGTAGTTCTTATTCCACTCGTTATGTTCTTATTCCACTCGTTATTCCACTCGTTTTTCTACCAACAAATGTTATATCATTGATCATTAAATCACTTAAACAATTAAAATATGTACTGAATTAGTATTAGTGGAGCGGAAAGTCTTAAAGGGAATCTGTCACCCCAATTTCATCACTATTTTTTATTTTTCTTTCTTTCTTTCTTTCTTTCTTATTGTCTTTTTATTTGAAATGAATACAGTGACATGAGAACAATACAGCAGATGAAATGCCTAGCCGAGAGGCAAGAAGGTACGACAAATGCGTCGCGCAGGACGCTGGAAACAGATTCAGTGTCTAGAGCATCAGTCAGAATATGCAGAATAATTATCACAGTAAATGTAGTAGACAGTGGGGACAGAAGTCCCAATAATGTCGTGTCACAGTCACAATCTGCTGATGATATACAAATATTTTCAACTTTTTTGGCTAAAATAAGTATCAACAATCCGGCCTATACTTGTTGAAATGCAGGAGGGTCGAGCTGTCTAGCCGGGCAAACTATCTAGGAGTCAACAGCTCCAAGAGTTAAACAAGAAAATACAAAATAAGGTCGTGGGGGGGAGAGGAGGGGGGGAAGGAAGAGAGAGGAAAGTTATGGGTGAAAAAGGGGGGGGGGGAGTACCCTGATGTTGTTCTACAGTAGGAAAGAAGTGTAATACTGTTGATATTTATTTATCTTTGAAAAGAAGCATTGATTTGGGTGTATGCAAAATAGACTATCTGGTAATATTTAGATGGCTAGGGCTAACAGAGGCTATATGTTAGTGTTGGTAATGTACGTGTTGTGGCAGATATTAGAGAGAATTCAAGAGGACTCTTGGTTGCTACAGTTGTTTGGGTTGTGATTTTTGTAGAGTGTCCATGGTTGCCATATTGCTTCAAACCTCTTATGGTTTCTAAATTCCCAGTATGAGATCTCCTCGAGTCTGTAGATTTGGTCCACTTTTGCTTTCTATTTACTAATGGAGGGTGACACATGTGACTTCCAGGCTGAAGCAATAAGGAGTCTGGCTGATGATAAAAGGGAACGTAGGAGTATTCTAGTCAGTGGGGGGTACAAGGTTGGTATGAGAAGAAGAAGAAAGATCTCAGGTGACATGTCCAAAGTAATGTTACATATAGAGTTAATTGTAGATCTAAGCTCTGACCAGAAGGGAACGACTTTGTTGCAGGTCCACCACATATGGTAAAAGGAACCTATGTCTGAATTGCATTTCCAGCAAGTAGTTGGATAGGTGGGGTCTATTTTATTTATTTTTTCTGGAGTCATATACCACCTGGTCAGAATCTTAAAGCCATTCTCTTGAATTCTAATACATCTAGATGATGTTTTAGGTGCTGATAGGATGAATTTCAGTTGTTGGTCTGAAAAGGATGTGTTTACGTCTTTCTCCCAAGCTTTAATGAAGGGCGATTCTCTGATGTTGTCCGACGGAGAGTGGATAAGTGTGTGGTAGAAGTATGAGAGTAGTTTCTTAGGTTCTCTGTTCTGAAGAATAATTGTTTCAAATTTGGTTTGGGGAGTAGAGCTGTCATATGTCTTTGAGAATCTCTTCAAAGAGTTGTTCAGTGAAGAAAATGATATGAAATCAAGTGTGGGTAGTTGAAGTATAGTTTTGGCCTCTTCAAGTGTTGGGAGTAAGCCGTTCGGGAGAAGAGAGCTAATAGGCATGGTTCTGGCTTTTACGTTATTTTTACACAGATCAGTTATGTCTCTAAATTGTAATACAGGGGAGCTTACTGAAGTGAAAGTATGTGACGCGTTGTGTTTCTGCCAAGTAATTAAGGTGGGTTTAGTAAAAATGCCCGGGTAATTTTTCAAGTAGCTAGCTGGAGGGTCCCATAAAGTTAAACGTCTAAGGGGGTAAGAGATAAGTTCTTCTTCTATTTTGACCCAGTATTTTTGGTTGGGTAGGTGTAGCCAGTTCACGATCCTGCTTAAATGAACCGCATCATAGTAAGCCTTGGTATCTGGAAGGCCTATACCTCCCAAGGACCTGGATCTTATAAGAGTGGAATAGGCTGAACGTGGCCTCTTCTGTCTCCAGATGAAAGAGATCAAGGTTTGTTTAATTTCTCTGAAGTAGGACGATGGGAGAGCTATTGGTAAGCTTTGGAGCATGTAAGTCAGTTTCGGAACTATGAGACTGGAAATCATGTTTTTCCTACCTATCCAGGAGGAGAAGGGTAGGTCCCAGCTTTGTAGTGACTTTCTTATGTCCCTCAAAAGCGAAATATAATTTAATTTAAAGAGATCCGATAGGCAAGGTGAGATGTTGATACCCAGATATTTCAGGGTAGGTAGGGACCAGTCAAAGGGTGTTTGAGTTCGTATTTTAGATGCAGTCGCAGCTGGAAGTGAGATATTTAGGATTTGTGACTTAGTCATATTAATTTTGAATCCTGAGATCAGGCCAAAGTCAGTAAATATGGGTTGTAAATGGGTTAAAGAGCGGGCGGGTTCACGTAAGATGAAAAGAAGGTCGTCCGCGAACGCCGCGACCTTGTGTTCCCTACCCCCACAGCGTAAACCGAGAATGTCTGGGCATGAACGTATCTTTTGAAGCAAGGTTTCAATTGTGAGGACAAAGAGAAGCGGGGAAAGTGGGCACCCCTGCCTAGTGCCGTTCAGTATGTTAAAAGGTTGTGAAAGTGTTCCGTTAACCACTATTCGAGCTGAAGGACCAGAATACATTGTGAATATAGCGTCAATGAATTGACGAGGAATCTTGTATGCTAATAAAGCGTATCTCATAAAAGACCAGTCTACCCGGTCAAAAGCTTTTTCCGCATCTGTGCCAAGAAGCACAGACGGGATTTTCTTAGACTTGGCGAGGCACATTAATAATAGCATTCTGTATGTATTGTCTTTCCCCTCCCTGGAGGGAATAAACCCAGCTTGGTCTGGATCTATCAGCTCTGGAAGTAATGGCTTAAGTCTGTTGGCAAGTAAAAGGGCAAATATTTTAAGGTCTGAGTTTAAGAGGGAGATTGGCCTGTAGCTGCCACATTGGGTGGGATCCTTTCCCTCTTTAGGTATGATAGAGATATGTGCCATCAATGACTGTTGGTGGAAGGGGGTTCCCTCCAAAGCTAGGTTGAAAAGCTTGGTCATGTACGGCAGAACAGGATCTTGAAAAGTAAGATAGTAGAAAGGGGATAATCCGTCAGGCCCAGGACATTTGTTTTTAGGTGAGGATTTAAGGGCTTTAAGAATTTCCTCTGGAATAAAGGGCTTACAAAGGTTCTCAGCTTGCGACTGAGTGATTTGTGGGAGGTCAATGGACTCTAGCAATTGTTTGGTTAGATTTAGTTTGTTAGTTTTATCTGCAGGGGAGTCGGCTTTATTTAAATTGTAAAGTTTGGAATAGAAATCCCTAAATGAGTCAGCTATGGCAGGGGTGGTGTAGTGTTTGGTCCCGTCAGAAGTCTGAATTTCAGGTATAAAGGATTTGTTTTTCCTGGCTTTAATTTGAGGTATCATAAACTTTGTAGGTTTATCGCCGTGGGCGTAGAATTTATGTTGGGACGCGAGATATGCCTTCGCTGATTGCAAGTTCAGAATAGTCTTTAATTCAGATTGCAAAGCTGAAAGTGTTTGAGTATTAGCTAAGGCTTTAGCTCTTTTTTTTATCTTTTCTAGCGTGGCAATTTGTTGTAAGAGGTCGCGGATTTTCTTGTCACGCTCCTTCTTAACATGTGTAGCTAGAGATATGAATTCTCCTCTAAAGAAGGCCTTATGTGATTCCCAGAGAACCGGTACAGGGATTTCTTTTGAGTCATTTAAAGAAAAGAATTCTGTAAGTTTCTCTTTTAGTCTATTGCAGTATTGAGGGGTAGCTAATAATGTGTCATTAATTCTCCAAGTATGCGTTTGTTTTTGAAGCTTATGTGCAATTGGACCGTTATTGGGGAGTGATCTGAGAAGATATGCGTCAATATTTTGGGGTTGGAAAAATGTTGGAGAGAAGCAGTCCTTGTAAAGAAGTAGTCGAGGCGCCTATATGATTGGTGTGGGTCAGAGTAGTGGGTAAAGTCTTTTTTCTGGCGATTAAAGAATCTCCATACATCTTTGAAATCCAGGTCATTTAGTGTGTATTTTAATTTACTCAAAATCTTAAAAGACAGGGAGGAATGTCCCGAGGAGGAGTCTATGATGGGATTTAAGGCGACATTGAAATCTCCACCTAGGAATGTTAGCCCCTCGGCAAATTCCAAGAAGGTCTTGAGGGTGTTAAGTAGCCAAGGGATTTGGTTGGAATTCGGTGCGTAAATGTTACCAATTGTTACTGTTTGGTTTGCGATGGTGCCTTTCACAAAAATGTATCTCCCGTCATCATCTAGTATATGAGCTAGACTGGTGAAGGGGGTATGTTTACTGATTCCTATACTAACCCCACATGACGCCCCTGAGGTTGAGGGACCATGGAACCATTGTGAGTAGTAAGATTTGTTCATCGAAGGGATATGACCTCTTTTAAAATGGGTCTCCTGCAATAAACAAATATCAATGTGTGATTTCTTCATGTATGCCAGGATCTGACCTCTTTTAGCAGGAGAATTGACACCGCGTACATTATAGGACATAATGGAGACGTCAGCCATATTTGAAGGGGACGTTCATCACCGGAGACTTGCGTGTACTAACACCCATGCATCGTGGTATCCTCAGAATTCTGGATCCACCTAGATAAGTAAATATAGGGAGAAGGAGGGGAGGAAAGTCAGAGGGGTAGAGGGGGAGGGTTAGGAGTGTAGGCAATAGAAGCATTGTAAGAAAATACAATAGTAATTGCCAATATAGGCAAACAGTGAGAACTGTAAAGAGAAGTTAAGTTAACTGGACTGGTGTCAGAAAAGGAGTGAGTTGTCAACTGACATCATCACGCCCCCTTCTCCACCACTAGAATAAACGCAATGTACTTTTAACCTGTCTTAAGGAATAATGTTAAGGAAGCCTTATAAGAACATTAAACAATGTAGGAACTGAAAAATGAGCAATAATATTTGGAGCAATGAGAGAAAAAGCAGTTATATATATCTACTAGCGCTCAGGTACTTTCGGTTCGTAGGCGTCTTGGGGTGAGCTTTCCTGAACGTCTTCTCATCCTGCCGGACTTTTCATGTTGGAAAGTTTCCCAAGCGGTGGGGGAGGCAATGTGCGGCATATCTGTAAGGTCCCTGACCTGAGCCCAGTCCTCTAATTCCGTATGAGGGATTCCCAGGGCATCTAGGAGTTTAAGAGCGTCCTCCCGAGAGCGGATTGTATATCTGTTGCCATCAAATGAGGTTTGCAGGCCGAACGGGAAGAGCCATTTATAAGGGACTTTCCTAGATCTGAGGGACTCCGTAATTGGCTTGAGGGCACGTCTTTTCCTCAGGGTGAGGGGAGCCAAGTCCTGGAAGATAAGGACCTCCTGGTTATCTATTTGGTAGGTGCCCCCCTCTCTATGCTGGCGTAAAATTGCCTCTTTCACTCTAAAGTCCATCAGGCGGCAAATGACGTCTCTTGGAGGCTCCTGAGGTTTGGGTTTTGGTCTCAGCGCTCTGTGCACCCTCTCAATGATAATCCTTTCTGGGTTATCGTCTCCTAGAACTGTCACAAAGATTTCTTGAACAGTAGATAAAAGGGTGTCTTGCGCCACAGATTCAGGAATACCCTTGAGGCGAAGGTTATTCCTTCTGCCCCTATTGTCTTGGTCCTCTATATAGTCGAACAAGGTATTCAGGTATGTCTGGCACTTTTGAAAGTTATCTCTTGTGGCTGTTGTATGGTCACACACTGCTGACTGAAAGGTTTCTAGAGATTCAACTCTGTGACCTAGCATTTTAAGGTCTTGTTTAATGTCACTTAAATCTTCTGAGAGGGGTTGTAGAGCTCTAGATAGTGCTTTGTCTAAGGCTTTCTGTAGGAATGATCTTGAAAGGGGAAGATCAGTTTGCGATGCGTGTTCGGGGTCACTAGGTAACTCATCTCCTGAGTCTTCCCTGGAAGAAGCGCCCAGAGCCTTGGCAGGGGAGTGTGCTCTTGGAGCTACAGCTTGCTTTTGTGGAGTTGGTGCATTTTTTTTCATGAACTTGTCCATGTCTCCTTTAAAACTGCCTGGTTTCTCCCCGGCGCCGTTCCCCTTGCTATTGCCGTATTTTACCATGGCGACAGGTTATGCAAAAGTGTGGTAGAGAGGTGGGGCAGGTGGGGCGGTCTCACATTACATGAGGGTATATGCCCTTTACAGATGGTCTGTAATCAAACTGAAGGAAGAGTAGAAAAAGGAAAGTGCAGGAGGAAAGGTAACTGAAATATAGATAACTCAAGTAAAAGACAGTGTCCTGTGCCAGGACCGCGGTTTCTTCAGAAATATAGAGTGGCGTACAGTTCTGTCTTACTGGTTGGGTGTCTGGGTTTGCTCCAGTAGTAGTAGACCCAGTTGAGATCGTCTGATAGAAAATAGAGGCAACTATTAACTGGGCCCAGCGGATAAATTTATAAAGTGGAGTGTCCAGAGTAGGTGTCCATTCAGGACCTTGTAATGAGGGAGGTTTGGCTGAGGGTGCCTAAGAAGCAGTTGTGGATGAGGCCCTTATGCGAATGAGGCCCTTTTTTCTTTTTTATTTGCACTGGGACTTTCCTAATAGGGGGATGCTGATTCAGGGCTCTAGCATAGCCTCGACTAGGCCCGTGGCGGAGACTCTGGAAATGCAACGGGCATATGGCCGGTCCGGTGGAGGCCCGTGTAGGGAACAGCAAATTAAAGTCTCTCCTGTAGGTGGGGGGGATGGTGATCTCCCCGCTCTCCCTCCAACACATAGATTAGATGCCCCGAGGGCGGACCAGGCCACAAGGCCTACTGCTGCAGCCTACCTCCTGCTTCTCCCGTTCCGCGCTCCAGGCATCCGTGGAGGGTGATCGTGGTGAGTCGGGTGGAGGACAGCGGAGTTCCAAGGTAGGCGATGTTCTGGCCTGCTTGGTGTACTGTGGAGAATGGAAGGTGTATATCCAGCGGGAGGGTGGCAGCCGGCGATGGGGTCCGAAATCGAGGTCCGGGACGCCACGCTTGTAGTAGGCCGCGGACCTAAGTTCCTCAATTCCGGTCACTCCGGTCTGGGAGACGGCTTGTCATAAAGCTTGTGGGCTCCTCAACTCCCAGGCAGGGTTATCTGATTTTTTAAGGAGCTGTAACCTCTCGGATGGGCTCTGATTCAGGAATCAGTGCGGAGCGCTGGTGGAATGCGTCTCCCTATTTTTTATTTTTCTACCCCATTCCTCTGCTGACAGCACTCAAAGCTGGGACCAGATGAATCACTCAGCCTTCAAACACACTGCATCTGCTCTAAACTCTCAATGGTGTAGATGGTAGGTACAATGTATTTGAATTTGAGTAATTTTCCTGATCACAAGACCCATCAGCAGCCATTTTGTGTACAGGGCCTCTGTGTGGACAAAACAAAAGACTTTGCAAGCAAGGGGGTGTACCTTATGAAATATAGAAAATGGTAGAGAATTATAATGAACGCTATATAAATAAGTGCCATGTAGTCATCTTACAAATAAATAGATCAATAAAAACCAGAATGCGGACAGCCCCCTTTAAAACTTTGCCAACTGTATTTCATGAGCAATACTTTATATTTATGCCATGTATTTTGGAACAATTTTTGTGCATTTTGTTCTGGCTCTCAAAATTGCATCAAACTAAGTATTCAGTAACGGGAAATTTTATAAGATTTTCTCCATAAGCATACTGAACATAAAAACTAACAATTCTTGCATAAACCCTTTCACGGTCATAGACCACTGGGATACTGTAATGAACCCATCTTTGTCCTAGAACATCAGAAATACTGAAAAAAAAAAGCCCAAGACAATCCAAAACCTCCAGGTATATTGATATTAGTACCTTCAGTGCCCTAGACCACCAGGTATACTGACTTTTACCCTTCACTGCCCTCAGCTACCAGGGGTGCTTTAATAAACCCCTCCACTGTCCTAGGCCATGAGGGATACTGAAATATCCACTGCACACCATCTGACTGTTCTAGATCATAAGATATGCTGACATTAACCACTTCCCATCCCTAGACCACCAGGAATACTGATGTTTACTTCTTCACCGCCATAGACCTCCTGCTGATAATAACATCTGTACTACCTTATACCACCAGGAATACAGACATTCTTCCCTTCACTTCTGTAGAGCTTCAAGGATGCAGACAAAAATCTTTACTGTAATACAGTAGATGTGGATTATGTATAATATTATTTTCCTGGATGCTGTGTGGATCTATATATTGTGAGGCAGTGACAGGCCTCACGCTTCATAGAGGTCTGGAGGGGGTGGATATTCCAGTCCACATCCCTATTCCACCACAGGTGAGGCCACCTGGGTGTAATTACTGCTGTGATAAATCAGCCCCAGTGTCAGTCTAGAGAGAGAGGGCCCCAGGGAACAGACCTGGAGAGGGCCCGTGTGGTCCCAGCCTGAAGGGCTGGGGGGCCACAAGGCTGAGGAAGCCTGAAAGAGGAGAAAGGCTGAGGAGACCTGAGAGGTTAAAGCCTGCGGAGGCTCTGTGTGGTCTCAGCCACGAGGGCTGAGGGGCCACAAGGCTCAGTGTAGCCTGGAAGTTTGGGGGCCCAGTGACCCTAGGAGAAGAGGGTCACACGGTCATATTAGGGAGGACTGTTGGACCATCTCCCCCAAAGGTACGGTTGGAGTCACAGCTAGGAGGCTGCTGGACTGAACGGCTGAGGAAGCAGCACTTAAAAGCTGTGTGTGAACAGCGTATGTATTTAGGTGACTCAGCTGAACTATGTTTAGTCAGAGCCCAGCTGGGCAGGTGTTGTTTTTATGATTTGTTTTGGTGTGCTGGTGCCAATAAAACTGAGTTGGACCTGAAAATCCCTGTGTTTTGAAGATATTGTGTGATGTCGACCCCCTGAGAGGATACGATTAGAGATGAGCGAGCACTAAAATGCTCGGGTGCTCGTTATTCGAGTCGAACTTTTCCCGATGCTCGGGTGCTCGTTTCGAATAACGAACCCCTTTGAAGTCAATGGGAGACTCGAGCATTTTTGCAGGGGACCAAGGCTCTGCCTAGGGAAGGCTGGGTGAAAACCTGGAAACCTCAGAAAATGATGGAAACACCATGGAAATGGACAGGAAACAGCAGGGGCAGCATGCATGGATGCCTCTGAGGCTGCCTAATGCCACCATTACCCCAAATTCTCCTAGTGGGGCATGTGTGGTATCGATTCTTCTCAGTTTAAAATCGTATATGTCCCCTATCTTGGGAACATATATTTCATGGATTTTTCGAACACGGAAAAGGAAAAAGAGCTTGCTCTGCCAAGGGGAGTGTCTTTTCTACTGCAGCTAAGGGGACGTGTCCATGCTTTGCCTATCACAGGTCAGGAGCCAATTAAAAGAGGAACAAACAAAAATCAGTATAATATCTAATACGTCCCCTATCCGGGTAAATTGTTTGGGGAGAGGGCCTGTAGGTGGGGGGCAGGCTGGGGGGAAGGAGGTTGAGCTGGAAGAGCCAGAGGAGTGCCCCCTTGGCTAGCGTGTGTGTGATGGTGACAACAGCCAGATGGAGTTCGAATAACGACGCAGGACCCCAACTTAAAAATTTAGCATCAATCGGTACAGTTGTAAATTATGAGCTCGATCAAGTGTGGCATGTGTTCTATGTATACTACTCAGTTTAATACCGTATATGGCACCTATCTGGAAAAATAGTTTGGAGAGAGAGAAAGAGAGGAAAAAGACATAAATTGTTTGGAGAGAGGGCCTGTAGGTGGGGGGCAAGCTGGGGGGAAGGAGGTTGAGCTGGAAGAGCCAGAGGAGTGCCCCCTGGGCTAGCGTGTGTGGTGGTGACAACAGCCGGATGTAGTTAGAATGATGACGAAGGACCCCAACTTAAAAATTTAGCATCAACCGGTACAGTTGAAAATTATGAGCTTGATCAAGTGTGGCATGTGTTCTATGTATACTACTCAGTTTAATACTGTATATGGCAGCTATCCGGAAAAATAGTTTGGAGAGAGAGAAAGAGAGGAAAAAGACGTAAATTGTTTGGAGAGAGGGCCTGTAGGTGGACCTCCGGAAAAATTGTTTAGAGAGAGGGCCTGTAGGTGGACCTCCGGAAAAATTGTTTGGAGAGAGGGCCTGTAGGTGGACCTCTGGAAAAATTGTTTGGAGAGAGGGCCTGTAGGTGGACCTCTGGAAAAATTGTTTGGAGAGAGGGCCTGTAGGTGGACCTCCGGAAAAATTGTTTGGAGAGAGGGGCCTGTAGGTGGACCTCCGGAAAAATTGTTTGGAGAGAGGGCCTGTAGGTGGACCTCCGGAAAAATTGTTTGGAGAGAGGGCCTGTAGGTGGACCTCCGGAAAAATTGTTTAGAGAGAGGGCCTGTAGGTGGACCTCCGGAAAAATTGTTTGGAGAGAGGGCCTGTAGGTGGACCTCCGGAAAAATTGTTTGGAGAGAGGGCCTGTAGGTGGACCTCTGGAAAAATTGTTTGGAGAGAGGGCCTGTAGGTGGACCTCTGGAAAAATTGTTTGGAGAGAGGGCCTGTAGGTGGACCTCTGGAAAAATTGTTTGAAGAGAGGGCCTGTAGGTGGACCTCTGGAAAAATTGTTTGGAGAGAGGGCCTGTAGGTGGACCTCTGGAAAAATTGTTTGGAGAGAGGGCCTGTAGGTGAACCTCTGGAAAAATTGTTTGGAGAGAGGGCCTGTAGGTGGACCTCTGGAAAAATTGTTTGGAGAGAGGGCCTGTAGGTGGACCTAATTGTGGTACCTAAAATTGTGGTAAAAGAGTGCCAGTTGGACCTCTAAAAAATGGCGTTTTTTTGTTCAGCGTTAGGCAAAGACACTGAATACCCGCTCTGACAACACGCTAGCGGCAGGGCAGGCCAGCACCTCCAAGGCGTAAAGCGCCAGTTCAGGCCACGTGTCCAGCTTTGAAACCCAGTAGTTGTATGGAGCAGAGTGATCGCTACGAATGTTGGTATGGTCAGCTAGGTACTCCCTCACCATCTTTCTGTACAGCTCCCCCCTACTCTGCCTAGACTGGGGACAGGTGACAGTGTTTTGCTGGGGTGACATAAAACTGGCAAAGGCCTTGGAGAGCGTTCCTCTGCCAGTGCTGGTCAAGCTGCCTGCTCGCCTCCTCTCCCCCACTACTTGGCCCACAGAACCATGCCCTCTGCCGCTAGCGGCGTCAGATGGGAAGGATTGTTTCAGCTTGTGCACCGGGGCCTGTTGATATCTATTCACTCTCAGACTCCTTTCCTCTACAGGGATGAGAGTGGAAAGGTTCTGCTTGTACCGTGGGTCCAGGAGAGTGAACACCCAGTAATCAGTGTTTGAAAAAATGCTTCTAACACGAGGGTCACAGGATAGGCAGCCTAACATGAAGTCTGCCATGTGCGCCAGAGTCCCAACACGCAAGAATTCCCTCTCCTCACTGGCCTGACTCTCCATTTCCTCCTCCTCCTCGTCCTCTTCAGCCCATACACGCTCAAGAGTTAAGAAGGACATAGCACTGGTACCCTCTTCTGTCTCGCAGACATTCTCCTCCTCTTCCTCCTCATCCTCATCCCCCTCCTCCGATACGCGCTGAGAAACAGACCGGAGGGTGCTCTGGCTATCAAGCGACTTATCTTCCTCCACCGTCTCTTGTGACAAGTGCAAAGCATCCGACTTCATGCTGAGCAGTGAGTTTTTCAACAGGCAAAGCAGCGGGATGGTGAGGCTGATAATGGCGGCATCACCGCTGACCATCTGTGTTGACTCCTCAAAGTTGCTCAACACCTGGCAGATATCAGACATCCATGTCCACTCCTCATTGTAGACTTGAGGAATCTGACTGACCTGACTACCAGTTCTGGTGGAAGTTGACATCTGGCAGTCTACAATCGCTCTGCGCTGCTGGTAAACTCTGGATAACATGTTTAATGTGGAATTCCATCTCGTGGGCACGTCGCACAACAGTCGGTGAGCGGGCAGTTGTAGGCGGCGCTGCGCTGCCCTGAGAGTGGCAGCATCTGTGCTCGACTTGCGGAAATGTGCACAGATGCGGCGCACCTTGGTGAGCAAATCAGACAGATTGGGGTATGTCTTGAGGAACCGCTGAACTATTAGATTGAACACATGGGCCAGGCATGGCACATGTGTCAGTCTGCCGAGTTGCAGAGCCGCCACCAGGTTACGCCCATTGTCACACACAACCATGCCTGGCTTGAGGTCCAGCGGTGCCAGCCACACATCGGTCTGCGCTGTGATGCCCTATAACAGCTCTTGGGCGGTGTGCCTTTTGTCACCTCAGCTCAGCAGTTTGAGCACAGCCTGCTGGCGCTTACCCACGGCATTGCTGCTGCGCCTAGAGCTACCGACTGAAGGCGCCGTGCCCACGGATGGTAATTCGGTGGAGGAGGAGGGGTCGGAGGAGGAGGCATAGTATGTCTGAGAGACCGAGACCGAGGTAGGCCACGCAATCCTCAGTGTGGGCAGTACATGAGCGGCCCCAGGGTCAGTCTCGGTCCCACCCTCCACCAAGTTAACCCAATGTGCCGTCAGTGAGATATAGTGTCCCTGCCCGGCAGCACTTGTCCACGTGTCCGTGGTTAGGTGGACCTTCTTAGAAACAGCATTGGTCAGGGCACGGATGATGTTCTGTGACATGTGCTGGTGTAGGGTTGGGACGGCACATCGGGAAAAATAGTGGCGGCTGGGGACGGAATACCGAGGGGCAGCCACCGCCATGAGATTGCGAAAGGCCTCGGTCTCTACCAGCCTATAGGGCAGCATCTCCAGGCTCAGCAATTTGGAGATGTGGACGTTGAGGGCTTAGGCATGTGGGTGGGTGGAACTGTATTTCCTCTTGCGCTCCAGCGTCTGCTGTAAAGACAGCTGAACGCTGCGCTTGGACACATTGGTGGACACTGTGGAGGATCATGGAGGCGAAGGTGTGGTTTTTCGGTGGGAGGCGCTCATGCCGGGGTCCTGGGCAGGGGGTTCACTAGCAGAGGCAGCAAGTGACACAGGGGAAGGAGCAGTGGTGTGACCCGCAGGAGGTGGTGAACGGCCTTGGTTCCATTGAGTGGGGTGTTTAGCACTCATATGCCTGCGAATGCTGGTGGTGGTTAGGCTAGTAGTGGTGGCACCCCTGCTGATCCTGGTGTGGCACAGGTTGCACACCACAGTCCGTCGGTCATCCTCACTTTCTTTAAAGAATCTCCAGACTTGCGAACATCTAGGCCTAGCCACGGGAGCTTCACTACGTGAAACAGTTGCTGCTGATGCACCAGCTCTGGCCCTGCTTCTCCCTCTGGCCACACCACTGTCTCTTCCAACCTGTTCTGGTGCAGCACTCGCCTCCGCCTCAGAAGCACTGTCTTCACTCGGCTTATCAACCCAGCTTGGGTCAGTCACCTAGTCATCCTCCGATTCCTCAGTCTGCTCCCCCCTCGGACTTCCTTCCCTGACAACAACTTCACCACTGTCTGACAACCGTGTCTCCTCATCGTCCGACACCTCTTTACAAACTTCTTCCACTAAGTCAACATTGTCATCATCATCATCACCCACAGACTGCGACAGTTGGAAAACTTGGGCATCGGGAACGAGGTCAGCAGCAACCTGAGAAGTGGTTTGTGACTCTGGGAAGGGTCCAGAAAACAGTTCCTGAGAGTATGCCGGATCGCATTCCAAATTTTCCTGGTAGGGGGCAGACTGAGGGGAAGGAGGTTGAGGTGGAGGAGCCAGAGGAGTGCTCCCTTGGGTAACGTGGGTGGACTGCGTGGAAGACTGACTGGTGGACAAATTACTTGAAGCATTGTCCACAAACCACGACATCAGCTGTTCGCACTGTTGTGGTTTCAACAGTCCTCTACCACATGTCCCTGTAAGTTGAGACATGAAGCTAGGGAGTGTAGCTCTGCGGCGTTCCCCTGCTCCCTCATCAGAAAGTGCTGTCTCACCCTGCCCAGGACCACGGCCTCTGCCCCCTGCAGTAATTGAATGCCCACGCCCACGCCCTCGTCCTCGACCCTTAACCCTGGGGTTCAACATTTTCTGTATATAAGTGTATTATATAAAAAAAATAAAATAAATGGGCCTGCTGTACTGAAACCCACAAACTTGTTCAGTCTGAACAAGTGAATATATAGGTGGATAAGTTAGATCAAAATTACGTATGTTATTACGTACCGTGCAGTATGGAGCAATTACACGGAAACTATTAGATTATTTTTGTAATCTAGCTGTATGAGTGAGAGCAAAAGACCTGGTTTAATTAAGTGACGTACAGAATGTGTCACCTGGACAGAAAATACGGATTGCAGTGAGTGGACAGCTGAACTGTGACACACAGAATGGTTCCACACAGCTGTGTGAAATGGATTTGTATCACTGAGCTAAAACAACAAAAAAACTATTTTTTTTATATATATATTTTTTTATATATTTTTTTAGTTTTTTTTTCCACACTGCTGTATGAAATGGATTTGTATCACTGAGATAGAACAATAAAAAAAAAGGGTTATATATGGCGATAGATGCACTACTAGTGCCAGCCAGCCAGCCAAGGCAGGAGACAAAAAAAAAATTCTTGTAGCCCTTAGAAGGGCTGTTGGGTTCTTGTGAGATTACTCCTGCCTAACAAAGAACTAAATGCAGGCCCTAACACTCTCCCTGAAACGCAGCAGCTCTATCCCTAACGACATCCAGACAGCATCTGAGCCGAGCACCGCGGGCAGTCACTAGTATATTCCAGGGTCACCTGATCAGGCCAGCCAACCCCTGCTATCGACATGTAAGGGCCCCACGTGATGCTGGGTGTACCGCAGAGTCTCCTGGCTTGTGATTGGCTGAGTTTATAGGCGCCAAAAATGCACAATGTGGAAGTTGCCATTTCCTCGAACATTGCGAGATACTCGTCCGAGCAGCGAGCACTTACGAGTACCGTAATACTCGAACGAGCACCAAGCTCGGACGAGTATGCTCGCTCATCTCTAGATACGATCCCTTACAATATGTTAATATTTATATGATGTGATTGCCAAGCCCATCTCTCCAGCTACAATAAGCTTAGAGGAAATATGGGCTACATGGACATTTTGTTACAGCAACATCACCAGCTGGAAATTCTGTCAAGGCTATGGGACAACCCAACTGCATGGTTTTTATAGCCATGGTTACAGCGTTCATGGAAAATTATGCAAGCTTAGTCTGTTAGCATGGTTACATCTTATTATATCACTAAAGATGTCCAATCCTAGCCATATAAATAAAATTTTAACAGTAATATTGATCACCATCAATCTGACATAGAAAAGACAGGGCACATAACAAATACTATAATAGCCCATTCTATGAATGACCAGGTGAGAAACATAAGATAAATTGAAGGTGACTTTATTTAAAATCATTTTCAAGCTGCAAATCATTTTGAAAAGGAAGACCGTAGCATTTTAACAGAGCTGTGCAAGTATGCCATACACTGTGTAAATTAAACTGTGAAATTCTGGAAGAAGATCTTTGCAGTGTATGCTGCATTAATTCACATGTGAGAGTTTAGGGTATTGTTGAAGGAAAGTGTGCCGAAATGAAAAGTTTAGACATGTTCATTAAAACAGTGCACAAAACACAAAGGTGATAAATTTAATCCATTGTCAAAGGTTTTACTTAATAAAGTTTTAGATAGTTGTTAATTGAGAAATCCAGTTTTATTATAGCAGTACTGGAAAACTGTTTCTTTGAACTGATGTCTCAGAATGTATTTGAATTTTAGACTGAAATAGTGAAGACTGAACTGCAGCTAATAAGAAAATGTTACTAAAGTCTAATCTTGAAATAACTCTTGTGTTTGACCCTAGCAATCCACCGAAGAGCCTGGTGAACTATAAAGCAGAAAAGTCAAACTTAAATAACATGACAAACAGCAGAGAATCTAAAGACTCAACTATGGCCCCATTAAGAGCATTGAGTTTATAGCATTGTTCTGGAAAAAAAAATTATTAGTTTTGGAACAGTTTTAGTCTTTTTTTTCTTATTATTTCATTTCTAATCTAGCACACTAAAAAAACAAGATTTAATATCAAAAGTATATTCCTTATTTAATATAATGCTGTTATGATAAGTGGACAACATTGTATGTTTATATAGAAGAATTGGAACTGTTCCAATGACATATTGGTCCATTCTGCCTGTTGGTCTTTGCATGACAGCATGAAGAGAAATCCAGAAAGATATCTAGAATTTTACATAAGATTTCAGCACCAAGATACTAACTGGACTCCCTGATATTTTGAAAATAAAAATACAATTTTTGGGATAGTTACAAAGAAAATGATCATCTGTGCAGTATAACAAAATGAATCATCTTCAGAAACCTTTCTGCCATCACTCATATTACAGAATTTCCCTTGTGCACATGCAGGCTTGGATCGGCCCACAGGAGAACAGGCGAATCCCCTGGTGGCCCCCAGAGCAAACCTGGGCCTCCACTCCCTCACCCCCTGCACAAGTGACACATGACACAGTAGAGTGGCTGCACAACATACAAATAGGCAGCTTACAGAATCTCAACAAGCCATATAAAAACTGAGTAGATTATTTAAGAGACTACCCAGTTTGTTATTGTAGATGCATCAGGTGGCAGAGAAGACTTCTTAGCACAAAGGTAAGCTAGCCGGCATCCTCTTTCCCCAGGACCCACATCCTGAATGTCAATGCAGGTACCCCATAATTAATCATATTGCCGCTGTCTTTGCAAGCATCCATACACTGGACCCCCAGAATAAATTTTACTAGTGGGCCCTAGGCACCCCAGTCTGACCGTGGCCAGAGGTATGGAAAGGCCTGCAGATAACTTTAAGGTGCTCAAGGGGATGACTTGAACTAGGCGAAGGTGATCTAGAGGCAGACAGGGTTAACCTTCAAGTAGTGGTGGACCCTTTTCAGGATGGCACCTCCACATGCCAACAGAAGGAATAGCACCCATAGGGTCTTCATAGCGATATTGATTTACTGGAATCTTGCAGCATTGTTAGATGTTCACCCTTGGTGCATCACCTTGAATAACTGCATGTCATCAACAACAACCTGGGAAACTATATGAGGCATGTGATTATCCATGTCAATAGAGGTACATTTGAAATAGCGCTGCCTTTATTCTACATTGAATTTTGTGTTATTACCTTTAGCACATATATGATATTTATTGTACTCCACAGAACCTTTACTTGTTGAAAAACCTTTTGTATCCACGTTTAGTTTATTAATATAAGCTATATTTTTGAGAAACCTTTACACTGATATTTTAGGCAGAGATAAACAGCCTGATATCATGCCCATAATATCTCTTCTCTAATGGAGCCATGGGAAGTATATTTCAGTGAAATACATAGTGCATAATACTGTATGTCTTGGTGACCTTACAACATGGAGGATTATGACCAGAGGTACAAAGCATGTAGTACAAAGTCAGACCATTAACCCTTACAGTCCCAGCGCCGTACATGTACGGTGCTGGGGCGATGCGGAAACATGACGCCCGCTCACAAGTGCGGTGGGCGTCATGGCCGGCAAGTCTCTGCTGTTTCTAACAGCAGAGACTTGCGGGTACTTACTGCCACGGCGCTTTCCTCTTCAGCCATTAGATGCCATGATCACATGAGATCATGGCATCTAGTAGCGCAAAAACCCGGAAGCAAACGCTGGTGTGCAGACGCCCCATGTGGTCAAATGGGGTGTCTGTACACGATCTGAAAGCTGTAAACCTCGTTGATGAGGTTTACAGCTTTCAAAGTGCAATTCTTATTATGGCCACTAGATGGCAGGCCAGGATAAGAAAGGAGCAAATTGGTCTTTTAATTCAATATCGAAAATACCTGATTGCTCATAAAGAAAAAAGAAATAACACAATCTATTTGCTCATATTTGAGCTTCAAAATAATCACAAAATATTTAAAAAAATCTTAAAAAATATATAAAAAATAAAAAAATATAAAAGTTTAAATCACCCCCCTTTCCATATAATAAAAAAAACATAAATAACAATAAATATAGACATCATGGGTATCACCGTGACCAAAAACGCCCATACTTTTAAAATATAAAAAAAAATTCCAATACGGCGAATTGTGTGTCGGAAAAAAGAGTCAAAATGGCGATTCAAAAAGTTACAGGGATCAAGATATGACAACAAAAAAAAAATTAAAAAAAGTCCAACTTTATAATTATTTTATCACTATTAGAGATGAGCGAGCATACTCGTCCGAGCTTGGTGCTCGTTCGAGTATTAGGGTACTCGTAAGTGCTCGCTGCTCGGACGAGTATCTCGCCATACTCGAGGAAATGGCAACTTCCGCATCGTGCTTTTTTGGCGCCTATAAACACAGCCAATCACAAGCCAGGAGACTCTACGGTACACCCACCATCACGTGGGGCCCTTACATGTCGATAGCAGGGGTTGGCTGGCCTGATCAGGTGACCCTGGAATATACTAGTGACTGGCCGCGGCGCTCGGCTCAGATGCTGTCTGGATGTCGTTAGGGATAGAGCTGCTGCCTTTCAGGGACAGTGTTAGGGCCTTCATTTAGTTCTCTGTTAGGCAGGAATCACCCACAAAGAACCCAACAGCCCTTCTAAGGGCTAGAAGAAATTTTTTTTTGTCTCCTGGCTTGGCTGGCTGGCTGGCACTAGTAGTGCAGCTATCGCCATATCTAACCCTGTTTTTTTTTTTATTGTTCTATCTCAGTGATACAAATCCATTGCACACAGCAGTGTGGAACGATTCTGTGTGTCACAGTTCAGCACACTGACTCCAATCCATATATACTGTCCAGGAGACACTTTCTGTACGTCACAGAATACAACCAAGTCATTTGCTACCAATATCATCTACAGCTTGATCCAGAAAACTCTCTGTGCGACATTTGTTTGGGTCGCAGACTAAATAGCCACCGTTAACAGGGTGTCAGTCAGTTCTACCATAGTTCCTGCACGTCACGTTCCCAAAAAAACAAAATATAAAAAAATATATATATTTTTTCAGTTGTTTTAGCTCAGTGATACAAATCCATTTTACTCAGCTGTGTGTAACCTTTCTGTGTGTCACAGTTCAGTACACTAGCTCCCATCCGTATATACTGTCCAGGTGACACTTTCTGTACGTCACAGAATACAACCAAGTCATTTGCTACCAATATCATCTACAGCTTGATCCAGAAAACTCTCTGTGCGACATTTGTTTGGGTCGCAGACTAAATAGCCACCGTTAACAGGGTGTCAGTCAGTTCTACCATAGTTCTTGCACGTCACGTTCCCAAAAAAACAAAATATAAAAAAATATATATTTTTTCAGTTGTTTTAGCTCAGTGATACAAATCCATTTTACTCAGCTGTGTGTAACCTTTCTGTGTGTCACAGTTCAGCACACTCGCTCCAATCCGTATAATCTGTCCAGGTGACACTTTCTGTACGTCACAGAATACAACCAAGTCATTTGCTACCAATATCATCTGCAGCTTGATCCAGAAAACTCTCTGTGCGACATTTGTTTGGGTCGCAGACTAAATAGCCACCGTTAACAGGGTGTCAGTCAGTTCTACCATAGTTCTTGCACGTCACGTTCCCAAAAAAACAAAATATAAAAAAATATATATTTTTTTCAGTTGTTTTAGCTCAGTGATACAAATCCATTTTACTCAGCTGTGTGTAACCTTTCTGTGTGTCACAGTTCAGTACACTAGCTCCCATCCGTATATACTGTCCAGGTGACACTTTCTGTACGTCACACAATACAACCAAATCATTTGCTACCAATATCATCTACAGCTTGATCCAGAAAACTCTCTGTGCGACATTTGTTTGGGTCGCAGACTAAATAGCCACCGTTAACAGGGTGTCAGTCAGTTCTACCATAGTTCTTGCACGTGACGTTCCCAAAAAAACAAAATAAAAAAAAAAAATTATTTTTTCAGTTGTTTTAGCTCAGTGATACAAATCCATTTTACTCAGCTGTGTGTAAACTTTCTGTGTGTAACAGTTCAGTACACTAGCTCCCATCCGTATATACTGTCCAGGTGACACTTTCTGTACGTCACTTAATTCTACCGGACTTAACAAGTTTGTGGGTTTCAGTACACCAGGCCCGTGTAATTTATTTTTTTTTTTTTATCATACACCTATATACAAAAAATGTTGAACCCCAGGGCTAAGGGTCGAGGGCGAGGCGTGGGCGTGGGCATTCAATTACTGCAGGGGGCAGAGGCCGTGGTCCTGGGCAGGGTGAGACAGTACCCGCTGATGAGGAGGCAGGGGAATTCCGCAGAGCTACACTCCCTAGTTTCATGTCTCAACTTACAGGGACACGTGGTAGAGGACTGTTGAAACCACAACAGTGCGAACAGCTGATGTCGTGGATTGCGGACAATGCTTCAAGTAATTTGTCCACCAGTCAGTCTTCCACGCAGTCCACCCACGTTACCCAAGGGAGCACTCCTATGGCTCCTCCACCTCAACCTCCTTCCCCCCAGTCTGCCCCCTCCCAGGAAAATTTGTAATGCGATCCGGCATACTGTCAGGAACTGTTTTCTGGACCCTTCCCAGAGTCACAAACCACTTTTCAGGTTGCTGCTGACCTCGTTCCCGATGCCCAAGTTTTCCAACTGTCGCAGTCTGTGGGTGATGATGATGATGACAATGTTGACTTAGTGGAAGAAGGTGGTATCGGACGATGAGGAGACACGGTTGTCAGACAGTGGTGAAGTTGTTGTTAGGGGAGGAATTCCGAAGAGGGAGCAGACTGAGGAATTGGAGGATGACGAGGTGACTGACCCAAGCTGGGTTGATATGCCGAGTGAAGACAGTGCTTCTGAGGCGGAGGCGAGTGCTGCACCAGAACAGGTTGTAAGAGGCAGTGGTGTGGCCAGAGGGAGAAGCAGGGACAGAGCTGGTGCATCATCAGCAACTGTTTCACGTAGTGAAGCTCCCGTGGCTAGGCCTAGATGTTCGCAAGTCTGGAGGTTCATTAAAGAAAGTGAGGATGACCGACGGACTGTGGTGTGCAACCTGTGCCACACCAGGATCAGCAGGGGTGCCACCACTACTAGCCTAACCACCACCAGCATGCGCAGGCATATGAATGCTAAACACCCCACTCAATGGAACCAAGGCCGTTCACCACCTCCTGTGGGTCACACCACTGCTCCTTCCCCTGTGTCACTCGCTGCCTCTGCTAGTGAACCCCCTGCCCAGGACCCCGGCATGAGCGCTTCCCACCGAAAAACCACACCTTCGCCTCCATGATCCTCCACAGTGTCCACCAATGTGTCCAAGCGCAGCGTTCAGCTGTCTTTACAGCAGACGCTGGAGCGCAAGAGGAAATACAGTTCCACCCACCCACATGCCCAAGCCCTCAACGTCCACATCTCCAAATTGCTGAACCTGGAGACGCTGCCCTATAGGCTGGTAGAGACCGAGGCCTTTCGCAATCTCATGGCGGTGGCTGCCCCTCGGTATTCCGTCCCCAGCCGCCACTATTTTTCCCGATGTGCCGTCCCAGCCCTACACCAGCACATGTCAGAGAACATCATCCGTGCCCTGACCAACGCTGTTTCTGAGAAGGTCCACCTAACCACGGACACGTGGACAAGTGCTGCCGGGCAGGGACACTATATCTCACTGACGGCACATTGGGCTAACTTGGTGGAGGCTGGGACGGAGAATGACCCTGTGGCCGCTCATGTACTGCCCAGACCGAGGATTGCGGGGCCTACATAGGTCACGGTCTCTCAGACGTACTATGCCTCCTCCTCCGACCCCTCCTCCTCCACCGAATTACCATCCGTGGGCACGGCGCCTTCAATCGGTAGCTCTAGGTGCAGCAGCAGTGCCGTGGGTAATCGCCAGCAGGCGGTGCTCAAACTGCTGAGCTTAGGTGACAAAAGGCACACCGCCCAAGAGCTGTTACAGGGCATCACGGCGCAGACCGATGTGTGGCTGGCACAGCTGAACCTCAAGACAGGCATGGTTGTGTGTGACAACGGGCGTAACCTGGTGGCGGCTCTGCAACTCGGCAGACTGACACATGTGCCATGCCTGGCTCACGTGTTCAGTCTAATAGTTCAGCGATTCCTCAAGACATACCCCAATCTGTCTGATTTGCTCACCAAGGTGCGCCGCATCTGTGCGCATTTCCGCAAGTCGACCACAGATGCTGCCACTCTCAGGGCAGCGCAGCGCCGCCTACAACTGCCCGCTCACCGACTGTTGTGCGACGTGCCCACGAGATGGAATTCCACATTAAACATGTTATCCAGAGTTTACCAGCAGCGCAGAGCGATTGTAGACTGCCAGATGTCATCTTCCAGCCTCACCATCGCGCTGCTTTGCCTGTTGAAAAACTCACTGCTCAGCATCAAGTCGGATGCTTTGCGCTTGTCACAAGAGACGTTGGAGGAAGATACGTCGCTTGATAGCCAGAGCACCTTCCGTTCTGTTTCTCAGCACGTATCGGAGGAGGGGGATGAGGATGAGGAGGAAGAGGAGGAGAATGTCGGCGAGACAGTAGAGGAGGGTACCAGTGCTCAGTCCTTAACTCTTGAGCGTGTATGGGCTGAAGAGGAGGACTTGGAAGAGGAGGAGGAAATGGAGAGTCAGGCCAGTGAGGAGAGGGAATTCTTACGTGTTGGGACTCTGGCGCACATGGCAGACTTCATGTTAGGCTGCCTATCCCGTGACCCTCGCGTTAGAAGAATTTTTTCAAACACCGATTACTGGGTGTTCACTCTCCTGGACCCACGGTACAAGCAGAACCTTTCCACTCTCATCCCTGCAGAGGAAAGGAGTATGAGAGTGAATAGATATCAACAGGCCCTGGTGCACAAGCTGAAACAATTCTTCCCATCTGACGCCGCTAGCGGCAGAGGGCATGGTTCTGTGGGCCAAGTAGCGGGGGAGAGGAGGCGAGCAGGCAGCTTGACCAGCACTGGCAGGGGAACGCTCTCCAAGGCCTTTGCCAGTTTTATGTCACCCCAGCAAGACACTGTCACCTGTCCCCAGTCTAGGCAGAGTAGGGGGGAGCTGTACAGAAAGATGGTGAGGGAGTACCTAGCTGACCATACCAACGTCCGTAGCGATCACTCTGCTCCATACAACTACTGGGTTTCAAAGCTGGACACGTGGCCTGAACTGGCGCTGTACGCTTTGGAGGTGCTGGCCTGCCCTGCCGCTAGCGTGCTGTCAGAGAGGGTATTCAGTGCAGCTGGTGGCGTCATCACCGATAAGTGTACACGCCTGTCAACTGACAGCGCTGACAGGCTGACGCTTATTAAAATGAACAAAGCCTGGATTTCACCGGAATTCAAATCTCCTCCGGGGGAAAGCAGCTAAAGATTTAAATAACTTATGTATCCGATTCCTCTTCTCTACTCCTCCTCCTACTCCTCCTCCTCCTACATATCGTCTTTGCCTAACGCTGACCCAAAAAACGCCATTTTTTAGAGGTCCAACTGGCACTCTTTTAGCACAATTTTTCAGGAGGGCCCCCTACAGGCCCTCTATTCAAACAATTTTTCTGCATACATTTTTATTTTTTGGGATAGGTGTGAAAAATAATATTACTTGCGAATCTATATTGCCCAACATTGGATACGGTAGCAAGTAGAAGACCAAACACATGCTGCCCACAGGGTTCCGCAAATTCCTGGTCCACCCGCAAATTCCTTGTCCACAATGTCAAGGAGGTTGAGGTTCTGTGGATGAGCAACAAGTCCTTCTGTACTGAAATCGCCGACAAGTCTCCATCTAAGAACCTATAGACCATTGTGGAGAGAGCGGCACAGCTCGCCATCAAAGTGACGAACCCCTAAGCCAGACTGTGCAGAGAAGATAACGAATAAATATCTCTGTGGTTATTTTTGCTAAATAAAAGTTAAACAAACCCCCCCAAAAATTCATCTGTTCCTGTGCCTGATCCACCCAAGTTGAATCTGTCCCATCCTGAGAAATTCCCCCCTAAGGAGTCCCCACTGTAACTTGCTTCCCATACAACTACCTCACCCCCCGACACCTGTGTCTCGCCATTGTCCACCACCTCCTCAGACAACACTGGTAAATCCCCACTGTCAGCACACCGAAACAGCAAAAGTTCTTGCGAATTAGGGCAGAGAATGTTCTGGGCTAGCACATCAGGGAAGGGGTGACTATGGGGTTCCAGGGAGTACGTGACCACATGCAATATCCATTTAAAAGTCATGCCACACTTGATGTAGCTCATAATTGACAATTGTACCGGTTGATGCTAAATTTTTAAGTTGGGGTCCTGCGTCGTCATTCTAACTACATCCGGCTGTTGTCACCACCACACACGCTAGCCCAGGGGGCACTCCCCTGACTTTTCCAGCTCAACCTTCTTCCTCCCAGCCTGCCCCCCCACCTACAGGCCCTCTCTCCAGTTCCAGTTTCCAGTTTTATTTGCGCAAACTGCATACATTTTTATTTTTGGGATAGGTGTGAAAAAAAATATTACTTGAGTATCTATATCGCCCAACATTGGATACGGTAGCAAGTAGAAGACCAAACACATGCTGCCCACAGGGTTCCGCAAATTCCTGGTCCACTCGCAAATTCCTTGTCCACAATGTCAAGGAGGTCGAGGTTCTGTTGATGAGCAACAAGTCCTTCTGTACTGAAATCGCCAACAAAGTCTCCATCTAAGAACCTACAGACCATTGTGGAGAGAGCGGCACAGCTCGCCATCAAAGTGACAAACCCCTAAGCCAGACTGCGCAGAGAAGATAACGAATAAATATCTCTGTGGTTATTTTTGCTAAATAAAAGTTAAACAAACCCCCCAAAAAATTCATCTGTTCCTGTGCCTGATCCACCCAAGTTGAATCTGTCCCATCCTGAGAAATTCCCCCCTAAGGAGTCCCCACTGTAACTTGCTTCCCATACAACTACCTCACCCCCCGACACCTGTGTCTCGCCATTGTCCACCACCTCCTCAGACAACACTGGTAAATCCCCACTGTCAGCACACCGAAACAGCAAAAGTTCTTGCGAATTAGGGCAGAGAATGTTCTGGGCTAGCACATCAGGGAAGGGGTGACTATGGGGTTCCAGGGAGTACGTGACCACATGCAATATCTATTTAAAAGTCATGCCACACTTGATGTAGCTCATAATTGACAATTGTACCGGTTGATGCTAAATTTTTAATTTGGGGTCCTGCGTCGTCATTCTAACTACACCCGGCTGTTGTCACCACCACACACGCTAGCCCAGGGGGCACTCCTCTGGCTCTTCCAGCGAAACCTCCTTCCCCCCAGCCTGCCCCACACCTACAGGCCCTCTCTACAAACAATTTACCCGGATAGGGGACGTATTAGATATTGTACTGATGTTTTTTTTGTTTCTTCTTTTAATTGCCTCCTGACCTGTGATAGGCAGCGCATGGACACGTCCCCTTAGCTGCAGTAGGAAAGACACTCCCCTGGCCAGAGCAAGCTCTTTTTCCGTTTTCCATGGTCGAAAAATCCATAAAATCTAAGGTCCCAAGATAGGGGACGTATACCGTATTAAACTGAGAAGAATCGATACTGCACCGGCTGATGCTAGAGTATTTCCAAATGCATTCCGGCTGTTGTCACCACCACACACGCTAGCCCAGGGGGCACTCCTCTGGCTCTTCCAGCGAAACCTCCTTCCCCCCAGCCTGCTACCCCACCTACAGGCCCTCTCTCCAAACAATTTACTTCTTTGTCCTATCTTTCTCTCTCTCTCTACAAACTATTTTTCCGGATAGCTGCCATATACGGTATTAAACTGAGTAGTATACATAGAAGACATACCACACTTGATCAATCTCATAATTTACGACTGTACCGGTTGATGCTAAATTTTTAAGTTGGGGTCCTGCGTCGTCATTCTAACTACACCCGGCTGTTGTCACCACCACACACGCTAGCCCAGGGGGCACTCCTCTGTCTCTTCCAGCGAAACCTCCTTCCCCCCAGCCTGCCCCACACCTACAGGCCCTCTCTACAAACAATTTACCCGGATAGGGGACGTATTAGATATTGTACTGATGTTTTTTTTTGTTTCTTCTTTTAATTGCCTCCTGACCTGTGATAGGCAGCGCATGGACACGTCCCCTTAGCTGCAGTAGGAAAGACACTCCCCTGGCCAGAGCAAGCTCTTTTTCCGTTTTCCGTGGTCGAAAAATCCATAAAATATAAGGTCCCAAGATAGGGGCGTATACGGTATTAAACTGAGAAGAACCGATACCATACCGGTTGATGCAACAGTTTCTCCAAATCCATTCTGGCTGTTGTCATCACCACACACGCTAGCCCAGGGGGCACTCCTCTGGCTCTTCCAGCGAAACCTCCCCCCCCCCATCTACAGGCCCTCTCTCCAAACAATTTACCCGGGTAGGGGGACGTATTAGATATTGTACTGATTTATTTTTTAGATGCTTGGGAAGCAGCTATGCTCACCACTATACATCCAACAGCCACAGCAACTGATAAGAACAGATACTAAACTTGATTTTAGCTGCAGTGCCAGCATGAGCAGTGGTGTCACCTGCAGGCGGTGATGGACCTTCGTTGCACCTAGTTGGGTGCTTCCCTAACATGTGATGGGTATTTGCCTCACCTTTCTTGGTCTGGGTTAGCACAATTGCCATGAGGGTAACCACCAGGCTGTTGCCTGAGAATTTGGGTAATGGTGGGATTAGGCAGCCTCAGAGGCATCCATGCATGCTGCCCCTGCTGTTTCCTGTCCATTTCCGTGGTGTTTCCATCATTTTATGAGGTTTCCAGGTTTTCACCCAGCCTTCCCTAGGAAGAGCCTTGGTCCCCTGCAAAAAATGCTCGAGTCTCCCATTGACTTCAATGGGGTTCGTTATTCGAAACGAGCACCCGAGCATCGGGAAAAGTTCGACTCGAATAACGAGCACCCGAGCATTTTAGTGCTCGCTCATCTCTAATCACTATCAAAACCCAGAAAAAACTAGGGGAATGGGACACACTAATGCTCTCTTGTAGTATGATATCCAGAAATATCTAGATCTGGGCCGCTCCTTGACTCCAATGTTTGTATGTTGTTATTGAATGTTTTAATGTACACGTCCTTTTTAAGTTACAGCTACACAGCATCATTGTGTCTTGATTTCTGCACACTTAACGATGGCAGGTGTATTCTTGTTATGAGATGTATATTTACTGGCCGTCCTTCAAGCTGTAACCTTGTTGTTTCATATTTGAAAAATTTCATATTTGAAAAATTTGAAAATAAAGAATTTTGAAAAAAAAACCCAGAAAAAACTATACATATTAGGTATCACCGGATTCTTAATGACCAGTAGAATGAAAGCAATTTTAATGAACATCAAATGCTGTAAATAAAAAAGCCGTAGAACTGTAGCGGAATAGCGTTTTTTTTGCAATTTCACCCGATTTGGAATTTTTATCCCGATTCCCACTACACCATATGCAATATTAAATGGTGGCTTTGGAAAGTACAACTGGTCCCGCAAAAAACAAGCCCTCATACAGCTATGTGAACAGAAAAATAAAACAGTTATAGCTGTTTGAAGGCAGGGAGCTCAAAATGAAAACGCAAAACCAAAAAAACCAATGGTACTGAAAGGGTTAAAAGGATGGCAGGGAGAGAGTCCCACATAAGCTAAAATACATTAGGGGTCTATGATGTGTGATGGAACTTCTGGATATACAGTCAGATGCCTGTGAAGAACAGAGCACAGTTAATGTATAAAGCAGGTATCAACAACTTCTAGCACTCCACTTGTTATGAAACTACAACTCCCAGAATTCTCCATTGACTTCTATGGGAGTTAGAAGAACAATCAAGTATTTTTGCACACTGGCAGTTGTAATTTCATGGCAGCTAGACTGCCAAAGGTTGCTGATCCCTGGTGTAGAGGGTACAGTCTTGGAGCAGCTTGAAGATATTTCAGGCTTTTATTGTCTGTATAGATGTTGCCAGGATGTTTATCCCTTTTCAGCTGATATTACCATTCTACTAAAGCACTACCAGTAGTTCTTGATCTCCAATTAAATAATTCTGTTAATATGTACATACTTTTTGGAGAATTAAGCACATTAATTTTTCATTTGTTCATTTATGACTTAAGGTGGCTCCATTACCGATAGAGGAGGTATCCAGATTCAAAAAGGAAGGGTTAACAACATCTGGATGAGAGAAGACTGGAGTAGACACAAAGAATGTTTTGTGCTGTTCAAAGCTATACATCACAACTCAGGATCAGGAATGACAATTGGCCCCTTAACATGCAAACACAGTAAGTGGATCTACCAGAGAAAAAAAGTTAATGAACTGCTGGTACTAGTTATTAAATCTTGAGCTGAGATGATGTACTCAAGAAAGAGTAGTTGATGTTTATCACAGCAGCACTTGTCTAGTTTTGCATACAGAGATAAAGCCCTACGAGATAAAGCCCAAAGATTATGGCCAGGTAGTCATAATGTCTATCTCAAGTATTGAAGGCCATCTTCCACCCATTTTCTTCCTTGATGAAGACCAGGTTATTTGCTCTGTAATAGTACAGGACTTCTTAAGGTGGATTTAGACTGCTGGATTTTTGGGTGAATTATCGGGATTGATTGTTCCTGTGAATGCTTGCTCCTGACAGTCTGCCCATCTAAATGTGCCACTGTCTGATTACCCGATGAAAGATCAAAACGCTCATTCAACTGGTGATCTTGTGATTCATGCAGGCTAAACAGAGTTCTGAGGCCCAGAAACTATGATTCTGTATGGGGACGAGCAATCACAAACCCTCATCCTCATACTGTGAAAGAAATTGCTGCATGCAAATGCAGCATTGTCCTTCACTGAACGAGCAGCCAACTGTGGGGAAGGAAAGCTCTACATCATGCGGTGTTAACCCGCCTTTACCCTTAACTGACCAAACAGCCCAGAAATGAGAGGACAAGGAAAAGAGTCATCCTTATCTGTGATCTTGTCATTGCATTCCCAGAGAGATGACTCCAAGGACAGGGCCTTTTCCAAAATAGAAAAATAATATACGTAATCATAGCCTAGTCGGTGAGGATTTCTTTTGAGTTCAAAATGGAGGAAACACTGGTTTGAAAAACCCCAGAGGGTGAAGCAGAGTCAATGTCAAAACCAAAAGTCAAACGAGAGGTGAACAGAAAGTGACAAATTGAATGTGCGAGTTGAGAAACACAGTCCAATAATCAGAAACTAGATCAAATACAGGCAGAGAATAGAAGAAAATATGATGACTAAAGGCAGGATCCAGGAGTAGGAACTGATACAAAGGAAATGGTCAGGAGAGCATTGAATGCTTCAAAGGGGCTGTCTGATTGTTCAAAAAAGATGAAGCAGATATGTACCAAAGACTTTTGTATTAATCTGTTAGTGGTGTGACATACCTAATGCAGTGTATTTTGGCATAATGATCCTATCACAGTTAGAGATTAGAGAATCTGCAAAAATTTGGCTTCGGTGAATATTCGCTAAGTTTTTAAAAAGATTCACCTCGGATAAGATTCACTTCAGTCCAAGTTGCGTTAAAAAATATTCATGTTCTGCGAACATTCCCACGAATATGTACTCATGAGCATACAAAGTGTGTACGTAGCTTTAGCGTATTATTGTCTCATGGTTACGTCATATGCACGACGCTAGGCCTGCACAAATAACAAACATACAGTAAAAGTACGCTACTTAACTGAATACGTACGCATTAGTGTACAAATTATGAGATGTGTAGCATTAGCGTACAAATTATCTGATGTGTATGTAGCATTAGCGTACTAGGATTTAAGAAGATTCATACGAAACGAATCTGAAAATATTCACATTAGCTTTGGCATAGGAAATAACAACGTTTTGTAACGAATATACGAAGCGGCGAATAGATTCGCTCATCTCTAATATAAAATAAAGTAAAATAAACTGTGCTATGGTACAGTGCCTTGTGAAACTGTTCGGCCCCCTGGAACTTTTCAACCTTTTGCCACATTTCAGGCTTCAAACAAAAAGATATAACATTTTAAATTTTGGGTGAAGAATAAACAACTAATGGGTCACAATTGTGAAGTGGAACAAAATTTATTGGATCATTTAAACTTTTTTTGTAATAATAAAACTGAAAAGTGGGGCGTGTAAAATTATTCGGCCCATTTACTTTCAGTTCAGAAAACTCACTCCAGAAGTTCATTGAGGATCTCTGAATGATCCAAGGTTGTCCTAAATGACTGAGGATAAATAGAATCCACCTGTGTGTAATCAAGTCTCCGAATAAATGCACCTGCTCTGTGATAGTCTAAGGGTTCTGTCTAAAGCACAGAGAGCATCATGAAGACCAAGGAAGACACCAGGCATGTCCGTGATACTGTTGTGGAGATGATTAAAGCCGGATTTGGATACCAAAAGATTTCCCAAGCTTTAAACATCCCAAGGAGCACTGTGCAAGCGATCATATTGAAATGGAAGGAGTATCAGACCACTACAAATCTACCAAGACCGGCTGTCCCTCTAAAATTTCATCTCAAACAAGGAGAAGACTGATCAGAGATGCAGCCAAGAGGCCCATGATCACTCTGGATGAACTGCAGAGATCTACAGCTGAGGCGGGAGAGTCTGTCCATAGGACAACAATCAGTCGGACACTTCACAAATCTGGCCTTTATAGAAGAGTGGCAAGAAGAAAGCCATTTCTCAAAGATATCCATAAAAGTATTGTTTACAGTTTGCCACAAGCCACCTGAGAGACACACCAAACATGTGGAAGAAGATTCTCTGGTCAGATGAAACCAAAATCCAACTTTTTGGAAACAATGCAAACCGATATGTTTGGCGTAAAAGCAACACAGCTCATCACCCTGAACACACCATCCCCACTGTCAAACTTGGTGGTGGCAGCATCATGCTTTGGGCCTGCTTTTCATCAGCAGGGACAGGGAAGATGGTTAAAATTGATGGGAAGATGGATGGAGCCAAATACAGGACCATTCAGGATGAAAACCTGCTGGAGTCTGCAAAAGACCTGAAACTAGGACAGAGATTTATCTTCCAACAAGACAATGATCCCAAACATAAAGCAAAATCTACAATGGAATGGTTCAAAAATAAACGTATCCAGGTCTTAGAATGGCCAAGTCAAAGTCCAGACCTGAATCCAATTGAAAATATGTGGAAAGAGCTGAAAACTGCTGTTCAAAAACGCTCTCCAAACCTCAAAGAGCTCGAGCTGTTTTGCAAGGAAGAATGGGCAAGAATTTCAGTCTCTAGATGTGCAAAACTGATAGAGACATACCCCAAGCGACTTGCAGCTGTAATCACAGCAAAAGGTGGTGCAACAAAGTATTAATGCAAGGGGGCCGTATAATTTTGCACGCCCCACTTTGTATTATTACAAAAAAAGTTTAAATGATCCAATAAATTTCGTTCCACTTCATAATTGTGACCCACTTGTTGATTCTTCACCAAAAATTTAAAATGTTATGTCTTTTTGTTTGAAGCCTGAAATGTGGCAAAAGGTTGAAAAGTTCCAGGGGGCTGAATACTTTCGCAAGGCACTGTATATAGTTAATCTCTATGTGGGTTTTGACTAGGTCCGTCATTAACCTGTAAACGGAAAAAAAGAACTTAGTAACAGAAAGCAAATGCAATCCCCAAATTATACAGAGATTTTAAAAAATAGATTAATGCTTACTTCAAGCCCATTAAGACTACATAATGTAATAGATGCATATAAACAAAAACAGTGAGACCCCACACTCAACAGTTGCAATCTTCTCAAACTGTACTGTACTTGGGCCTGAGAATAGATACCGCATTCAACTGATCTAGAAACCGAGTAAATATATAGAACTGCTTAAAAGTATGTAGGTGTACAAAATGCAAATGAAATAAAAATGCAAAAAAAAACAACAAAAAACTGCAAACCCTATGTGCCCTATATTTTCTGTCACTGAAAGTCAAAAGAGAAAATACTCCATATCTTCATGCCTCTGAAGAAAAAGGAGCCTTCAGTTCTCTATTTACTGCTTTGTTCAAAGGTAGTGATACTAAAATAACAATACTTTCATGTAAAGAGCTGAAATGGATTGAACTGCTGTATAAGAGATTTAGTGGCTGTATGTTGTGTAGTGAAGCAATAGACAAATTCAACGGAAATCTCATAGCTGTGACACATCCATATCTACTGATGTGCAAGTCACTCAGCAGATATAAATTATACAAATGATACCTAGAGATGAAAAGGAAATTGCAGGCTGTATGATGCCATATAAGCTAACCTAATCTGCTGTCAAGGGTACTTCACAGATGTCTTCAGGAGCAATTCCTCCTTTCCTTCTGTAACCCATTGACACTGCTCTTGGCAATTTTGAACAATCAGATGTTAACAGTCAGTGATATGATTTAGTCATAATATTCTGTATGGCATTGATGTTCTACAGCATTGTCCTTACATTATCTCTGCTATCAAAACAGCAATTGTGAAAGACAAGAACCCTCTGTCAAACCTATATGTCAAAATTTCATTGTGAGACTCTAACTTGTATGATTCCATATGGTTTAATGATCTGGGAATTTTAGTACCTTTTCATGGTTGCTAGAATGGCTTGAAATTAATACTGTAGAAATTTATATCATGTTTTGGTTGGATCACTTTGTGGCAAACTTTTGATGCAATTTTGGCACCCGTTGTTTAATTTAAAGCCATGTCATCTTCCATCTAAGCCACATCCTCTCCGCTAAGTCACATCATCCTATGGAGGCACAAGAAGTTTCTAAAACACATAGGAAAAAACAGAAGCTGCTAGGGCTTATACACGGTCAAGTCACATTATTATGCAACTTTCAACTTTCAAAGTCGACAGTGCGTAGCTCATAAAGAAAGTCATGTGTGGTGAGCTTGCTTGGTGGGTATATAAGGTGTGTGATAGGCTGTCTGTACACATATTGCTTGTTGCTGTAATGTGTAAAAGAGGGGATATATTAGCACTGTAAAATGGGATGATTATTGGCTTTCAGGTAAAGGGTGGCAGTATTTCTGAAACTGCACAGTTTGTGAACCGTTTACATGCTGCTGTAGTGAAAGTGTATCGGGAGAAAACAAATGGCACCAATGTGAACAAGCGATGTGGAAACTGTCGAGCACCATGTGCCATTGTTTTGAGAGGTGAACGTCCGTCACAAAGCTGCAAGAGGGCAGATTGACATGCTGCAGTTGAGCATATCACTGCCAAAATGACCCAGGGGGCTACCAGAGGTGTGTCTAAAACAACAGTTAAGCAAACCCTACTGCATATTGGGCTTTAAAGCAGACGGTTGGTCACTGGTCCTTTGCTAATGAAATTGCACTGGCATAAAACGTCTTCAATTTTTGTGGCATTATAGGAATTATACCTCTGCTGACTGGCAGAAGGTTGTCTTCTCTGATGTGTCACATTTTCTGCTTTATCTAACAGATGGACATTGGTGTGTCTGAGAAACATCACAGAATAAATACCCTGCAATTATTGCTGGCAGAACATAAGCTGGTGGTGGCAGTGCTATGTTTTGGCAAATGTTTTGAGGCCCACTCATCTATTTGGAAGGCACTGTCAATTGATTTGGGTATGAATTCATCTATGAGAACAAGTACACCAAGTCATGCTGACAGATCTTCCCTGGGAAGGATGGATGGAGTCTTCCAGCAAGACAATGTGACATGTCACATTGCTACAAATGTCCAACAGCATGGCCAAGACTTCTAAGTCCTACCCCAGCCCCCTAGTTCCCCAGACTTTTACCCAATTGAGAATTTGTGGGACCACCTTGATCTTCATGTTTGCTCTATGGATCCTCCCCTGTGCACTCTCCAGCAGCTGTGCGCTGAACTGCAGTCACTATGGCTCCAGATAACTGTGACAGCCTACCAAGCCCTTATTAAGTCACTTGCAACATGATAAAATGGCTGTAATAAAGAAACAAATCCATGAACTAATTAAGGTCATAGAAGCTAGGCCTATTCCAATGTATTTTAATAATCACTTTTAATTTTAAAGGGGTTTTCAGGAGGATAGGTCATCAGTATTTAAACTGCAGAAAACACTTTTAAATAATGCTCATGGTAGCTAAATATTTGGTGGTAACAACCTTGAAAAAGTTTCTCCAAGTTCCTTTTGTATTCGGGCGATGGCACGGAAGTTGTTAAAATAATAATAAGAATATAATAAACTTACCTTCTCGAGCCCCTTCAATTCAAGACCTTTCCCCACAGCTGCTGCAGCCATGATGTATGATTTTGGTTGCAATGGTGATGTGTCATACTTCAGCAAAAGCACGTAAAATGATGCAGTAACACAATAGATGTAAACATTATATGTGGACTAAGCCTACACTCTGATATGATAAAATCTGAGACTCTCAGCCAATATATTTTCATCAAAACACAGATGTGCCCACCTACCAGTGCCAAGGTGGTCTCAATCAGGCAGGTCCTACTCTAAACCTACCTATACCATATGGGCATCTACATTCAGGAAAATAGAATCTGCACATATAGTATAGTGTCTATGTGCATCAAGTCACTTTATCATATCAGAGTCTAGGCTTAGTCCATATATAATGTTTGCATCTCTTGTGTCAGTGCATTATTTTCCGTGATTTTTTTCCTTATAAATGCTGCCATGTGCATTTGCATATTTAGTTATTATATCGTTCAGGATGTTTTGTATCTTTTTTGTGATTTTTTTATATATTGCAGCAACCAATTGGCTGCAGCAGTATACAGCAAATCACCACTACAGCCATAAGAATATATCACGACTACAGTGGCAGGGAGGAAAAGTGTTGCTGAAATGGAGGTGGCTCTGGAAGGTAACATTATTTTTTTATTATTTTAACAAACTCCCTGTCATTTATCCAAAAAAAACTGAAGTCTGAGTAAGGCTCTTTAAGACTAGGAATTTGATTCTTCAATCTTGCCTTCGGTGATTTTCTTGTAGTACATGCACATTACTATGTAATATTGTGAGTACGATATACATACTGCTTATGGATTGTGCAGTAGCTTTATTTGAAAATAGACTTGTGCTGGAAAATGAGATTTCAGACTTAAGGAAAAATGTTCTGTTCTTTTTTTCGCCGACTGTTTACTTAAATTTTGATTATGGTTGGTTTGGCTATTTGTACAGAATTATTCATTTATTTTTCTTTAAAATTCAAAATATTATTACAATATGAACCAAACACAGTAATGATTGAATCATATGTAAATTATAGAAAAAAATCTGCATAGGTTCTTTCTGAAAAGCAACAGGAACATAGATAAAAGCACAGAGGTTTTCTCTCTCCTAACCCCTGGTGTGGTGAGTCACCTATGTGGGAAAAAAGTTTGGAAATTGTTTTTGCAGCTAGGGATATTGACTTTTTGTAAAAACATAAATGCACAAAAAAAACATATCATTAAAACCACTGACAGGAGAAGTGAATAACATTGATTATCTCATGACAATGGCACCGGTAAAGGGGTTTGATAAATTAGGCAGCAAGTGAACAGTAATTGTCATTTCTGTGTTGGAACAGGAAAATGGGACAAGTGTAAAATCGGAGTGAATCTTATAAGGGACAAATTGTGATGGCTAGATGAAGGGTCAGAGCATCTCCAGGCCAGCAGAGCATCTTCAAGCCAGTGAGGTGGGTTCCTGGTATGCCACAGTGAGTACCTAAAAAATGGTTTAGTGAGAAACAAACAGTGAATAGGTGGCAAGTGAATGTTAGTTATGATGGAAAGGTGGCTAAACACACAATACTAAACTAAGCTTAAAATATCTGCAATCTTCTGTGGGGCAGTGCACTTAGTTACGTATATTGGTGGCAAAAAGGTTAAAGACTCCCTTTTACACAGTCAATGTTGAGCAAGAGTCCGCAATTATGAAACAGAAGGCTCAAAATGGACCACTTTAGAGCTATTTTTCTAATAGAAATGTACGATTTCAGTAACTCAAGTATATTACAAAAATGGTCAGTATCACTGCCCCTATACATTACACAAATAAAAAAAAATATATGACAGATACACTTTAAAGAGGATGTCCAGGACTTCATTCTTGATGTTCATTAAAAGGATAGGTCATCAAAATCAGATTTGCATGGGTGTAATTAGGGGTAAGCGAATCAAAGTATCCAAATTGGACTTCAATCCAAATTTCTAGGAAAATTCCATTCATCGCAAAGCTAAATTTCCTCATGATTAGTGGTAACTAGTCAATTTTCCCTGAAATGGCAGTAAAACTAAAAAGAATTATACTCTCCTCATCCTTTTGAGTGAAAAGAGGCTGCAGCGACCATTTTGCTTAAAGATCCAGTGCAAAATATCGCACACAGTGATGTATGGCGTCACCACGTCGGCCAGCGTGATGACGTCATCGCGCGCCATGCAAGATTTCATGCAGGGTCTTCAATCAAGATGGCCACGGTGGCCTCTTTGTGATCAAATGTATAAGGTGAGTTTTATTGTTTTTTTTTTTCACTAATTAGACCAGGAAAGCCCTATTTTTATTTTTTTTATCTCAGATACCGTGATCAGCGATGAAGGCGGCATCTTAGGGGTTCAAAGACGACGGGCGGTGCAATAGCTGTTCCCTGTCTTTGCTCCCGCTACTCACAAAGAAATGCGCTGCATAACAAGTAATTCATCACAGAGTGAATTTATTTGTCAAATTTGGCGAGGCACCCAAATCGAACTTTTCTAAACTTTGCTTATCTCAAAGTGTAATGCATGTAAAGCAGTTGTTTTTACATGAGCAGCGCAGCAGTAAAGGTATGGTCACATCAGGGGCGGGCACAGACAGCAGAGCCTGGGCCCCCCCCCCAAACCAAATTCACAACTGAACCTATGGTGTCCTAATATTACATACTGCAGTACGAAACTTGCAAACATACAGGGTAAGGTTACTTTCACACATGCAGCACTACGCTCCGGCCACCTGATCTGGCAGAAAATGCAAGGAAATGGCCGGACACAAACTCAGGGATGCAGCGGTTTGTGTCCTGCTGATTCTCTGCATTTTTGCCAGATTGTCAGATTGCCAGATCTCTGCCAGACCCCATTATAGTTAATGGAGCCAGCGGGCATTCTGTATCCAGCAGTGCCGGAGCCGGTGAATTCCAGCAGGCTGATATCTTCTGGACCAGCCTGCCAAAATCACAAACTCAGATGTGAAAGTAGCCTAATACAGTGCCACATACCTTGTACATCCAGTGACGTCTCCTTTGATGTAGACGTTCTGTGTCCTGATACTAAAGTGTAACCAAAATGTTCCCCAAAAATAACTGTGCTAAGCTGATACGTGACAGGGTGCCCCCCACAATAATAGTGCTCCCGAAAGTCCCAATAGAAATAATTAGTGCCACCAGTAGAGCCAATGTCCCCATAATGCCCTCATAATGTGTGCCAATGCCCCCTACTGTGTGCCCAAAAAACCTTCTTAGTGCCCCTAGTTGAGCCGCATAGTTCCCTATAAGTTCCGCCAGTATAAAATACTCCTATATAGGGCCCCCATAGTGCTCCTCCCCTTGTCCCCATGGTGCCGGACATAAGGTGCCAGTATAAATGTGTGCCAGTATAATGACCCCAATAGTGCTCCTCTCCTCCCCTTCTTCATAGTGCCCTCCATGTGTGCTAATATATAAGATAGGGCCCCTATAGTGCTCCTCCCCCTCCATAGTGCCCCCATGAGTGCCAGTACATAAGATACGGCCCCAGTAGATGCCCCATAGTGCTCTGCTCCCCCTTCTCCATAGTGCCTCTAATGTGTGCCAGTATATAAGATAGGGCCCCCATAATGCCCCTCATGTGTGCCAGTATATAGGATAGTGCCCCATGTGTGCCAGTATATAAAATAGGGCCCAGCATAGTGTTCCTCCTCCTCCATAGTGCCGCCTATGTGATCCAGTGTATGAAATATGACCCCTATAGTACTCCACCCCCTCCATAGTGCCCCCATGTGTGCTTGTATGTAAAATCAGGCCCCCTATATTGCTCGCCTTCCTCCATAGTGCCCTCTATATGTACCAGTATATAAAATAGGGCCCTCTATAGTGCTCCTCCCCCTCCATAGTGTCCCCCATGTGTACCAGCATATAAAATAGTGCCCCCCATATCGCTCCTCCCCCTCCATAGTGCCCCCAATGTGTACCAGTATATAAAATAGGGCCCCCTATAGTGCTCCTCCCCCTCCATAGTGCCCCCTCATATGTGTCAGTACACAAAACAGTGACCCCCATACTGCTCCTCCCCTCCATAGGTCCCCCACTGTGCGCCAGGGCCCTTAGCATATTGTAAATTAAAAAAATAAACAGTTAACTCCATGGAGCTGGCAGCGATGCGATGCAGGCCTCTTCTGGCCTGTGTCCCGCGCTGCATGGCTCAGGCGGCGCGATGATGTCTGTGTCCCGGCTGCACGGGCAGTATGTCAGCACCTGGGTCACATGCTCAGGTTTCTACATGCAGTTTTGGAAGCCAGAATCAGGAGTGGATCAGAAAAGGAGAGAAGGTATAAAGGAAAGATATGATGTCTCCTCTTCCAAAACTGCATGTATAAACCTGGCCATACTGTAACTGGGCACCGCCATTACACAGTGAACAGAGCTGTCTGGTTCTTGCACTGCAACCTGTGCAAACAACTGATCCATGGGGTGTTGGGAGTTGGACAAATGCCTAGCAGATATTGACCAGGCTTTATCTGCAATCCCATTACAGCAAATTATCAGCTATATATTATATTCACTGCGGATTTAGAGTTTCTCAGCTCACACTATCCCCATACTAAGAAATATACCATAGTACAGGAACTAGCGGCATCCCCCAGCATATTATTATGGCAATATACAAAAATGCTAAAATGCTCACAAAACAATAATATAGTAATATTAACAATTACTAGCAATTAGTGTTGAGCGAGCATGCTCGGCCGAACACGCTGTTCGGCCAAGCATGCCTACGCTCGGGTCCGCTCGGTGTTCAGCCGAACACCGAGTGTACTCGAGCGCAATGCTCGAGTCTCTTCCCCGCACTGTAATGTTGATTTGTACGCTAATGCGTACGAATTTGTATGTTAATGCGTACGTATTGTGCGCTAATGCGTATGCATTGTGCGCTAATGCGTACAAATTCAGTTAATTAGCATACTTTTACGGGTGAAAGGAATAAAAGAGGAGAAGTCGCGATTCAGACCTTTTTCTATTAACCAGACACCCTCCCCTCTTCCGAGCGGGGGGTGCCTGGTTTAGTCCCATTGACTAACATTATGCTCGGGGGCTCGGCCGAGCACTCAAGCAATCCCTAGTGCTCGGCTAGAGCACCCGAGCATACGAGCACAGAGGTGCTCGCTCAACACTACTAGCAATTTGTTGTGCAGCTGTAGTTCAGCAAATCACTGTGAATAAAGGTTGTAAAATGTCAAAGACTACTTAAAAATGCACATTTGTTACAGTGCAGAAACGTACTCATTACTTAATCTACAGTATATTGATATGTGTGATTTGGCAACTTCACTATATTTACCGTGTTTTAAATATTCATTGACTTCTGTTAAGGACATTTTGTATTATTATATATTATCTTTTCTGTACACTGTGCAATATCCAGAAACCACCAGAAAGTGCTGAGTCTGCTGAAAGGTACTCTTTTTTTTTTTTTAAATTTAACTCTGCCATGTAAAGTGAGTTAGGGACATTTTACTTGGCCTCTCTCATTTGAAATGATTTAATGTGAGATAAAAAATAATGAACAGAAAACTAGAAAATTATTCATCGTTTTACAGTGTCAAAATAAGAGTGTATCTATAGGCAGGGGTGCACCACTAATGAGACAAGGTGAGGCTATCGCCTCAGACAGCACCAGGTAGGGGCAAGAGGGGGGCAGTGGAAGAGCCATGGGCTGTAGGGAAGGGGTTAAGTTAGTAAATTGGTATTGGGCAGGGCGCATTTCAGTTTTCGCCTCAGGCAGCAGAAAGGCTAGGTGCACCCCTGTCCATAGGTAGTGAAGAAGCAGTAGTGGCAACAAGGCTCAGATGCATAAGGGGGTCCTTTTGTCACATAAGGAGATATCAGCATGGCAAAAGGTAGTAAACCGTAGTTGGGGGATTCTGATACAAATTTTGCATTGGGTCCCAGGAGCTTAAATTTTCATCTCTGCATATAAATAATTTATTTTCATTTTGAAAATTTGTAATACAGAAGATAAGAATTAAATAATAGCTTTCTGCAGACGTCTTCACAATCTTCAAATATTGCACTGGCCATGTGGAGAGCTTTTTATTTAGTAACCATAGAAATATTTTCTCATGCCTCACATATAGGCTGCACTATGGAATGCCTTGAGCAGCAGCATATCTATATTTCGAAATACATATGTAACTGTAATCAGAAAAAAAACTAAAACTAAAAAAAAAACAGAAGTCTGCAATTAAAAAAAAAAAAAAAAAAAAAAGGAAATACATTAAAGAGAAACTGGAACTGGAAGTAACCAGGGTTGCCAACCAGAATGTTTCTTTTTGTTCTGGACAACTTATCCCAAAATCTCGGACAGCTAATATTTTTTACTGACAAATTGGAAAACAATAATGAATGATAAAGGTTTTAAGTAATGCCAGTCTACAGCTCAATATATAATGATAAAAACTCATTACCAGCATTTACCAGTTGTAAAATGATGATAATTACCACCAAAATAATCTAGTCAAATACCACCAGCCTCAAAAAAATCACGGACACATCTGTTTTTTTTTCACAGACACAAGAAAAAACTCACTTATTTTTACAGACTTTCCAGATGACCAGTAACCTCTGACCACTACCCTAGGCACTGCCATGGCATACTTCAGTCTTGGAACCTGTAAAAAGTATGAATTATTTTGCCAAACATAGGATGATGATTCCAGAAATAGGTTTCCACCGATTTCAGGAATTTGGCTTTTAATTTGCAGAGTAGATATGACCATGACCCCTACTTGAATCCTATTGACATATCTTAAATGTTTAGCATTGGAAAACCCATTTAATATTTCCTGACAACTAAATAACACAACTATGTGACTTGTGATGCTACTGACAGGTCCAGTTAATGCAATTGACCTAGTGAGATGACTTTTGACTCTTGAGTTTGTTTGTATGTGAGTCAATTTCTTTTATCAGTGGTCTGTGCCATGTTTATGTTATTGGAGTAGTGTTGCATCATTTTTATATCTAGTCGTACCTGTATTTATCAGCTTAGGTTAAGGACGATTTATCAGAGTTGACAGGCTGCACAATAACTTAATATTGGTAGAAAGAATGTTCTGTTTACAACCACATTCTAGGGAAAGGAGAAGGAACAGCGTTCTGTAAGAGTCTCAGTTTCTGCCCTTAGAATCCATCATTGTATAAACAGTACATTCAACGTGACACAAGTTTTTGATTTGGGATTTAAATGTTTTTGGGCTTTTTTTGTCATTACATTTTCATCACAAGATTGTAGATCACAGGAGGTTTACTGAGCAGCACCTTTGTAGAAATAGGACAAGAAGCAGGCAGTATATGATATTATAGGATTCAACTGAATTGATGTCAGAAAGTATTTATTTATTAGAAAACATCTGTCTTTAAATGTGATATTGAGGCCAAGTAACCGATAACGCTATAGATGCAAGATTTTTTCCTTCTCTTGTAATAAGGGAAGCCATTATTGGTAAGGGAAGAGGCAGAAATAGACCCACCTTAAAGGGTTGTGCAACCTGTTTATAGTGATGACCTATCCTCAAGATAGGTCATTCATATCTGATTGGAGGGGATCGGTCAGCAGGCACCCCTGCTGATCAGCTGTTTGAACAGGAGGCGATTGCTGGTTCCTCTTCATTACACCACACATATCCTTCCCTGTAACAGTGACAGAGTATAACTAAATATACTTGTAATTACACTGCCCTTCCGAGAAGGCATGCAATGTAATGAAGAAGAACCAGCTCTCCCATGGAGTGCCACCTCCTCTTCAAACAGCTGATTGGCATGGGAACCGGGTTTTGGACCCCTGGCCATCAGATATAGAAGACCTATCCTGAGGCTGCACAACCCTTTTAACTAATTGGTGCTTAAAGGGATTCTGTCACCAGGATTTGGCCTATAAAGTTATTCACACTACCGGATTGTGCTCATTGCAGTTGGAGCCCAGCACTGCCCACCTCATTATTATTCACTGCAAATCTTCAAGCAGCCTTCCTCCGGCACCAGCGTAATCCCGCGCAGGCGCATGCGCACTGATCTCCTTGATGCCGATGCCAGTAGAATGCACGGGCGCAGACTGCTTGAGGTACTGCGCCTGCGCAGGATTACGCTGGTTCCGGAGGAAGGCTGCTTGAAGATTTGCAGTGAATAATAATGAGGTGGGCGGTGCTGGGCTCCAACAGTTGCGGCGTGGCCAGGCTCCAACGGCGCTGGCCCATCCCCTTGGGCTCCTCATGTAAGTAATTTGCATATCACAAAAAACTATTTTTTTTACATAAAATACATCTCTGGGATCAATAAGAATAACTTTTTTACATTCACCGCAATGAGCACAATCCGGTAGTGTGAATAACTTTATAGGCCAAATCCTGGTGACAGAATCCCTTTAAAGAGCTGAGGACTAGGGTTGGAGGTAAATTCTGAAACCTTTGCTTGGGGCACTGGGAAAGCTTGTCACGCCCCTGCTGAACAGATTGGGGAAAGATATTATCATTATCATAAATTACTAAATACATGTTTGTTTTGCCTTCCTCCACATTAGTGGTATACAATGGATTGAATTACCTACATAGTCTTAGGTCCAATTTCATGCTTACTGACCTCTACTTACTGTTACTATATAATAAGCAGTTCACATTCAAAAAACAAAGATTTACCAGGAATTATATGTATAGTGGTAGCCCTGAACAACTTTAATATAGCCTAGAGCATTTATTAAACATTTCTATGACTTGACTACTTGGGAAATTGCCCTATGATCTTTCTCTCAAATAACTCCATGGCTAAACCTTCTAAATGGTGATAGTTGAATTGGCAGCCATATTGAATATCATTGAGTTTTTTCTATAACAGGTATAAAAATCTCTGAATATACTTTTGAAACAACTTGGTCAAATATAGACATGAAGACAGCCCATTTTTAGACTGAAGGCTGTCCACGGAACAGCTGATCATTATAAATCTGGCTGTAGGGACTCCAAGTGATTAATGTCATTGGTGGTGGAGATGCTTCTGGCTAGATCAATATGCAATGGAAAGACAGTTGGGGGGGGGGTCATTTATTATACTGCAATATGCCTATATCAGACATATTTCAGGTACAGATAGACCCGCTCATGTCAGGTCTAAAATTGTGGGCATGTTGTGGGTGGGGAAGGAGACAGACCAGCAGGCCTCTCTCATTCATCATTTTTACACCTGATTTAGGCATAGAAAATGGTGCTAGATGCACCAAAGAGAGGCCAGCGCCTCTTCACAACTTTGGCGGAGCCAACCCCAAGCGTGGTGCTTTACTAAGACCAGCATCTAAAACACTGGTCTTAATAAATGACTCCCTAGGTTCGTGAAAGATAGAGCTACTCTTTATTATCAAAAGTCCACACAAGTAAATAGTGAGGCTTCTTCAGTGGGGAATGCCATCTATGAATCCTACAATATACAGTATGTCCTCAGACATATTAGACTAACAATCTAACATACTGGACCAGCTGAGCTAAGTGTACATCTTTATGCAGAGTTTGAAGGAGAAAGCTGTTATTTGTGGTTGCCAACCTTAGGACTTACCTTTTGTTTTATGGAGTACTTTCCTAACCCCTAAAAGAGGGATGCACAACCTTTAATAGCCTAAAGGTTCATTTAGACAAGTAGATAATGTTTACTGTTCAAACACTAGACATTCATGGTGGACAATGATTGAGTAATGTCAAAGTATGTAGTGACTGAAAATGCTGGTTCAGCGCTTGTGAAATCGTTGATGTGAACAAGTAAATTGTTTGTTTTCAATGCATTGTGGTAATGTAAATGTGCATCGTGTGACCTTTCGCCGATAGGCATAATGACCAGACGCATCTGATCAGTCAACGTTACAATCAACGTTTAAGCGAGTATACAATCGAATATGAACAAATTTGTACATAATACTCCCTGCATGTAAGTGCTTGTCATTATCATTTGCGTTGTGTTGGTAGGTTACGCGTGTCGTCAATCTCCTGAACGATTATCTACTCATCTAAATGAGCCATAAAGGTGACCATACACATAAGAGAGCGGATGACCCAGTATGTATGTGATCTTAGTAAGAAGAGCACCTCTGCCAGGGGCTTATGTCCCCCAGAGCAAAATGATTGAGTATTTGAAATGCAGCTACATGATCCTTCTCTCACCTAACATCTGCCCTATATACATTGATGAAATGGGTCCAGATGGTTAGAGTCACACAAAATTGAATCCAGAGAACTGTTGTATTTTATTAATGTATTTATTTTTGCTCCGTATATATATTGCTTATATTCTGAACGTATGGAATGCTATCTCCACATCGGAAGGCTCAAAATTGTCAAGCAAAATTGAAAATAAACAGGAGACAATATTTCATATTTTATGTTGAAATATAAATGCAAATTTAAATTAAACTTCTCAGCAGGGCTTCTATTTAAGAAATGTGTGCATATGGCTTTTTACTATTGTAAATAAATCCAAAGCATGCAGATCAACTGTATGTTCTTACTGCCTTTTATAATTGAAAACTTTGCAAACATCTGGTGTAAAGCATGCAGAATTCTCTTTCTAGCACCAATCCCTGGTAAAACAATTGAACAATCACAGTCATACAAAGAAAGTATGTATTAGATATGTAAGTACAGGAAATGCAATAAATGAATACTTTACAGTTTCAGCATAAGTAAACTGTAAACAAAAGTCTTGGTGAAAAGAGACAGCGATAAAAAAACGCAGATACACCAAGAAAACGTAGTTCTAGACTTGGTTCATTTCTTAATTTCTGTCACAATCATTTTATTTTTTGTTCTTTACTTTATGATACTCACTTTTTTGGCTGCTTTTTTAACTTTATTATACTTTATGTGCACCTGTAGTTTGAAAAAACTTTTGATATGTCATAGCGACATATCAAAGGTTTTAATAACTGGGGATCTGAGTTCTGAGACCTGCACCGATCGCTAGAATGAGGGGAGAGAAGCACTTACTTAGAGCACTCTCTCTGCTCACATGAGTTGGGCTCAATAGAGATTATATCAGCCTATCTGGATTTTGTCGCCTGCAGTGAGGAGAGAGAAAGCTTGACTTGAGCACTTCTCTGTTCTCATTGAATTCATTAGTGTCAGTCTCAGCACTCGGATTCCCACCAATCAAAAACTTTGATATGTCGCTATGACATATCAAAAGTTTTTTCAAACTACAGGAACAATTTAAACAATTAAGAAATATCTCCAATACTAACCACTCCTAAAACATACACAAACCTACATTTGTAAATTTAGCAATGCCCATTGATGGAATAAAAACCCACAGTGAAAATCACAATGAGAAGACTATATATCACAGATTATCTATTAAGCCTCGTTCACACGTCAGTGTTTCACGGACAAGTGCTGTACGTGTTCTCTACGGACAGAACACGTACCCATTCATTTTAATGTGTGTGTTCAGACATCAGTGTTTCACCATGGTCTGTGGTTCCGTTTTTTTTAGCATGGATGTATGTCCTATCTTGATCCGTGTTCCTGGATCCCTCACGCTCATTATAGTCAATGAGTCTGTGAAAACCACGGATCCCTTATGGATGTCATCCTTGTTTCACTGATCATTAAGAAGAGATGCTTTGAAAATTATTTTTCAGCTGTTCAGTGTCAGTGAAACACGGATGCAACACGGACAGCAAAAAACGGACACACAGACCCAACACGGATCATTCATAGACAGCTTCACGGATGCATCACTGACCACCTGCTCACGGATTTGAGCACGGACACGGATGTGTGAATGAGGCTTTAGGCAAGAAACCCTAGATACAGATACAATTAATGAGGGAAGAACAGTATGTTTTTCTCCATTTGAACACATGGATACAACTAATTTTCACGTTCAGTTTTATGCTGGTGTATGAGTGGAGATCCAGTGTTTACAAATCATCTTTCTCCCTTCAAAATTCTAAATAAAAATGTTATATTTATTTATATGAATATACTGATTAGTTAAATTCAGTAAACATAATTTAGGGTCAACTGGAACGTACACTGGATAAATCTTAAAGGGATTGTTTCAATTCATCAAATGGTGAAAAAATTAATACAGGGCACTTTCTAATGTAGTGTGATTGTCCATATTGCCTGATTTGTTGGCTTGATTAATTTTTCCATTACATTATACGCTGCTTATATCCAGGGTTACGACCACCCAGCAATCCAGCAGCCATGCCCATGCTTGTGAAGTTGCACATTATAGAAAAAGGCTTCTCTGGTCGTAACCCCTAGATTCAAGCAATATATAGTGTAATGAAAAAATCAATCAAGCCAGCAAAGGAAGCAATATGAACAATCACAACACACAAACTGGCAAATGGATTACTTATATATAAAGTTGGTTTTATCATTTTTGTTGAGTGCTACAGAAATTCAGTACTTTGTTTTCATTTTTATTGACAAATTACTGACAAAATAAAAAAGAAAACATATTCTAAAATGACTTGTTTTTGTGACTATTGGGTTTAAAAAAGAGCAATTTCTGATGGAAATTACTTTCAAGGCTGGAAATTATTGTTCAGTCATTCACTGAAAGAAGTGGGGCTGTTCTTAAAATAAAAAAAATCACATCTCTTTCATGAATGATCCTTAGTTTAAAACATTGAATAGTTTCAAATACTGCTCTCTTAAACTCTTCTTCATAACTTGCAATTTTATCCTTTGACAGTGAACTTCAGTCACTTGATCCAAATAAATCATTATTTTTGCTCCATTACAGAGAATATCATCATGTTCCGTTGCCTTTTTAAGCCTATGATACGATAAAGCGAGTTTGTTATTAGAAAATTCACTGTTATAACAAACACAATGCCTTGTAGGGTTAGTTGCAATGTTGAAATGATACCTTCCACTTAGAGATCCATAACCTCATTCTGGAGAAAACATACTTTTCATCGATATTCAAATGAACAGTTAATTACACTAAGGGTGGGCCCAAGTAACTCTGTGCACAAGTCTTCCTTGTAATTCTTCTGCCTGTCCCTCCCTATCATTCCTGATTGACAAGGTCAGGAAAGATGACTATTCAGGAACTTGGCCCTGTGAAGAAAGAGAGGGAGGAGCTTGCAGAGGATGGCAGGAGAATATTCAACTGATCTTAATTTGCATATCTTTAGGTTTCTGGTAGAAATTGATTTTTACTGTAAAAAACCATTTCCAGAACTCGGGTTCGGTTCCAAGTGGTCTCGAGACTTCACGAAGGAATAACTTTGGCTCATCGGAGCCAATACATTCTAATACTGTATGGAGCTCCCGCTCCATACAGTATTAGAACACAGTTTTTTCTGAGTCGACTTCGGATATTTCATCCGAAGTCAATTCGCTCATCCCTAGACATGAAAGTTAGCTTTTGTACAAAAGGAAAAGACAGCTAAACCTGCCTAATGTCAACAGATGTAGAATGTGCTAATGTGCATATACCTTTTTCAGAAATCCAGGAAAGAGTTGCCTGGCCTATGGTATTTGTTATGTATATTATGTGTTCTCCATAAGCAAAAAAGTGTATCTCTTAGACCCCAATCCTCTCACATAGCTTACCTATTTTCTGAATTATGTTTGAAAATCTGTTTAAAAGGCTAAGGGGCCATTCAGACAGCCATGGTATTGCGGATCCGCAAAAATGCGGAACACACGGACTGGCACCCCGTTCAAAATACCTATTCTTGTCCGCTATTGCGCCGGCTCGGGCAAGATCTCATACCAGCCATTGAAGTGAAAGGGCCTTTAGGCTATTGAATTTGGCTAGCAATTTTACACCTGCTTGTCATGTCTTTTCCATGAAGAGAAAGAATGCCCATCAGAATCCCAACCAAGGCCTCTCATACTGCTAAGCCTGTTCTTTCTGCTCTGCCTGATAAAAGGCAGCAAGGGCAGTTTTACTTGACAGCCTGTTCTAAAGGCTAATAATTGACATCACTCCTCTACCTCCAGTCCCATGTAAGTAACAGCACTCTACTTACTCCAGCATCCTCCCACATACAGTCCCTTGTGAATAGCATCACTTCCAACCCTCCAGGAGGCTGTAGGGAGTGATTTTACACTCCCCATATAGCATACAGTCCACATTTAAATAATCACTCCCCTCTAACATTTAGTCTCCTGTAAATAACCATCTCCCTGCCTTTATTGAACAATCACATGGCTATTTGCACAGAACTGAATGTTGATGATATTATTTACAAGAGAACTATATGTTACATGGAAAAAGAAAAGTGCAGCAGTATTTGTCCCGCCACTCCTCTGCATATTTTCTGGGTTGTGACCGGATCTCTGCTGGCCCCCGTTATAGTGAATGAGGCTGGACGGAATTCTGGTAACACATGTAGCCTGCCGGATTTCACACATATGCGAAATAAACCTTATTAGGCAGGGATCATACCAGGATGATGATGTTACTATAGTTATGATTTTAACCTGAATACTGTCTGGGAGCAAAGACAAGTTCTTGGGTATGAAGGTCAATTTAGAAGTTTTTATTAAGGTGGTAACAGGAAAACTGCATAGTAGGAGCTGTTTGGCTGACTTTACAAAATGTGTCATTCTGGGTTTCAATTAAGCACACAATTAGAGTTTAACAAACCACAAAATAATTGTCCCTTAGGGCTTTTAAAATCTTGTGCTTAATTCCTTATTGAAAACTAATCTGTTTGAGGAAATTCAGGGCATCAAACACTATTGTTTCTGCAGCATAAAACTACAGGGAGGCACCGAGATTATAACGGCCACCAATTCATCGATTTATGGCCCATGAGCCAATCAGAGAATGCAGCTTCCATCTCTTAGTGTCAGGATGGTCAGGATTGATTTAATTTGACTGCTTACTATTTTCTCAGTTATTAAGTTTACTACGAACATTAAGATCTTTTTTCTAGTTTTTACAATGCTCTCAGGATGACTGTTAGAGCAATGTGTATTCTTTGATACAATTTGCAATAGTTTGAATTTCAAATAAAGCATCTGCCTATCATAGAATATTGGCAAAAGCATTTGATATATTCAGACTGTAATATGCTCTCTCAGTTTGCTAAAGGGGCTTTGGCCTGGCAGGTTGCAGAGGTTAAAGGGGTTGTCCACTTCTTTATATTGACAACCTATCCTCAGGATAGCTAATCAATATCAAATCAACTGGAGGGGGGGACTGGGGACTTCCACACACCCAGCGATCAGTTGTTTCAAGAGACCGCAGCACTCATATGAGCGCTGCCTTCTCTTCACTGTTTACCCACTTGCTGTAGCAACTACAGCAGTGAGCAGGTGTATTTATAACTTCACCATCCCCATTCACTTCAATGGGATGGCTCCATCCTATTACGTAACTTGAATAGGAAGGTGCTGTCCAATTGAAGAGAATGGGATGGTGGAATTGTAATTACAACTACTTGCCACTGCAGTTGCTAAACAGTTGGCAAACAATGAATAGAATTCAGCAATCATATAAGCACTGTGGTCTCTTCAAACAGATAATTAGTGGGGGTGCCAGGAGTGGGCCCCTCACCGATCTGATATTACTGGTCATCAATATAGAAAGAGTGGACAGCCCCTTTAAAAAAAAGACTCTCCTGTCACATTGACCTGGCGCTCTGTTTCCAGAATCGTGCTCCATCTGCTTCTAGTCTTCGCTGGACTTAAAATGTGACAAGCTATCTACAGTAGCTCACAAAAGTGAGTACACCCCTCATATTTGTGTAGATATTTTATTACATCTTTTCATGGGACAACGCTGAAGTTATGATACTACAATGTAAAGCAGTCAGTGTACAGCTTGTATAACAGTGTAAATTTGGTGTGCCCTCAAAATTACTCAACGTACAGCCATTAATGTTTAAACCGCTGGCAACAAAAGTAAGTACACCCCTTAGTGAAAATTGACAGATGTGTGTCAATATTTTGTGTGGCCACCATTTACACTGTTATACAAGCTGTACACTGACTAATTTACATTAAATCAAAGTGTAATATCTTCAGTGTTGTCCCATGAAAAGATATAATACCATATTTACAAAAATGTGAGGGGTGTATTCACTTTTGTGAGATTTTGTACATGTAAGTCACCACTGCTGGCCAATCGGTTACCTTAATGGTAACATGTGCTGGTACAGCAAGTGACCTCTGCCGCTAATTTTCTGGCAGTGGTGATGGGTGCATAGATGCCACATCGCAATTCCAATGGAGCAGGGACTGGAAGAGGGGGAAAAGGGAGCTTGGTGCTGAAACCAGAGCACCAATAACACAAGGGGCCTTTTTTTTTACCCCTGCACCCTGTATGGCCAGATAAAATGTTGTTCCTGGCCTTGGGGAACCTGTTTAAATTTCTTTGTAGTAAATCATGAAATGTGTCAAGCTAGTAGTAACACCTTTCAGCATAAATTCTTTTAAGGGGACTAAGTACTGACCACCAAGTGGCCGGGAAACAGTAACGCGTGCCAAAGCTCTGCTGTTTCAGTAGCTCTCATTGCACTGCATGGGAGCCATGGAAACAGCATAGTACAGCAAGCTTCCCCTTTAATTTCTTGTAATGCAGTGATGCCTGATTCCTGCACTATGACTTAGCTTTACATCCATTCTGACCTTTAGGTGGGGCTAGGAGGGGGTCAGGAGTCTAGAAAAGCCTTAACTATGGAACAAAGTGGTATATTGGGCGCTGGTTGAAGTGGAGCTCACTCATTTGTTTGGATGACTTTCAGTGACTATTACTATAATATATATATATATATATATATATATATATATATATATATATATATCTTTTATCATAGTAAACTCTTTCTGCAAGTCGTGTTTAATCTAATGTTTCCCGAACATCAGATCCCACCATGATACAAAGGACCAAGTTGCTCTAAATATAGAATTACAACTAATCATCAAAGAAAAAAATAGACACCTTTCCAATAATATAGCACACCAAGAAAAAACACAAAGGTAATACTATACATCTCTCAAAGTAAGGATAATAAGGACAGAACTTAAACCCTGGCTCTTTAAACCACCAGATGCTGCAGTCAATAGCAACCAAGGAATCTGAGCAGTAAGATACAGTAGAGTTGAAGATCTCCTTCTGTCCCTCAGTCGCACCTCCTGCAATGCCAAGTCTTGTTAAGGCCCTTGCATCTGCTATGTTAGGGCCCCTACTACACTCTACACAGCTAAAATGAAAATACAATGTAATACAGAAGTATTGCAGTGTATTGTTCCAGTTATTACAGGTTCATGTACCTAGAAGGACTAAAAAGAAAAAAAAAGAAAAAAATATAATATAGCTTTTAAAAACCCACAGATATTAACAAAGTAACCCCTCCTTTTCTCATTTATAATATCCCAAATAAAATAACTGTCATTGTCCCAAAATGTGAAAACTATTAAAATGCATTTATCCAGCACAATGAACACATTTGACCAAAAAAGTGCCACAATTGTCATCTGAAAAATATGGATTTAAAATGATCAAAAATTTGTGTGCAGTTCAGTTCAAAATATGGTCAAACAAAATATATATTTTTAAGGTAGCCTATCAAAAATTGGTATGACAGTAATGGCAATAACCCACAAAATAATGTTGTGTATTTATGGTTTAAGACAACACACCAATTTATTTATTTGAATTATTGCTTCTTTTAATTCATTTCAACATCATTGGTTATTAATAGATATCAGTGCATCTTTTAGGGCCCTTTTAATAGGTGCCCTTTTTCAAGCTGATTCAATGCTCGGAAATACGTGGGTGGCTAATGTTATAACTTAATTTTTACAGAGAAGTGAAAGCTGTAAAAACACTACCTGAAAAACAATGTCTTTTTATTTCCATTCCACCCAACTACATTTTTTTTGCATTTTAGCAACACTGTACACAATATGAATGATCAAAAGGTTGCATTAGACTACTGCTTTTCCGGCAACAAGAAGCCCTTGTACAGTCATGGCCAAAAGTTTTGAGAATGATACAAATATTAATTTCTACAAAGTCTACTGCTTCAGTTTTTATAATGGCAATTTGCATATACTCCAGAATGTTATAAAGAGTGATCAGCTTAACAGCAATTACTTGCACAGTCAATATTTGCCTAGAAAATGAACTTTATCCCCCAAAACACATTTCAACATCATTGCAGCCCTGCCTTAAAAGGACCAGCTAACATCGTTTCAGTGATTGCTCCATTAACACAGGTGTGGGTGTTGATGAGGACAGGGCTGGAGATCAATCTGTCATGATTAAGTAAGAATGACACCACTGGACACTTTAAAAGGAGGCTGGTGCTTGGCATAATTGTTTCTCTTCTGTTAACCATGGTTATCTCTAAAGAAACACGTGCAGTCATCATTGCACTGCACAAAAATGGCCTAACAGGGAAGAGTATCGCAGCTAGAAAGATTCACCTCAGTCAACAATCTATCGCATCATCAAGAACTTCAAGGAGAGAGGTTCCATTGTTGCCAAAAAGGCTCCAGGGAGCCCAAGAAAGACCAGCAAGCGCCAGGACCGTCTCTTAAAAGTGTTTCAGCTGCGGGATCGGGCTACCAGCAGTGCAGAGCTCGCTCAGGAATGGCAGCAGGCAGGTGTGAGTGCATCTGCACGCACTGTGAGGCGGAGACTCTTGGAGCAAGGCCTGGTTTCAAGGAGGGCAGCAAAGAAGCCACTTCTCTCCAGAAAAAAGATCAGGGACAGACTGATATTCTGCAAAAGGTACAGGGAGTGGACTGCTGAGGACTGGGGGAAAGTCATTTTCTCTGATGAATCCCCTTTTCCATTGTTTGGGACATCTGGAAAACAGCTTATTCGGAGAAGACGAGGTGAGCGCTACCACCAGTCTTGTCTCATGCCAACTGTAAAGCATACTGAAACCATTCATGTGTGGGGTTACTTCTCAGCCAAGGGAATCGGCTCTCTCACAGTCTTGCCTAAAAACACAGCCATGAATAAAGAATGGTACCAGAATGTCCTCCAAGAGCAACTTCTCCCAACCGTCCAAGAGCAGTTTGGCGATCAACAATGCCTTTTCCAGCATGATGGAGCACCTTGCCATAAAGCAAAGGTGATAACTAAATGGCTCAGGGAACAAAACATAGAGATTTTGGGTCCATGGCCTGGAAACTCCCCAGATCTTAATCCCATTGAGAACTTGTGGTCAATCATCAAGAGACGGGTGGACGAACAAAAACCTACAAATTCAGACAAAATGCAAGCATTGATTGTGCAAGAATGGACTGCTATCAGTCAGGATTTGGTCCAGAAGTTGATTGAGAGCATGCCAGGGAGAATTTCAGAGGTCCTGAAGAAGAAGGGTCAACACTGCAAATATTGACTTGCTGCATTAACTCATTCTAACTGTCAATATAAGCTTTTGTTACTCATAATATGATTGCAATTATATTTCTGTATGTGATAAAAACATCTGACAAACACACATAAAAACCAGAGGGCAGCAGATCATGTGAAAATATAATATTTGTGTCATTCTCAAAACTTTTGGCCATGACTGTACACTTGGAAGGCGAGCAGGAAAAAAACTAAAAGTCACTGCTAAACATGGTCCTGAAAAAGTTAAAGTTAAGTTAAGTTTTTTTACGGTGAAAAGCATAGGTCACTTTAAAGTTGTAATATGCAAAACCAAAGATTGGATTTTTTTTATATTAATATATGTAAATCATATACATTTATCTGAGTCAGAAATGCTTGATTGAATTATATGCCTTAACACAAATAAAGTACTTGAAAACTTTATGCAGATATTTTTGGGTGCAGCAACAGAACGGAACAAGATCCAATTCTTTTTCCACTGTTCTGTGCATGTTTAATAAGGGACTCCAATCTAGTCCACGGGGCAGGATTCATGGCAGCGGATCTTACTGGGATATTGTGACTTGTGCTTAGTACAACTTTGACGGATGAGTGCATTTGCACTTAGTGTATCCATTCAACTAGGTCTGTACAATTCTGCTTTCAAGGTATTCTTGTTTTCTTTTCCTCTTTTATATACTGGTAAGACTGTAATTCATCTTACTTCCAGTACAGTTATTATACCTCCCATCTCTCCTTCTGTTACAGAAAAATCTTGTACTGACCGCCAAAGAAGCAATGTTTTCTAACAAGTGATAATCTCCTCACGAGGGATGTATCTGAACTGAGGATCAGGGGTATAAAATAGACTAGATGGATACATAGAAATTTTGCACGCTTTCTTCTGATGCTGTTAGATCAAAATTAGTGATCAGAATGAAATCCTTGACCATTGCATGGGGCTCAGCTGTGTTCCCATGGTTGGGTATTAGATGAAACACTTCTCGATGATCACAGAGAAGTGTGCAGAAACAACACTGCTCTCTCTCTCTTACTTTGATCTCTATGTCAGTAATAGACTGACCACTTTCAAGAAGCCACTGCAATAAATTGATTGCTTGGGTCTATTTGAGCAAGTGTATGTCCTCTTTAAATGCCATGGTAAGCTCTATCGTTAGAAATGTAGGCACCAGCCATGTACAGAAATCAAGGGCTGTCTGGTTATTATGGAAAAAACACTGTGAAGGAAAAAAAAGGAAAATACCTTACATTAGATTTTGGAAATAAAATTAGTATTCTTAGTTATCTTGATTCTGCCTGCGGAAAAGGTTTACAGACACCAAAACATTTCACAGTAGTTAGTCATTAGTGATTTTCAACATCTAATTAAAAAAAAAAAATTGTGTTTTTGACAGAAGATGAGCAGCAATTTATCATATATCAGCTATAACACAAGGATATCTCTTTCTTTCTCCTTTTTCCCGGTAAGTTCCATAGTTAAAATAGTTGTCTCCGGATAGACAATGGGGGCATATCACTAGACTATTACACCAATATCCAACCAGCTTGGGTTCGGCCACTGTGACTGTGGTATTCTCTTTTGTTACCTCCTTTTTTTTCCAGAGGTTTCATGCTTGGCAAATTACTGATCAAGAACAAACCAATGTTGGGATGATAACAGAGTGGTACATCACTTCCTTATTGTGACGTCCACTACATTTTAACTATCTTTGTCGTTCACATTAGTCAGACATCTTCTTATGATTTATTGGTGACATAGCCAAACAGTATGCCATCAATGTCTATCCCCCACTGGGCTTCAAGGGGTTATCCAAGACCTATAATGCCCCCTTAAAAGCCAGGGCCCCTCACACAGATTGTATTTACCTCGCTCCCTGGCACCCGCGCCACTTCTGATGCCTCCACAGCATATCTATGTAGCACAGATGAAAACATCTGGCGTGGGGGGCAGCCAATAGCAGACTGCTACGGGACCAAGTCTCCACAGCATCGCGGGTGATGCTAGAGAAGCTCATTCCTGTCGCAGCCTACAATTGGCAGCACCCCCTTCCAACACTGGATGTTTTCATCCGTGCGATGAGGAGATGCAGCGGTGGATGTGTGGTTATCAGAAGTGTAAGGTAAGTATAATCTTTATGAGGGGCCCAGGCATTTGGGGGGCCATTATAGGTCTTGGATAAGCCCTTTAAAACAGGAACAATAACACACTCTACTGTATTTGCTACTTGGATTTGTGTTTGCCACAGATAATCCCGGAGTATGCTTCACCAGAACCATAATGTGTAGACAACACATCCCCTTCTTTAGACGGTGGACAGCTTTACTCCACTTTCTTTTGAGTTTGGTCAATATGTCCAAAATATGAATATAATATTTAAACATTTATACTCCTTTGACTATCAGCTTCAAATGTTATGGCTATGATTCTTTAAAACAAATATCAGAACCTGGTTTCATTAAATTTTGCTCCTGTAATATCAGTGATTCCTTCTGGGTTTTTGCTGTATATGCATTTCGGCCATTTATATTTCCAGAATGATATAGATTTCGTAAGGGGGTTTTATGAGTTACTAAAAAAGTCCCCATCACTAGAAATTCTGAAACAGTAAAAAAGAGGCTGTACTAATTAATCGCTGTCACTAGAGATGAGTGTGTGATGAAAAATTTGATTCGGCAGCTTCACCAAAGTTTGCCAGGAAATTCGATTTATTACAAATTAATTTATCAAGAATCAATATAAATCAGGTATAACCAGGCCCCTCTGCCTAACACATGGAGCGGCCGTGCTTCAGTCGGGTTTGAGGCTCTGCTGCGGTGAAGAACCGTGCAACCAATCAGCTGCCTTTCATTTAATAATAAAGACCGCACTTTATAGTCACTCTTCATTGTTAATGGCCGTGCAATACCTTTACAGAACCTGGGGCTGTTGCTGTTATAGGGTTTGGCTGGTTAGGTGGGGGCACAATGTACAAATTATTGCTGTTCTTGCCTGCAATCTTCTGCAGGGTATTTGACAGTAAACACAGAATATTAATCAGCTCTGGCATACCCACTTCTACAACCCCAGCAATCTCCTGCCCTACAGGAGACCAAAAAGGATGATCTGGAAGAAGTAAAGTCAGCAAAAGATGAGGATGGTCATCTTTAAGACCTGGCCCCCTAATGGTTGCAGACTGGATAGTATTGTTTGGCACGCTGGCACTCTAATAATAAAGGTTTCCATCTTATTGGTATTGAATTACATAGCTTAGTTTTTGGCTGATATAGGAATAAGCAGATATAGGAATACATAAATAAATAAAACTGACACAGAATAAGACTTCGTGCAGTCTCCCTGTACTCTCCCTAGACTTTCCCTCTCAATTATTCTTTATTAATCGTTTTCAACAAAACTGTCTCTAGGGCATGAGCACATGCTTAGCTCACAGGACAAGGGCAGAGATCACACGAGATGAGGGTTTTATAGGCCTGTGACATCACAGGGGATGGCTATCTGTGTATAAGCTGGCTACATAACATTAAGGGTGATCTTGAGTTCCCAGGCCATTTTAGGAAAATTCAAATATAGCCTCCTTATTATTTTAGCACAATTCCCAGCATGGATACATTTTTAAATAATTCAGCAAAGCTCTTTAATTTTTACAGAAATAAAGGTAACTTAATCCTAATGAAAATGGTTGCAATAACACATCATCATCTTCTTCCAGTGTATTTGTGTGAATTTATGAACAAGAACTAACTCAGGATAATGGATTGCTACCTTCTTATTTCAATTTTTCCTTGGTCTGTTCTAGCTCACAAATCTCCCATAGAATACCAATGTGTTCTTATATTCAATGTTCAATGAAAGCAAATACAGCATCTATATGGAGTAAGATGAGATGTAGTTATAAAGCCAATATTTTTACAAGCCAAGCCATTTCATATCCTGTATTATGGAATTTATAGAAAAAAATTCAAATTTCAAGCTTTTGAACGTGATTCACTCTTCTTTTCAATAAGCATTAACTACCCTGGGGAGTAATAATGGCAATACCTCAGGGCCATGTAAACACTATACCTTTAAAATTTATAGAAGTAGATCAATGTGAATGTAAAATTGTAGATATACAACATTTGCAAAAGTAATGTTTAGTCATAAAAGGCAGATTCCAAATTACATTTCTTGGCAGGACCAACAGCTTAGCACTAATAAGCATGAAGGTCATTTTTTTCCCAATGCCCTGCAAATTTACTTGAACCTATTGATCTTGTGGTTTATTTTTCTGCACATGATTTTGCTCTATGTAATTTTCCTTTTTGAAAATTGACACATTTGCTTTGAGTAGTCATGGTGCTTTATGATCATAATCGTATGACTGCAAGCCTCTGCCAGTTTAATTCAAGAAATGAAAATATCTGATTTTATATAGTGTATTTAACTAGAAGAGTGGCTGAGTCTGTTTTTTTTTGTGATTTGTATTTCTAGGATGCTTATTAATCCTCGTTTCCTTTTGGGATAAATGACCACACACTTGTTTATCCAACCCTGTTCCATTAAAACAACAGGCACGTTTGACTCCAAAGTTGTAATTGGGACTTAAAACCAATAAATGAACAGTTATTTTAGCACTCAAGAATATTACCAATTGTGGCTCTGTGAAACCAAATTTAGGCAGGAATAGGCCATAGACTTTACAGGGAAATTTCCTGGAGGTCCAATGCCCAGCCAGTTGATGTTTTTGGGGATGCATTTTGTGATGGACTGTGGTATTTGGCTCTGTTGGGGCGGTATAATGTTCCACAATATGGTATTTCTGGCCTTACTTACTTATGTTGGCCCTGCCTTCCATCAATTTGGACCTGACTACAAAACGGGGCCACTTTTAGTATTTTTTCCAGGGCCACTTTCCCAGTCTGCCCCTGCATTTAGGGACAGGGACACGAGTATATGAGGACAACAGTCCATGACCTCAAGCTGAAGAGATGGTATAGGTGATATAAAAGACAATGGCCCAAAGCACAAGTAAACCAACTAAAGACTATTTGAAAAAGAAGATTTGTGTTTTGGAATGGTTAAAGGCCCTATTAGACGGGCCGATTCTTCTCCCTGCCCGAGCGCCGATCAGCGATATCGGCGCTCGGGCAGGGAGCCTTTACACGGCCCGACGAATCGAGCGCCCGGCCGCACGAGTGATCGCTGTATCGCTCGTGCGGCCGGGAAGCTCCATACTGTCAGGCGCACATCGCCTGTTTACACAGGGCGATGTGCGCCCGACAGATTGGATCTTTTGGTTTCTACAAAAGATCCAATCAGCCGACGAACGAGCATTTTGCTCGTTCGTCGGCTGATTAGGGCCACTTTTACACGGGCCGATTATCGGCACTAGCGTTCCTAGGAGCGATTTTTCGGCTGATAATCGGCCCGTGTAAAAGGACCTTTAGTCACACAATGTTAATCCTTCTCCTCAACATTCTGTAAATCTTATCTGCAGCTACAGGAAGTGATTGCTGCTAAAGGGGGATCTACAGGTTATTAAATTCAAAGGTTCATTGACTTTTTCTCCCTGCCTATGAATATTTACTTATTATGGTCAATACAACCCTTGAACTGGACCAGTATTTGTATCTTCTTAGTTTAGCTAGATTGTGTTTGTGTATAATTGCGACAGATACAAATTAGAACAATTTTGTAAAGATCTGGGGTTGTGGGTCATATTAATCACCTAGGCAGGATAACAATGCAATTCTATCACCCATAATTATACAGCAAATGCAGATAGATGGCAAAAATGAGCTGAACCCCTGGTCATTCTGGCAGACATCCTTTGAGACCCAGTCCATGACATCCTGAGCTGGGATCTGTAGTTCCACTGCCCCATACCAGGCTCTACCCACTGTCTTCAAACATTTTAGGTTGGCACACAGCTTTAGTACCACAGTATTTTTTGCAGTGACAGCCGATGCTTATGCAGACCATGGGCACCATGACCTAAGCTCATGGATCCAACTCCAACCAGCAACACCCCTATCATCCTCCAGTCAGTGTCCTAAGTACCCCAATGCTTCCCCAGGTTTTAGGTTATCCCCCGGGGAACATCTCCCCCAATTCTAACTGTGCATTGGTTAATGTATTTCCCTGAGGCCAAGCCCCTCACCTTAGACTACATGTGAGACCCCCTGTGGGAATGGTACCACTGAGTCTACCCGTCACCATCCACATAATGGAAGTAGTGGCTCAGAGAACAATGGCTTAATTGAGGCCCCCAAGACACTACCTAGGCTAATGAAATGATTACTTTACAATTACCAATCTCGTGCCTGGTCTTATGTGGACATAAGGTCTGGCCAACAAGTCTCATCTCATGGCACCGGGGTCTGGATGAACATGGTATGTGTATGTGTGGACTGTACCTCCCACAGAGCCCCTTTCAAATTTCCCAGTGAAACCACAGGGTCCGGAGGTTGAGGGAGTCCAGACAGGAACCCTTCTTGTCCTCTGTTCCTGGTGCACGTCCCGATCAATTAACCAATTATGCACCTTAAAATAAGAAAATAAACCTTATAAACTACAGCAATAAAAACCGTAACCAGCACTTCAAGCTGGAAAAAGTTAGCATCGATAAGAGCTGTGGATTCTGCTCTAAGTCCATTGGTACATTAATCTTTAGTCCATAGCCAGCTCTTCACAAATTGTATTATTAATCAATGCAGAAATCGAGGTTATTCCAAAGGATTCACTTATATTTTATTACTAGCTGAAGGACCCGGCTTTGCCCGGGTATATTTAATCTATTTCATTTAATGTTTTGTGCCCTGTCTCCTTAAAATGGGACCTTCACAGCAGCCTACCCCTTTAACAGTGAGTTCCACAGCACCCCACCCCCTCGTCAGTGACCTCCACAGGGGCCTGCCCCCTTAACAGTGACGTCTACAGCACATGCCACTTAACAGTGACTATAGGTTATAGTCCCCTTAACTGACCTCCACCATTCCCGGCCCCCTTAACAGTGACCTCCACAGTGGCCACCCCTTTATTAGTGACCTCCACAGAACCCCATCTCCTTAACCGTGATTTACAGAACACCCCGCCCCCTTAACAGTGGCCTCTAGAAACAATCTGCCCCTTAAAGAGGCTCTGTCACTAGGTTGTAACCTATGTATTTAAATACATAGGTTACAAGGCCTAGTGACAACTTTTAAAATCATACCTTTCATGCAGAGTTCTGCGCAGCGGTCACGTAGAAATTTAAACTTTAAAAAGTATGCAAATGAGCCATCGGAGCACCGGGGGGCGGCCTGGAGACTGGTAAGTCTAGCGCTGAACTCTCACGCATGCGCCCTAAAATTTTCCCGGCGCATGCGCAGTAGCGCTTGCAGTGTCTACACTGCAAGCGCTGTCTTCTCTTCTGCGCACGCGCCGTCACTTCGCTAGTCCCGGGAGTGACGGCGCGTGCACAGAAGAGAAGCCAGCGCTTGCAGTGTAGACACTGCAAGCGCTACTGTGCATGCGCCGGGAAAATTTTAGGGCGCATGCGCGAGAGTTCAGCGCTAGACTTACCAGTCTAGCGCTGTCTATCAAATACAGAAAGGGACGTGATTAGAAACAGGGGACGTGCCTCGGGCCCGGGGGGCGGTGAAGGAGCGGTGCTCCAGAGGAAAGAGGCCGCTCCGATGGCTTATTTGCATACTTTTTAAAGTTTACGGGACCGCTGCGCAGAACTCTGCATGAAAGGTATGATTTTAAAAGTTGTCACTAGGCCTTGTAACCTATGTATTTAAATACATAGGTTACAACCTAGTGACAGAGCCTCTTTAACACTGACCTCCATAGCGGACCATCCCCTTAACTATGACCTCCATAGCAGCCTGCCCCTATGGTGGCCAGAGGTCCGGTATTAGGCTGGACAGTCCAGTTTTCAGACTGCCTGTCCTCTGTGCGGCACAGGGCCTGGACGGACACAGGGATGTTCTTTTGAGCAGCTCACTCTCAGACAGCAGCACTGTACAGTCTGAGTATGAGCGGCAGGGAGAAAGTCACCCTTCCTCCCACTCCTGCAGCTGACAGAAGTTGATTTTTACCTTCATTTTTACAATCCCTGTCGGGAGGGGGACGTGGCTTAGAGGGTCCTGGGGGCAGGGTTTTTAAGTGCTGTGACCTCCACAGCACTCTGCTCTCTTAACAGTATCATCCACAGCGCCCTGCACCTACAGCAGTGAAGAAAAATGGCTGGGTTGTTATAGAAACCTGGTGTAAAACTGTGTGTATGTGGAGACTAAGGACCTGTGAGCTTCTATTGTCTGATAAGGGACATGTGACCATGTGTATGACAGTTGGGATATAAAGAGAAAGACCTGCCGGCTTCTATTGGCTAATGTAGGTCATGTGATGTGCCATATTTGCATTTTTTGGGAATATCTCAGGAACAGTAGGTCCTGGAGAGCTGAGACCCGGTCTAAAACCTTCCCGGACACCTGATGTACCTGTGTGCCAAATTTTGTGATTGTAAATGCGATGGTGCAGATTCCTTTAGCGGACATACATACACACACGCATACACACACTCAGCTTTATATATTAGATAACTGTATAGCTTCTTCGTGAATCCATAATACACCCTTTTGTATGGAGCCTTAGACTAGTTTCAGATGACTGTGATATAGCTGTATTTTAGCGTCCTTGTTATGGCTAGAAGACCTAGAAACCCTGAAATTCAAGTGATCTGTCCTATGGTGGTCTTAATTTGCTCTACTTGAATTGCAGGGCATCTTGTCCTATTTTTCTGTATTATGGTTTGTATACACTACAAATGTATCCAGCCAGGAAGGAAGCAATATGGACAATAACAATACATTAGTAAGTGCCTTGTATTAGCTTTCTCTACATGATAAATGCTTTTTGCTGAAGTGTCACAATCCTTTTAAGCCAAACACTGGCAGCAGCCATCACCTGCCTTCACCAGCTACTGGCTGAGCACCATTTCCAGCCACGTATACAACTGAGCATAGCAGGGGCCAAGCCATCATCAGAATTGCAGAACTAGGGGATCTATAAGTTAATTTTTCTCAGGGCCATCCAATGTATTTTTTTCTACTGCAATATCCCTTTAATCCAGTAACACTTGAAAATTCTATTACTTGGAAAAATAAATATATTGACACAGTGTTAAGGTAAGGATATCAAATATGTGATTAATATGTAGTCAGCAAAATGTAGACATTACCTCAATATTTGTCAATAAATTTATTATACTTTGAAGTAGTAACTGTGTTTTTTACAGTCAAAGTTGAGTGTCTGTACATAGGTGATAAGAGGATGTTGGCTGCCTTACGATCTGATAGCATAAGGACACATTGAATGTCAAGACCTCCAAGCAGAGAATAAATACAACTCAGACCAAGTATGACTAGCATCATTTCACTTGGTTAGCTTGTATGCGATCCATGCTTTGCCATCTGGCTTTACACCTGAATGGAATCGGATGAAGTATGACGTTATCTTCAAATAGCACCTCATTTCCATAATTAGGACCGAATATTGTCATGTTTGATGGGGCCGCAGGATAAAGACAACAACCGATAAATAACCACAGCAGTGTTTAGATTAAACGTGTAAATGTCTATCCGGTGCAGCCAAAACAATTACCGAGCCCCATCAGAGAAAACAGATATCTAACAAGTTCTCGCTGTAAAGGTGTAATTATCTCTGCTTTCCCAAACAAGTAGCACATTTGCTAAAAATCCCCAAGGTACTAGCACAGTTAAAGAAATTAATTATAGACTGTTTAGGTCCTTTAATATATTGATTTGGTTAATCAAGCCTGTTAATCTTTAAACGGGTGCATATCTATGTATTGAGCTTACGCTTTATGGCAGTAATGTGTTAACTATAAGAGAAGACTTACTGTAAATGTCTGTATGGCTCTATAGTAAAATCATATTTTCTTTTGAATTTAAAATAGTATAGTGAAGAAACATCAGGATAGTCTACACATACAGGTGATGGCATATTGCTAGAATAAACCATCATTTGAATTTTATGGTTCTGGATGCTGGAATCTGTTTTACCCTACACAGTGACACTTCTGGTCACCCTCTGTGTGGAGTTAACATATAGCTTTATTCACAAAACAACACAAAACAATAGAAGAAGTGGGAGTGAGAAGAAATAAACACAAAATGAGTGATATGTCAAATAGGGAATAAGTAATATTAGTCAATAGTTGTATCTTATTTAAGCTATTAAATATTCTGTAACTTTTACTATGCTTTACAAATTTTATGCAAGGGTGCACTCCATGTTAGACACAAGATATAAGACAACATTTCATTATCTCTTAGCATGAGATATACGGTAGTTTTTTTCTGCACTTAGTACAAGATCTTGAGGATAACCCATTAACCCATTCTCAACCATCCACAGTTTATTTATTGCGGAAGTCAGGTATTTAAATATGAGCACAGTGGGCACCATAGCCACCAGGTGCTTGCTGTTTTAAACAGTAGATATCTGAGGCTACGGTCTGCAATTGACAGTAACACCGATTGCAGACATTTAACCCTTCACATTCCATGGTTAATTGTGACCATGGCATCTGAGAGCCAAAAACTGAGAAGCACAGTACTTCTGTAGCTGGAACAGCCCCCCTATCGGTGGTTAGTGGAGCTGTTCATTCCTTGTGGCATCCTTGGTCCCCTTGAAGGATCCAAGGCTGCCACAGCTATGTTCCTATGAAGTCCCTTGTGGTAGGACGCCATAGGAACATATTGAAATTTGTCATAGACTACAATGCTAACGCAGGGTAACTTTTAAAAAGTATAGAAATAAAAGAAAAAGTTTTTAAAAATATATTAAAAATATGGATATGCAAATAGTTTTTATTCTTTCAGTATTAAAACACAAGAAAAACTATATATGGTATTCTTGTAATCATACTGACCTTGATTTTTTCCCAGCTTCCTACTATGTTGTATTCAATAGTATATGGTGTGTTACAAAGTACAACTTGTCTCGCAAAAACATAAGCCCTCATATGGATTTGTGAATAAAAAAATAAAAAAGTGATAGCTTTGGGAAGGCAGGGGGTAAAAAACAAAAATAGAAAAAAAAAAGGAAAATTGTCTGGTCTTGAAGGGGTTAGTTAGTATTGGACTGTTCACACATACAGAAATTTAAATGTTAACTTGGTGATATTCCAAAATCAGTTATTTCTTTTACCAATGACCATTAATGCACAGCCATGAGCAGCTGTTACTGCTGAAACAACCCCATAAAATCCTTTCAATTAAACTAGAACATATGCTAGAGTTCTGAGAAGGAAAATAAAAATAACCAGTACCAGCTCATGTAGGCTAAGTGTTACTGTTTGGCAAGCTTTACACAACTGTAACATAACCATAGTATAATACCATAGTTGTCTCATCACAAGGTCTATCAGTTCTTACGTGAGAAAAACAGCAGTGAAGATGGCTTGTATGCTTTGTAATAGTGATATCACAGACTTCCATACAAGCACCATGCGTCACACATTACACAATTCTGGAATGGTGGCCTGAAGAAAGGTAACTTAACTTCAATATCGTTATAAGTGTGCAAAAACATACGAACGGTGGACAGTAGAAGATTGGACACAGGTGATTTGGAGCAATGAGATGAAAGTCAATAGACTGGGCTCTGATGGGTGCAAATGGGTCTGAAAGAAACAAGATAAAAGGGTGCTAACTAGAGATGAGAGAGCACTAAATTGCTCGGGTGCTCGTTATTCGAGACAAACTTTTCAGGATGCTCGGGTGCTCGTTTCGAGTAACAAACCCCATTGAAGTCAATGGGAGACTCGAGCATTTTTTGCAGGGGACCTAGGCTCTGCCTAGGGAAGGCTGAGTGAAAACCTGGAAACATCAGAAAATGATGGAAACACCACGGAAATGGACAGGAAACATCAGGGGCAGCATGCATGGATGCCTCTGAGGCTGCCTAATCCCACAATTACCCCAAATTCTCCTGCAACAGCCTGGTGGTTACCCTCATGGCAATTGTGCTCACCCAGACCAAGAAAGGCGAGGCACATGCCCATCACATGTTAGGGAAGCACCCAACTAGATGCAACGAAGGTCCATCACCCATGCCCATGCTGGCACTGCTCTCCTATCCCCAGCCACACGAAGCAGGCATAAGCCTGACACAGCATGGCGGTGACACCAACAAATGACCAAGTTAGATGAGGTAGCAGGTGAGCCACCCAAAAATTTAGCCTGACGCAGCATGGCGGTGACAACAGAGTGACCGAGTTAGACTGAGGTAGCAGGAGGTGAAGCACGGATGGTAATTCGAAGGAGGAGGGGTTGAAGGAAGAGGCATAGTAAGTCTGAGAAACTGTGACCGAGGTAGGTCCCGCAATCCTCCAAGTGGGCAGTACATGAGCGGCCCCAGGGTCAGACTCGGTCAGAGTGACAGAGCTACACGACGGTAGCAGGTAGAGCACATAAAAAATTTAGCGTGGCCCTGTATGTGGACGTTGAGGGCTTGTGCATGTAGGTGGGCTGAACTTTTTTTCTGCTTGCGCTCCAACGTCTGCTCTAATGACAGCTGAACGTTGCGCAGGGACACATTGGTGGACAGTGTGGAGGATCATGGAGGCGAAGGGGTGGTTTTCTGGCGGGAGGCGCTCGTGCCGGGGTCCTGGACTGGGGGTTGACTCGCAGAGGCAGCGAGTGACACAGGGGAAGGAGCAGTGGTGGGACCCGCATGAGGGGAACGGACGGCCTTGGTTCCATAGTGTTTAGCACTCGTATACCTGCGCATGCTGGTGGTGGTTAGGCTGGTAGTGGTGGAACCCATACTTAAAAATTGGGCATCAACTGGTATGGCTGTCAACATTGAGCTTGAACTAGTGGGGCATGTGTGGTATCGATTCTTCTCAGTTTAAAATCGTATACGTCCCCTATCTTGGGACCATATATTTCATGGATTTTTCGAACACGGAAAAGGAAAAAGAGCTTGCTCTGGCCAGGGGAGTGTCTTTTCTACTGCAGCTAAGGGGACGTGTCCATGCTCTGCCTATCACAGGTCAGGAGCCAATTAAAAGAAGAACCAAAAAAAATCTGTTCTTCTTATCGGTTCAAATCAGTTCAAAATCTAATACGTTCCCTATCTGAGTAAATTGTTTGGAGAGAGGGCCTGTAGGTGGGGGGCAGGCTGGGGGGAAGGAGGTTGAGCTGGAAGAGCCAGAGGAGTGCCCCCTTGGCTAGCGTGTGTGGTGGTGACAACAGCCGGATGGAGTTAGAATGACGACGCAGGACCCCAACTTAAAAATTTAGCATCAACCAGTACGGTTGTAAACTCTGAAATTTGTCAAGTGGGGCATGTGTTGTATGCGTTCTTCTCAGTTTAAAGGGTTTCTGTCACCAGTTTTTTTTTCGGTATGAATCAGGCTGACATTAGAGATGTGCTAATGTCACCTGATTCCAAATATATATGTGTTTTATTTACTGGTGCCCCCATTTTTATATAAAATGAACTTTTATTTTATGCTAATAAGGCTTCTAGGTGCAAGGGGCGTTACCTCTGCTCCTAAAGGCTCTGTTGATTGACAGGACCAGGCAGAGAAGAAACACTACATTCACCATAGCTTTCAAGGACCTTCAATGATGTCATGACCATGTGATCAGTCACATGGTTAGGATCACACAAATAGCCTTTCTCCTCCTAAACCATGTGACTGATCACATGGTCATGACATCATTGAAGGTCTTTGAAAGCTATGGTGAATGGAGTGTTTCTTCTCTGCCTGGTCCTGTCAATCAACAGAGCCTCTAGGAGCAGAGGTAATGCCCTTTGCACCTAGAAGCCTTATTTGCATAAAATAAAAGTTCATTTTATATAAAAATGGGGGCACCAGTAAATAAAACAGATATATATTTGGTATCAGGTGACATTAGCACATCTCTAATGTCAGCCTGATTCATACCGAAAAAACTGGTGACAGAAACCCTTTAATACCGTATACGGCACCTATCCGGAAAAATAGTTTGGAGAGAGAGAAAGAGAGGAAAAAGACGTATTTTTAAAAGTGACGTTCAGTATAGATCAGTTAAAGAGAAAGAAAGGATTTTATGATATGGATTTGTATCACTGAGAGCAAAAGAACGTATTTTTTTACATGACGTGCAGTATAGATCACCTGGAGATAAAAAGGGGAATGTGCAGACTTGGGCTGCTATAGCGCAAACCACTATGGTGGTGACAACAGAGTGAGTGAGTGACACTGAGGCAGCAGGCGAACCACATAAACATTTTTCGTGGCCCTGTATGGCGGCGGTGACAACAGAGTGACTGAATTAGTATGCGGTAGCTGGGGAAGCACACAAAAATTTAGCCTGACACAGCATGGCGGTTACACCACCAATGACTTTGTCCAACTGAGAATGCAGTGAAATGGCTTTTGTTGAGCCTCCAAAAATTTTTTTCTTTTCGGAGTACATAAAGTCGACCCTCAGCAAAAAAAAAATTTTTTAAATGTCGGTACTTGCGCCTCCTGAAAAATTGTTTTGAACTGTCTGTTTGACGCTCCTGAAACATTGTTTAACAGTGTCTGTAGTTGACACTGCGGAAAAATTGTTTAGAGAGAGGGCCTATAGGTGGCCCTCCGGAAAAATTGTTTAGAGAGGGCCTATAGGTGGCCCTCCGGAAAAATTGTTTGGAGACAGGGCCTGTAGGGGGCCCTCCGGAAAAATTGTCGTAAAAGAGTGCCAGTTGGCCCTCTAAAAAATTGCGTTTTGGGTCAGCGTTAGGCAAAGACGACAAGGAGGAGGAGTAGGAGGAGTAGAGAAGAGGAATCGGATACATAAGTAATGTTAATCTTTAGCTGCTTTCCCCCGGAAGAGATTTGAATTCCAGTGAAATCCAGGCTTTGTTCATTTTAATAAGTGTCAGCCTGTCAGCGCTGTCAGTTGATAGGCGTGTACGCTTATCAGTGATGATGCCACCAGCTGCACTGAATACCAGCTCTGACAACACGCTAGCGGCAGGGCAGGCCAGCACCTCTAAGGCGTACAGCGCCAGTTCAGGCCACGTGAACAGCTTTGAAACCCAGTAGTTGTATGGCCAGAGTGATCGGTCCGGACGTTGGTATGGTCAGCTAGGTACTCCCTCACCATCTTTCTGTAAAGCTCACCCCTACTCTGCCTAGACTGGAGACAGGTGACAGTGTCTTGCTGGGGTGACATAAAACTGGCAAAGGCCTTGGAGAGCGTTCCCCTGCCAGTGCTGGACAAGCTGTCTGCTCACCTACTCTCCCCCGCTACTTGGCCCACAGAACCACGCCCTCTGCCGCTAGCGGTGTCAGATGGGAAGGATCGTTTCAGCTTGTGCACCAGGGCCTGTTGATATTGATTCACTCTCATACTCCTTTCCTCTACAGGGATGAGAGTGGAAAGGTTCTGCTTGTACCGTGGGTCCAGGAGAGTGAACACTCAGTAATCGGTGTTTAAAAAAATTCTTCTAACGCAAGGGTCACGGGATAGGCAGCTTAACATGAAGTCTGCCATGTGCGCCAGAGTCCCAACACGCAAGAAATCCCTCTCCTCACTGGCCTGACTCTCCATTTCCTCCTCCTCCTCTTCAGCCCATACACGCTCAAGAGTTAAGAAGGACTGAGCATTAGAACCGTCTTCTGTCTCGCCGACATTCTCCTCCTCCTCATCCCCCTCCTCCGATACGCGCTGAGAAACAGACCGGAGGGTGCTGTGACTATCAAGCGACGTATCTTCCTCCACCGTATCTTGTGACAAGCGCAAAGCTTCCAACTTCATGCTGAGCAGTGAATTTTTCAACAGGCAAAGCAGCGGGATGGTGAGGCTAATAATGGCAGCATCGCCGCTGACCATCTGTGTTGACTCCTCAAAGTTGGTCAACACCTGGCAGATATCAGACATCCACGTCCACTCCTCATTGTAGACTTGAGGAATCTGACTGACCTGACTACCAGTTCTGGTGGAAGTTGACATCTGGCAGTCTACAATCGCTCTGTGCTGCTGGTAAACTCTGGATAACATGTTTAATGTCGAATTCCATCTCTTTGGCACGTCGCACAACAGTCGGTGAGCGGGCAGTTGTAGGCGGCGCTGCGTTGCCCTGAGAGTGGCAGCATCTGTGGTCGACTTGCGGAAATGCGCACAGATGCGGCGCACCTTGGTGAGCAAATCAGACAGATTGGGGTATGTCTTGAGGAACCGCTGAACTATGTGATTGAACACGTGGGCCAGGCATGGCACATGTGTCAGTCTGCCGAGTTTTAGAACCGCCACCAGGTTACGCCAGTTGTCACACACAACCATGCCTGGCTTGAGGTTCAGCGGTGCCAGCCACAGATCGGTCTGCGCCGTGATGCCCTGTAATAGTTCTTGGGCGGTGTGCCTTTTGTCACCTAAGCTCAACAGTTTGAGCACTTAGCCACGGCACTGCTGCTGCACCTAGAGCTACCAACTGAAGGCGCCGTGCCCACGGATGGTAATTTGGAGGTGGAGGAGGAGAAGGGGTCGGAGGAGGAGGCATAATACGTCTGAGAGACCGTGACCGTGTAGGGCTGGGATGGCAGATCGGGAAAAATAGTGGCAGCTGGGGACCGAATACCGAGGGGCAGCCACCGCCATGAGGTTGCGAAAGGCCTCGGTCTCTACCAGCCTATAATCTCCAGGCTAAGCAATTTGGAGATGTGGACGTTGAGGGCTTGGGCATGTGGGTGGGTGGAACTGTATTTCCTCTTGCGCTCCAGCGTCTTCTGTAAAGACAGCTGAATGCTGCGCAGGGACACATTGGTGGACTCTGTGGAGGATCATGTAGGCCAAGGTGTGGTTTTCCTGCGGGAGGCGCTCGTGCCGGGGTCCTAGGCAGGGGGTTGACTATCAGAGGCAGCGAGTGACACAGGGGAAGGAGCAGTGGTGGGATCCGCAGGAGGTGAACGGCCTTGGTTCCATTGAGTGGGGTGTTTAGCACTCATATGCCTGCACATGCTGGTGGTGGTTAGGCTACTAGTGGTGGCACCCCTGCTGATCCTGGTGTGGCACAAGTTGCACACCACAGTCCGTCGGTCATCCTCAATTTCTTTAAAGAACCTTCAGACTTGCGAACATCTAGGCCTCGCCACGGGAGCTTCACTATGTGAAACAGTTGCTGCTGATGCACCAGCTCTGGCCCTGCTTCTCCCTCTGGCCACACCACTGCCTCTTACAACCTGTTCTGGTGCAGCACTCGCCTCCGTCTCAGAAGCACTGTCTTCATTCGGCTTATCAACCCAGCTTGGGTCAGTCACCTCGTCATCCTCCGATTCCTCAGTCTGCTCCCCTCTCGGACTTCCTGCCCTGACAACAACTTCACCACTGTCTGACAACCGTGTCTCCTCATCGTCCGACACCTCTTTACACACTTCTTCCACTAAGTCAACAATGTCATCACCCACAAACTGCGACAGTTAGAAAACTTGGGCATCGGGAAAGAGGTCAGCAGCAACCTGAGAAGTGGTTTGTGACTCTGGGAAGGGTCCAGAAAACAGTTCCTGAGAGTATGCCGGATCGCATTCCAAATTTTCCTGGGAGGGGGCAGACTGGGGGAGAAGGAGGTTGAGGTGGAGGAGCCATAGGAGTGCTCCCTTGGGTAACGTGGGTGGACTGCGTGGAAGACTGACTGGTGGACAAATTACTTGAAGCATTGTCCGCAATCCACGACATCACCTGTTCGCCGTGTTGTGGTTTCAACAGTGCTCTACCACGTGTCCCTGTAAGTTCAGACATGAAGCTAGGGAGTGTAGCTCTGTGGCGTTCCCCTGCTCCCTCATCAGCAGGTACTGTCTCACCCTGCCCAGGACCATGGCCTCTACCCCCTGCAGTAATTGGATGCCCACGCCCACGTTCTCGTCCTTGACCCTTAGCCCTGGGGTTCAACATTTTCTGTATATAAGTGTATTATATATACCAAAAAAAGAAAATAATGGGCCTGCTGTACTGAAACCCACAAACTTGTTCAATCTGAACAAGAAAATATATAGGTGGATAAGTTAGAGCAAAATTACGTATTTTTTTACGTACCGTGCAGTATGGAGCAATTACACTGAAACTATTAGATTAGGCAGACTTGGTCTGCTTAAGTGCAACCTAGACAAATGTCGCACTGAGATTTTTCTAATGTAGCTGTATCAGTGAGAGCAAAAGACCGTATTTTATTATGTGACGTACAGTATGGGTCACCTGGACAGGAAATACGGATTGTGGTTTGTGGTGACTGGCCAGCTGAACTGTGACACACAGAATGGTTCCACACAGCTGTATGAAATGGATTTGTATCACTGAGATTTAAAAAAAAAAAAAAGTTTTTTTTTTTTTTTTTTTTTACGTGACATGCAGAATATATCAGAGAGCAAACTCAGCCCCTGCTGACTGTGGCTATTTTCACTGCAACCCAGACAAATGTCGCACAGAGATTTTTCTAATGTAGCTGTATCAGTGAGAGCAAAAGACCATATTTGATTACGTGACGTACAGTATGGGTCGCCTGGACAGAAAATACGGATTGTGGTTTGTGGTGACTGGCCAGCTGAACTGTGACACACAGAATGGTTCCACACAGCTGTATGAAATGAATTTGTATCACTGAGACTAAAAAAAAACAAAGTTTTTTTTTTTTTTTTTTAAAGTGACATGCAGAATATATCAGAGAGCAAAATCAGCCCCTGCTGACTGTGGCTATTTATCAAATTGAGCGCCTTGATTGCGTGGTACATATAGGTGTGTTTGCTCCTCCTCTCATTGGTTGCTGTATGCACATAGAGGTTACTAGGAGCAACACACCTATATGTGCAGAGTCCACGCTCCTAGATATAGATACCCAACGGCATAGTTAGGTTTAGCGTAGGACCTGCCTGACCTGAGACCACCGTGACGCTGGGTAGGTGGGCACAGATGTGTTTTGATCAAAATATATTGGCTAAGAGTCTCAGATTTTATCATATCAGAATGAGGTCTTAGTTTATACAGTATACTGTATATTGTTTGCATCTATTTTTGTGCACTAAAACCCTTTTTCTGTGATTTACTTTGATATATATAGCCACTGACATCCGCAATCATTATCACATCATGCAGGATGTTTTTTATCCTTTTTTATCCTTTTGTTTTTGTGAGTTTTGCTTAGTTTATAACATGTACCTGAGGGAGTGGCACCTTCAGGTGCGAATGCGCTCCTAGCTTATCTTGAGTAGCATTTTTGTGCACTTTTGCTCTTCCTATCAAATTGAGCGCCTTGATTGCGTGGTACATATAGGTGTGTTTGCTCCTCCTCTCATTGGTTGCTGTATGCACATAGAGGTTACTAGGAGCAACACACCTATATGTGCAGAGTCCACGCTCCTAGATATAGATACCCAACGGCATAGTTAGGTTTAGCGTAGGACCTGCCTGACCTGAGACCACCGTGACGCTGGGTAGGTGGGCACAGATGTGTTTTGATCAAAATATATTGGCTAAGAGTTTCAGATTTTATCATATCAGAATGAGGTCTTAGTTTATACAGTATATATTGTTTGCATCTATTTTTGTGCACTAAAACCCTTTTTCTGTGATTTACTTTGATATATATAGCCACTGACATCCGCAATCATTATCACATAATGCAGGATGTTTTTTATCCTTTTTTATCCTTTTGTTTTTGTGAGTTTTGCTTAGTTTATAACATGTACCTGAGGGAGTGGCACCTTCAGGTGCGAATGCGCTCCTAGCTTATCTTGAGTAGCATTTTTGTGCACTTTTGCTCTTCCTATCAAATTGAGCACCTTGATTGCGTGGTACATATAGGTGTGTTTGCTCCTCCTCTCATTGGTTGCTGTATGCACATAGAGGTTACTAGGAGCAACACACCTATATGTGCAGAGTCCACGCTCCTAGATATAGATGCCCAACGGCATAGTTAGGTTTAGCGTAGGACCTGCCTGACCTGAGACCACCGTGATGCTGGGTAGGTGGGCACAGATGTGTTTTGATCAAAATATATTGGCTAAGAGTCTCAGATTTTATCATATCAGAATGAGGTCTTAGTTTATACAGTATATATTGTTTGCATCTATTTTTGTGCACTAAAACCCTTTCTGTGATTTATTTTCACTGCAACCCAGAAAAATGTCACACTCAGATTTTTCTAATGTAGCTGTATCAGTGAGAGCAAAAGACCGTATTTGATTACGTGACGTACAGTATGAGTCACCTGGACAGAAAATACGGATTGTGGTTTGTTGTGACTGGCCAGCTGAACTGTGACACACAGAATGGTTCCACACAGCTGTATGAAATGGATTTGTATCACTGAGAGCAAACAAAAGGATTTTGTACTGTGACTTCCACTATCTATCAGTTAGACAGAAAAAAATCTTCTGCAGACTGTGCTTGAAACAATGAAACACAAAAAAATTGTCCCACTTAGCTGTTTGAAATGGATGTGTGTCACTGAGAGCCAAAAAATAAACTTTTTCCAGTCTCTCTGCAAAATGCTGCAAATATGGCGGTAGCTGCACTACTAGTGCCAGCAAGCCCAGCCACAAGCAGAAAAAAAGGGTCTTGTAGCCTTAACAAGGGCTGTTGGGTTCTTTTAGAATCACTCCTGCCTAACACAAATCTAGTATAACACCCTAACACTCTCCCTGTATCACACTGCAGATCTGTCCCTAATGGCATCCAGGCAGCGACTGAGCCGAGCACCACGGGCAGTCACTAGTATATTCCAGGGTCACCTGATCAGGCCAGCCAACCCCTGCTATCTACATGTAAGGGCCCCACGTGATGCTGGGTGTACCGCAGAGTCTCCTGGCTTGTGATTGGCTGAGTTTATAGCCGCCAAAAATTCAAAAGGCGGGAGATGCCATTTCCTCGAGCATGGTGAGATACTCGTCCAAGTAGCAAGCACTTACGAGTACCCTAATACTCGAACGAGTATCAAGCTCGGACGAGTATGCTCGCTCATCTCTAGTGCTAACAGATCGAGAAATTGAAGTAACTGTCAAGTTTGGTGGATGAAGCCTGATAATATGCGGCTGTTTCACAGCCAAAGGCATTGGATACTTGACCAGCATTGATGGTGGTGTCAATGCTGAGCCATATGTGGGTATTGTACAAGATGAGTTACTTTGTACACTCAAGTACTATGGAAATGAAAAGGATGACATAGTGTTCCAGCAGGACTACGACCCGAAGCAAACATCGTTATTGACAAAGAAATAGTTCAATGACAATGACGTACAGGTCCTGGATTGGCCCCACAGACCAACAAATTGAACGCTTGTGGGTAGAGTTGAAGGAAAAGCTGTATTTGTACCCAAGTGAGTCGACAAGTGAGTGTACTGTATGCACCAACATTGAGAATGTGTAGAAGAGACCAGGGAACAGATTTCGGTCAAGACATGCTTGAATCTGATTGAACGCATGTCCAGAAGGATTCAGGCAGTGTAGAAAACCAAAGGTGGATTTACAAAATTAAAAATTAGAATTTTAGAAGCAAAACAGTAACAATGCAATTACATAAAAATAATCTGCATAACTAATCATATGCTAAATACAGTAGTTGGAAGTCCAATTTATGTATGAGATAGCCAAGATGATTGTTTAAAAAATGATGGTAGTTTCACATTCAAAGCTGTAGTGGATGGTGAGATATGGAGCCTGAAAGTCAAAAGTTCAAAACATTGTTACCCTTTTGCTCATCAGTGTACCCTGGTTCTACTGATTGCATTTAGATCACCAGGATTTAATAGTGATTTCAGTCCAATGGAACTGTTTGGGGTTTGGATCTTCTCACCATAAGACATAAACCCCCCTTTCTGTTATATGATATATAACAGAAAGTTTATGTTTAAAGTTTATGTAAGAATCTTCACGTACATATAGCTTACAGTAAGTATGCCTTTGGGAATACAATATGATGTCTCAATGTGTAATTTATAGGTCCTGGACCATGGTGCAGACTTTGTAACTGTTTGGGCAACTCATAGGTGCAATTATATATGTTTGCATTTTTTAAAATCAGTTTTTGGCACTCGGAGATCGGTGAATATCTTAAAATGTGTTTTAGATCTGAATCGCTTGGCAGATTCTTTTGAAATTGAAAGTGCTCAGATTGCCCTGAAAAGTTGTGTATGACACCCTGTGGTCCTTCTTTCAAGCTCTTTAACACCAAAACAGTATTAGTAATGTCAAAGAGACAGTGACTTATATGGCTAACACACTGCACTAGGAAAGGAAAATACATACAATTTAACGGCACACTGCTACAAAATGCCATATAGAAGAGATATGAAGTATTCTGGAGCCAATGCTATGCTTGTTTAGTAAATTAGAGATTCTTGGCAAATATATTTTGTACAAAATTATCTGGGCCCGTCCACCAAATCGTCAAGGTAATCTCTGTAGAACGGGAACCTAACACTATTTCCTACCTGTTATGTGCCAACCTTGGCTTCCGTATAATCAGGGGGTGTTGGTTCCACATGCATGCTGTGTCCCTTCTGCCTTTTGCCATTTATGGTGCTGCAAAGGCCTCCACTAATACAGGGATGCAGGTACCAACACTGCACTGTCAGATTTTATTTTTAAATTAAAAGATGGGCAACAAATAATCCCTTTTTGGTGGCAGATGCCTTCTTCTCTTTTTAGAGTTTTGTCCTAATTGAATTGCTAAAGATTCAGATTCGTCTGGAATCCAATTTTTTGAGAAATTCAAGATGATTAGTTTACAATCAAATTGCTACCTATGTTCTATAGTTCTAGAATTTGGATCCTTTAAGAAAACATATCCTTAAGGGCTCATGCACACGAACATGTGCGGCTCATGCCTATACTGTGGACCGCAAATAGCAGATGCAGACCCATTCAAGTCAATGGGTCCGTATCCATTAAATGGAGTGCACACAGCCAGTGCCCGTATATTGCAGACCAGCTGTTTGTAGTACAATACAGGCACGGACAGCCTATGGTCATGTGCATGAGGCCTAATGCACAGATATAAATGAATGCAAACTAATATGTTTGCATAAATTTGTGAAACAAAGAAATGAACGGGATCCATTAAATGCATATGTCAAAATAGCTTTAAAAACTAGTGTTAGGCTTCATTTACATGAACGTGTGATGTTCATGCCCTTTTTGCGGACCGCAAACTGTGGATCCACAAATCTTCTGGGTACGTGCCTCCAGTTAGAATGTGTCCTATTTTTGGCCGCATCTTGTGAATCAAGGAGCCATTGAAGTAAATACGATGTGGGGTGCACACATGCCCCTGTTTTGCGGATCTGCACAGCGGGCACAACCGTCACACGTGTTTCTTTCCATATCCGTTTACTGGGCCCAGGCTTTGACAAAATCATGGGTCCCAAAGGCCAACCAGAAGACAACTCTATCTGGAGTTGACTTTGTAGCCTGATTTGTCAAAACTATCTGAAAGAGAAACTGTATTTGTTAACTATAACAGCCAGTTATGGTTCATCTTTTATTTCGTAAACTGCTGTGGTCAAATGAAAGCTGAGCCTTGATTGGTTGCTATGGAAAAAAATAGATTAGCAACTTTAAAAATTCTTTTTTTTAAATACTATATTTTTTCTGAAGGTCACTTTATATCTTTGTAAAAGTAGTGACCAGAGTGTAGCATTTCCCTCCAGAGCTTCCCGTAGTTCATGCTTTGCAGATAATAATTTAGTATTTGGCATCTTTTAAAACTATTAACCACAGAGAAAGCTATTTGTAGTTTTTGTACAGTGTCACATACAGTAATTGTGACTTTTAAAAAATGAGATGACACTTCTTGATATATTAATCTGTATAGTTTATCCAGGTTTCCACTGTAAACAGAAGCTAAATCACATATTTCATGCAGGGCTAGAGTGTTGTATCCTTCTAAAGGTAGAAACACATACACTTAAAAAAAAAATTGTTTGGTCTAATGGCTTGAAATTACTCCAATTATCTGACAGTTGATATGTCCTTTAAGTATTTGCTAAACCGATAATTTCTGTGATACGTCTTTGATAAAAGCTACAAATTATAAGTGGATGGATTCTAGTTTAAAGGTTTATAAAATGTATATTTTGAAAACTGTCACATTTTGAATGTTTAGATTTCATTAAATTAATGCTAAATATAGCATGTGGTGATCTCAAAGGAACCTACCGGGTTGCTGTTGGACTAAGTTTAGAACTAGCATGGGTTACAGAGTCTGTTCTTTACCCTTGACCCCACCCCCCATGAACTTTGTTAGAGGGAATAATATAGTTCTTGTTCTTTGGATAATTTCCTGATCACTTTGGTGTACCTTTGGAAACTTTCAGAAAAAACTGATTTCACAGATGCTTAAGTGGTATTCTGAGCCAAAATCTATAGGGCATGGTTACCATGTTCATTGACCATGTACTAGAATTTCATGTGCATGGGAACAGCATATAGCAAGTAACAGCCAACAAAGGAGAAGGGCAGCAATAAGTACATCTTTTTGGCAGGCTAGAGAACATTGTAGCATAGTAGGAGAACTATGGTGAATGTGTAGGAGATGTCATCTGCAAGGAGTTGTTTCGTCATAAATATTGATAACCAATCATCAGGATAGGTCATCAATATTAGATCAGAGGGGCTCCAACACTGGGGACCCTCAGCCGATCAGCTGTCTCAAGAGGAGGCTTCTTGGTGACATGTCATCTCCTCTGGAGCAGTGGCACAGTGTAATTACAAGTAATTGCTCTATAGAAGTGAATGGAGCGAGTACTTGTCATTACACTGCACTTCTGAGACGATGCACAATGTAATGAAGAGGGAGCAGCGCTCACAAGGAGCAGCACCTCCTCTTGAAACAGCTGATCAGCAGCTGGTGCTGGGTGTCAGACCCCCTCTGATCTGATATTGATGACCTATTCTGACGATAGGTCATCTATATGTATGGCAGGAAAACCCCTTTAATGCGAATGGAGGCTGGCTGGTTATGACAGTGTCTTATATCGTATTTCAGCTTTATGTTGTTATTAGCGAAGTTTTGGGGGAAAAAGGTGAAGAAGTAGGGTAGGTACATTCCTTTGAGCAAACCAGAAACATCATGCTATGCAGGCTGCTATTCCATGCTATTTCTCCACTTACTTCACCAAGATCTTGACCAGAACCGAGGAAGTACTTAGGGGGTAATTTATCAAACTGGTGTAAAGTAGAACTCACTTAGTTGTCCATAGCAACCAATCAGATTCCATCTTTCATTTTGGACAGCTCTTTTGGAAAATGAAAGGAGGAATCTGATTGCTATGGTTGCTATGAGCAACAAAGGGCTTGTTCACATCAACATTATGGATTCCGTTCTGGCTTTCCGTTATAACATCGTTATAATGGAAAATAACGGAATCCATAAGACGGAAATCAAAACTGAAACCGTTAGAGTAAATACCAAAATAAGGTGCGCACACTCAATTGGAACGGAGTGGAAGGACAACAAGAAATAAGTAAAAAAGACAGTTTATTCAAATACAATCAAAAAATAAAATAAAAAATAGATACGGAGGTTTTCCAATGATTCGGTGGGTATAGGAGGGTAGTCACTTATTTCTTAGTCGGCATCAACTGGGGTCCGGACCCTTAGATGTGACTCGTCCTCTATTCACTTCTCCTAGACGCGTTTTGGAGCCCTGGCTCCTTCATCAGTAGGAGAAATCTTGAGGACCTTCCAAGGACCTTTCATAGCGGTCACTTGACAAGTACACGTGATCGGAGTCCGTCCACATGATCACTTACGTCACCCGCTGCCTTGTATCGAGGAGCGGTTACCACGCTCGGTTATCACGCTTGCTGACCACGCCGGGGAACGAGAGTTTGTCTTACTCCGGTAAGAGGATTACGGTCTTGGACTGGACGACGTGGATATGTAAGTTGTCATCGATCCTTGGAGTACGGATATTCCCTATTTCAGACACTGGATGTCCACATATTTATTCTACCATAGTGGACTCGTTTTACAATACAGAGTTGATCTCTTGTTCACCACTACAGAGTGGATATCATGTCCACTACTACCTAATTGATCTGATTCCCATTTCTGGGACTTTTGTCTATTTGTGGGACATCACATACTCAGCCAATACTATATGCATTTTATATTCAGTTTGGTCTCACTTTACTCTCAACATTGAGTTGATTCCACGTCTATTATTATCCAATAGACTCGACTTTCACTTTTGAGGCCTTGTTTATGTATATGCCATTTGTGGGACATTTTATCCAGCTAATTACCCTACGGATTTTATACTTAGTTTGTGTATTATTTTATAGATAGATAGATAGATAGATAGATAGATAGATAGATACCAAAACAGAAAAAACACAGCACCACAGCAATAGTGAAGGCAGGTGCAAAAAATCCTCAATGGCTCCAGGCCCAGAGTCTTCAATCAATAAATCCCAAAAGATGATGCAGCACACCAGGCTTGTGCAAAAAGTTGTGGATCTCTTTATTCCATGCAACGTTTCAGCCCTGCTTTGACAGGCTTGACAAAGGCCCCATGGAGCAGGGCTGAAACGTTGCATGGAATAAAGAGATCCACAACTTTTTGCACAAGCCTGGTGTGCTGCCCCATCTTTTGGGATTTATTGATTGAAGACTCTGGGCCTGGAGCCATTGAGGATTTTTTGCACCTGCCTTCACTATTGCTGTGGTGCTGTGTTTTTTCTGTTTTGGTATCTATCTATCTATCTATCTATCTATCTATCTATCTATCTATCTATAAAATAATACACAAACTAAGTATAAAATCCGTGCGGGAAGGTGCTGGAATTCACTGTAATTCCAGTAGTCATGTTAGCTACTGGCATTACACTGATTGGCTGGCCGGGAATGTGTCATCGGGTGCTATAAAGCACCCGGTGACATGTGACCGGATCATACCGAGCAGAGAGAGCTGCTGCAAGCAGGGACAGACAGATTAGGGACAGAAGAACGCTAGGCAGGGATAGAATTTCTGTTTCAAAGACCCAAAAGCCCTTTTAAGGGCTATTATATCTTGCTGGCAAACTTTTTATTTTATTTTGGGGGTGTAAAAAATAGCGCTAGGTGGCCTGCCATTAACGCCACCGGTGCAGCTTCTGCATGCTGTATGATACTCTCTGTATACTATATACCTAACATCCTTTGCTATAATTTCTGCTGTTAAGCCTACAGTACCTCTTTTGCGTCTTGCTGTATAACATTTGCGCAAGGAGGGTGTGGAAACACCACAGAAATGGTTAGGGAACAGCATGGGGAGGATGTCTGGATGCATCTTGGACACCGAAGTCACTGCTATTAACGATGATGGCCGACTATTACGCCACTTTTACAGAATGACAAAAATACTCCCCCAAAACCCAAGATAACATCGATTTTTACAGGAAATATTGTTAGGAAACATAGATTTACTTGTACCTTAAGCGCAAGTGCTACCAAAAATTACACGGATGAGGCATTCCCATACAACCGGTATATCATATAAAGGAGGGCCTCATTCACATTGTGGTATAATTGTGGGACTCCGACATTGATAAAGCCTATGCACTAAGGGAAAGGGCTGCCAAAAATTACAAGCAACAGGCACTCCAATATCCCCTTTATTACACATAAAGGAGTGCATCAGACACACCCTTGAAAAATTATGATTGATGGCCTGCTGCTGACACGCAAAAACAATAGTGGTGACATGCTGCTGCTGAGCTGACCGTGTAAAAAATTATGGGTGACATACTGCTGCTGAGTTGACCGTTTTAATAATTAAGGGTGACATGCTGATGCCGATCAAACTATCCCAAATTTAAGGTTGACACGCTGCTGCTCATCAAACTGTCCCAAATTTAAGGTTGACATGCTGCTGCCAAGCTGACGGTAAAAAAAAAAAAATTAAGGGTGACACGCTGCTGCCCATCAAATGTCCCAAATTTAAGGTTGACACGCTGCTGCCCATCAAACTGTCCCAAATTTAAGGATGGCACGCTGCTGCACAGCAGAACGTCCAAAAAATTTACGGGTGACATGCTGCTCATCAAACTGTCCCAAATTTAAGGTTGACACGATGATGCCCATCAAACTGTCCCAAATTTAAGGTTGACATGCTGCTGCCGAGCTGACTGTAAAAAAAATTTAAGGGTGACATGCCGCTTAGCTGAACGTCTGAAACATTATAAGTGACATGTAGCAGAGCTGAGCGTGTAAAACATTATGGTTGAGGGCCTACTGGTGAGCTGACAGGCAAAACAATTATGGTGCAGGCCCAGCTGGTGAGCTGACCGGCTAAAAAATTATGGTGCAGGCCCAGCTGGTGAGCTGACCGGCTAAAAAATTAGGGTGCAGGCCAAGTTGGTGGACTTCGCGGGCAGCCTAATAAGCAGTTTCATATGATGGAGGAAGAGGAGGAAGAGGAGGAGAAGAGGAAGGGGTACATGATAATACAGTGTATTCAATACACCCTAAAAGCCAGATTTAAGGTTCCTTCATGTTAAGCCGCTTTCCTCTGGTGGAGTAGAGAATTCAGGGGCAATCCAGGCCTTGTTCATTTTGATAAGCGTCAACCTGTCAGCATTGTCAGTTGACAGGCAGATGTGCTTATCAGTAACTATACCCCCAGCGGCACTAAATACCCGCTCAGACAAAACGCTGATGGCAGGGCAGGCCAGCACCACAAAGGCGTAGAGCGCCAGTTCGTGCCACGGAGGAAGGAGGGAGAAAGGAGGAAGCAGGATCAGGGTGAGGATGTGGTTGCCCAGACTCTTGGCTACTGAGACTGGACTTTGTGGAAGAGAGGGTGGTGTTTAACCGACTGGAAGAATTATCAGCTGAAATCCAACCCACTACCTGCTCGCACTGGTGTGGCGACAAGAGTTGTGTCTTGCACCGCCCTGCAAACTGTGACATGAAGCTAGGAATTGTGGATGACTTTGTCTCTTGGGCTCTGCCAGCAGGCACAGTTTCCCGGCGCAGTGAGCTTTTGCCTCTGCGTTCACCATCAGCAGCACGCCCTCTTCCCCGTCCCTTTCTGCTCGCCATGCGCATATTGTATAGTATATATGCAACTTGGTCACAACTACAGTAGTGCAGATTTTTATTAACTGTATGATCAGAAAAATGTAAACGAATGTCCAATATTCTGAATGCGCAAACGTTAAAGAGAAGCCTCAAATGAGGAACTGCAAAAAAAAAAAAAAAAAGCAGACGTATTTTACAATGGACTTTGGTCTTTTTGGAACAGAAACAATCTTTCTACCTACCCAAATCCTATCCCTATAGTTTAATTCCCTACTTGTTTAAATTAAACTGCAGACGCAAATGAGGAACTGCGGCCTAAATTAACGGTATTTAACGGCCACCAAAAAAAAAAAAAATGCAGAAGGATTTAACAATGGACTTTTGTGTCTTTTGAACAATGATACTAACCCTGCCTATAGAAATTATATCCCTACAAAAGTCCCTTCTTGCGCTAATGTTATACAGCAGGACGCAAAAGAAGTACTGCGGGCTTAACAGCAGAAATTATAGCAAAGTATGTCAGGTATGTAGTATACAGAGAGTATCCTACAGCATGCAGCAACAGCAGCGCATGGGGCATTAATGGCAGGCCACCTAGTGCTATTTTCACCACCTTTAAACACCCTAAAAACAATAAAATATTGCTTTGTGCCAGATATAATAGCCCATAAAAGGGCTTTTGGGTCTTTTTTGAGCGATTTCTATGCCTGCCTAGCGTGCTTCTCTCCCTACACTGTATGTCTCTCCTTGCTGGAGCAGCATATGTGGCATTAATGGCAGGCCACGTAGCGCTATTTTAACCACCTTTAAAGACCTCAAAAATAATAAAATATTGGTTTGTGCCAGATATAATAGCCCTTAAAAGGGCTTTTCGGTCTTTGTTGAGCGATTTCTATCCCTGCCTAGCGTGCTTCTATCCCTACACTACAGTGAATGCCAGTACCACATTGTCCCGAGCACCGCCATGTTCGGCCGAATAGTGTATTCGGCTGAACATGTTCGCTCAACACTAGTCAACGTATCAGGAGGACCAGAGTGAGGTTAATTTTTTTAGGTTAAAAAATTAGGGGTAAGGACCTGCTGTTGAACCTCTTAAATATTTAAAGGCGAGGGCAGCCAAATAAGCAGTTTGATATGCTGGAGGAAGAGGACGAGAAGAGGAAGAGGTTCATGGAAATACAGTGTATTCAATACACCTTAAAAGCCACATTTAAAGTTCCTTTATGTTCAACCGCTTTCTTCTGGTGGGGTAGCGAAGTCAGGGGCAATCCAGATCTTGTTCATTTTGATTAGCGTCAACCTGTCAGCATTTTCAAATGACAGGCGGATGCGCTTAGCAGTTATTATTCCCCCATCGGCACTAAATAACCGCTCCGAAAAAACGCTGGCGGCAGGGCAGGCCAGCACCTCCAAGGCGTAGAGCGCCAGTTCGTGCCATGTGTCCAGCTTAGACACCCAATAATTATAAGGCACAGAGGGATCGCTGAGGACGTTGACATTGTCAGCTAGGTAATACTTTACCATTTTACAAAACTTTTCCCTCCTAGTTGTGACACTAGGGCGCTTATCAGAACCTTTTTCACATGCAGCACTGTTCGTCTTTATTGAGAGCAGGTAGGGTTCCAGCACGTGCTCAGATCGCACAGCAGTCAGTGAGCTGGCAAGTGTAAGCGCTGCTGCAGCGTTGCCAGACCGGCGGAAGCTGTAGATGACTTTCAGAAATGGGCACCTTCACCAGCAGCTCAGGCAAATTGGTGTTGGTTTTGAGAAACCGCTGAACCACTAAGTTGAAGCAGTTGTTTGGCCTGAGGGAGACTGCTGTTCGTCCTTCCTGTTGGAGGAACAGGTAGACTCATTCCTGTCATTAGTTCCAGGGTCCTATAGGGTCAGATTGGTTTAGGTTCCTGTGTATGAACTCGCCGACCTTTGAGGCCTGTTCATACTGGTAGTAAGTCAGGATTAGAGTCAGGGTTTCCTTTAGGAGGTGTCCATCTTCCTTCCTTACTTTCCAGGCTTAATCTCCTTTCCCTCCTATGCTCTGCGTGGTTTCCCCCCACACCTGAGCGTGACAGTATGTGTGTGAGCTTGCGAGCTCCAAAGTCGCCACCAAGTTGCGGCCATTATCAGACAAAACCACGCCTGGTTGTAGGTTAAGTGGAGAGAGCCACAGCTCAGCCTGGTCCCTTATACCCTGCCACAGCACTGTGGCGGTGTGTTGTTTGTCACCTAAGCAAATAAGTTTCAGCACAGCCTGTTGCCGCTTCCCCACCGCTGTGCTACACTGCTTCCAGCTACTGACTGATGGCTGACTGCTGCTGCAAGATGAGAATTCCTAGGTGGAAGTGGTGGAGGAGAAGGAGGGGTTGCAGCCGCTAATGTAGGTGGTGCGGAAATCCTGATGGAAGTAGGGCCCACAATCCTTTGTGTTGGTAGCACCTGTGCCATCCCAGGGTACGACTCGCTCCCAGCCTCCACAACGTTCATCCAGTGTGCCGTCAGGGAAATGTAGCGTCCCTGGCCAGAAGCACTTGTCCATGTGTCAGTCATTAAGTGGACCTTCCCAGTAACTGCGCTGGTCAGGGCATGGGTTATGTTATGGGACACATGCTGGTGTAAGATAGTGCCGGCTAGGTACTGAGTAATGAGGGACAGCCACCGCCATCAGACTGCGAAAAGCCTCAGTGTCCACAAGCAACATTTTCAGCGTCAGCAATTTGTAAAGGTGTGCATTTAGTGCTATGGCCTGTGGGAGGGTGGGTGGCTGGGTATTTGCACTTTTGTTCAAAGGCCTGGGGTAAGGACATCTGTACGCTGCACTGGGACACAGAAGTGGATGTGCTCACTGATGGTGCTTGCGAGGGTGCAGGTGCATGGGGAGGCATCTGGGCCTGCGTCTTGGCTAGCACGTAACACAGGGAGCAGGAGGCAGTGGTGTGACCCGCAGACACCGATTGTGGATCCAGGCGTTTGGCCCACCTATTCGGGTGCTTTGCTGCCATGAAGATCATGCTGGTGGTAGTCAGGTTGCTAGTGTTCATGCCCCTGCTCATTTTGGTACGGCACAGGTTGCAAATGACAATTCTTTTATCGTCCACACTTGTTGGTGTGGCCTGCCTTCTCCCTTTTGCCACCCCGCCGCCTCTTCCAGCCTGTTGCAGTGCTACGCATCCCTCCTCCTCTGTACTGCTGTTCATGCTCAGCTTGCCTCCTTCCCATGTTGGGCCAGTGATTTTATCGTCCACTACTTCCTCTTCGGGAAGGAATTTTTTCCCTTAAAGTGAGGAATATCGGCTTCTACCACACAGGGTTTTTTTTTCCTTTCTCTGGATCAACTTGCAGGATAACAGGCTGAACTGGATGGACAGATGTCTTTTTTTGGCCTTATAGACTATGTTACTATGTTACTTCTTCACTCTGGTCCTGACAAGTTGACGTTCAGTGCAGCTGACACTCAAAAACATTTGGGGTGAGGATCTGCTGCTGATCTGACCGTCTAAAACATTAGGGGTGAGGGCGTGCTGCTACTTGCGCTTTCTGTACAAGTAAATATATGTTTCCTAACAATATTTCCTGTAAAATCGATGTTATCTTGGGTTTTGCGGGGGCATTTTTGTCATTCCGTAAAATTGGTGTAATAGTCGGACATCATCGTTAATAGCAGCAACTTTGGTGTCCAAGATGCATCCAGACATCCTCCCCATGCTGTTCCCTAACCATTTCAGTGGTGTTTCCACCATTTTCTCACGTTTCCCTATCGACCAGACACCCTCCCCTCTGCAGAGCAGGGGGTGCCTTGTGTTTTCCCATTGACTTCCATTGTACCTGGTGTTCGGCCAGAGCGCCCGAGCACCCAAACATCGAGGTGCTCGATCGTCACTAGTAGCTATGCTTTGTGTCATATACTGCTGAAAACAGGGACTGGCTACAACGGTCACATGTGGTATGTGGGCACATAATCACACCAGCCAGGACCATTGGTGTAGTGGTGTGGAAGATCAGGGCAGCGACAGTGGAGCAGAGGAGGTTTGAACTGGTGAGCATAATTTCTCATATCATTTTAACACATTCTTTGTCTTTTTCCATGTTATAAAATGTGTAGAACCCCTTCAAGAACTTACTGCAGATAGATTCATTATTGAGTTCAATAGTAGCTGATGAGCAAAAGGTTAACATTGTTTTGAACTTTTGACTTCCAGGCTCCATATCTCACCATCCACTACATCTTTGAACGTGAGACTACCATCATTTTATAGACAATCATCTTGGCTATCTCATACATAAATTGGACTTCCAACTAGGTATTTAGCATATAATTAGTTCTGTAGATTCTATTGTTACTGTTTTGTTACTCCTAAAATGTAAACTTTTATTTTTTATTACTTTGTTAGTATTTTGTTAATCTACCTTAGGCCGGAAATCTTCTGGGCATGCTCTCAATGAGTTTCAAGCGTGTCTTGACCAAAATTTTTTCACAGGTCTTTTTTCTACACGTTCCCACTGTTGGTGCATTCTGATCGACTCACTTGGGTACGAATACAGCTTTTTCTTCAACTCTAACCACAAGTGTTTGATTGGGCTGAGGTCTGGGTACTGTGGGGGCCAATCCAGCACTTTATTTTCATTGAAACATTTCTTTGCCAATCTCCATGTATGCTTCGGGTCATTGTCCTGCTGGAACACTATGTCATCCTTTTCATACCCATAGTAATCGAGTGTATGAAGTAACCCGTCTTGTAGGATACTCACATATAGCTCAGCATTGAGACCACTATAGATCCTGGTCAAGTATCCAACACCTTTGGCTGTGAAACAACCCTCTATCGTCAGGCTTCCTCCACCGAACTTCACAGTGCCTTCAATTTCTTGAACCGTTAGCTCTGTTTTCCCTTGTTTCTTCCAGACCCATTTGCACCCATCAGAGCCCAGTCTATTGAATTTCATCTCATGGCTCCAAATCACACATTTCCAATCTTCTACTGTCCACTGTTCGTACGTTTTTGCACACTCGAGTCAACGCGTCTTATGACAATATTGAAGTCCAGGCTTCTTCACCTTTTTTACGGCCACCATTCTAGGCTTGTGTTATGTGAGTCATACGGTACTTGCTTGGACATCTGTGATCTCACTATTATAATGTTAAGGGGGACTCAAGGGGTCCTCAGGGTTCAACTGCCTGTTTCAAATTCAATACAGCATGTGTATATGCAGAAGAACTGGAAACGGACACAATGTCAGTTTGAAGACCTTCTCTCATGCCTTTCCGCCTGAGACTGGGGCCTTCATTTATTTAACAAAATACTTTAAACAAGGCAAGTAGGGGTGGTCGCACAGTATCAGTCCAATCAACATTAAGTGCTTTGTTCCCCTTCATGCATGTGGAGATGTCTCATTGGCTGTTTCCTGTCATGGTACAGAACTTTTACACTCAGTGTAGATCTTTGCACTCAGTGTAGAACTTTGCACACGAATCCAGGATGTAGAGACCATCTTAAAATTGCATAGCTTAAGGAGAATACAATAAGACATTGTCTGCACCATGACAGCCAAAATATATGTCCAGATGTCTGAACATGGGAAACTCAATATTTCCTCATTACTTTATAAAAAGTATATACATCTGCCCTAACAATAAAGCATAAGAACCACCTCCACTGCCATGTTTTGCGCACCAGAACTGATAGACCTTGTGATGAGCTGACATGTTGACTCCAATATTTTGCCTGGACGTCTACTTCTTGGCTTTAGAATGGATGGACAGACTTAATTTCATATTCCAACTGTCATGGCACACATGATGCAGTTTGGCAATTTTCTTGACTGAGATACCACTATTGATGAGCTGGATGATGCTGTTTCTCTTCTCTTGGGAAATCTTCTTCATAGATGCTCCTAGATTCATACCAGTGACCTTTTGCTTGGGAATCAACCTAATAACACACTGAGCTATTAGGGAATGTGAGAACAGGTTGTAATTTGTAGTATACAAAAAGAAAAAGATTGTTCCACCACCAGGAGCAAAACAGTAACAATGCAGTTACATGACAAGAATTTGCATAACTAATCATATGCTAAATAGTTGCAAGTCCAATTTATGTATGAGGTAGCCAAGATGATTGTCTATAAAATGATGTCTTTTGTTCGAAGCTGTAGTGGATGGTGAGATATGGAGCGTGAAAGTCAAAAGTTCAAAACATTGTTACTCTTTAGTAGTGTACGTCCATACGCAGTGAGCTTCCCTAGTGATGGCAGCAAGCTACTGACATTATATTACTGTATTTTATTTATTTATTCATATCCTTTGACCAAAAGAAACAGAACTCCAACACCTATAAAAACATTTCATGGAATTATTCAGCACACGATTTTGGACTTATGTAGTTAAAATAGGAAAATTTTAAGCAAATAATTAAAGCTAGTTTTCACTTTGCAGCCACTTTAAAACCTTAGGGATTGTGAGCAATTCTGTAATACATACCTATTATCCAAATCCCTACTAACGGTGCCTGCATTCTGTTAATGGCATCACAATTTGATATGCCCCCTGCTGCCCTCCTCTATTACCTAAAGATGCTTATTCGTGCACTAAGTGTCTTTAGTATATAAAGAGTATAAAAAATAGTATATAACTGGCCTGACTGTCCCAATTTTATGAACATTTAGACTGATTTTACTATTGTCGTTAATCGGTGCTGGTGCTTTTTATATTATTATACTGAAAATGCCTAAGTAGCAAACATGTTCCTTAAGAAAGATCCGTAAAATAACAATTCAATTTAGTAATTGCTTTTTTTTTTACCAGTTGCTACAGGAGACTAATCTAATTGGCAAAGAGTATATAATAGTGTAATCGCTTGGGTCCCTGGATCATGAAATGACATTTTGATGGAATCATCTGGACATCAGTGAGTGAGATGTGCTTTATTGTGTTCAGCCACCGGGTCGGAAATTAGCGAGACTGCCTTCCAAAGACCTTCTATCCACTGGTCTGATATACATATATAAATATATATATGCATTCACTATCAATAAGAATGTTGACAGTTATGGAATTTTCATTCTCTCTGGACTGTGTATAATTTGTGGAGAAAAGCGGAATGATCTCTACTAAAGATTTAATAAAGGAACGGCTGGTATAGAAGAAAAAAAATGGTGTCTTTTATCTGAAAATTACAAATGAGAAAACGCTCATGAGCGGCATACATAAGCAGCACATGGTGTAATTATTCCTAGTGCGGGATTTTAAGCCTGTCTGAATCTTTTCTGAGAGTAAATCATTATCCGGAGCAGGAGCTGTCATATAAGCAGCCTCTGGGCTGGGCGCAGCTTCCAACACTCTTTTCTAGCTGCTGCTTTCCTATTTTGTCTGATTTTTTTTTTTTATATTTGATCCAGCCTGCAAACATGTTCTAAACTGAGGAATTCAATTTTTAACAAGGGATCATTTTTGTCTTTCTGGAGACTGTATATGAAAGCCTAAAAGCAAAAGAAAGCGGGATTCCACACAGAGAGCTTTATTTATTAGCTTATTTGCATACATTAATTGTTTGCACAGCAGTGGTTAAATGAGATATTTCCCATTAATTTCAGTGAGAATATGAGATATTCTCTCTACACCATTTATGGCCAAAAAGATTTTGTCGATGTAGCAGAGGTTTGTTTGTTATTAGACAAGAATTACCATGTGTTATGAGTAGTCAGATGAAGCAGAGCTGGACTTGCAGGATAAGAGGCTGACCTGAATGGACAGATGTCTTTTTCAGCCTTGTAAACTATGTTACTATGTTACTTGTTAGTAAAATATTTACTTTGGGACACTAAAGGCCCCCTTGCATAGGCAAATGATTGGGGAAATTATCGGGAAGGAATAGTAATAGTAATGCTCCTTTCCAGTAATTGCCCCATGTAAATCCTCATTCACACGTCAGTGTTCCACTAATGTTTTTAGCTTTTTCCATCAGGATTGCATCCGTTTTATATCTGCTTTTCACGCATGTGAAGAAAAACTGAAGAATAACACATAGCATCTCCTAGCAACCATCAGTGAAAAAAGGCCTGCATACAGATGCCTTCCATTTTTCACGCATCCCCATTCATTTCTATGGAGCTAGGGCTGTGTCAAAAACAGGCATATAAAACATGCTGCAATGTTTCCCAAATGCAAAGATGATCAGTGAAAAAACAGTACTCATGTTCATGAATGGGTCAGGATTCAGTCTGGATGCTATCCATTTACAAAAAGGAACTCGTCTGGCTCATGTGAAATTAACCTTAGGGCTCTTCCACACAATCGTAGTTTGGTTCCATCTGATGTGGACCCATGGTGACTTCATCCTGTGGGCCCAAGCGAAAAATAAAACATGTCCTATTCTTGTCTGTTTTGTGGACCAGAATAGGCATTTCTAACTGATTATTCACACGATTTATTGATCCGCCAAATTCGGAACGTATGAAATTGTGGATCAAAACACGGATGGACGGTATCTGTGTTTTGATCCACAATTTGTGGACTTCAAAAATGGCTACTATTACTATTAAATTAGTACCCATTGCTCAATTTAATTATGGTTTTGGGGGTTCTTTTGTGCTATGTTTTATATATTATTTTGTCTGTGATTCTTTTGCTATTGAAGAAGCTCCAACTAGATCTGAAATAGAGATGAGCGAATCATGCAAAATTTTATTCGCTGAACATTCGCCGAACTTTTCCTAAGATTTGTATATTCGACGAATAGATTAGTTGAATTTGCGTACAAAATATACGTAATTATATGGCTTTTAGCGAACATTTGCACACTAATAACGAACGTTCAGGTAAAAAGGTACGCAACCTCTTTGAACACATACGGATAAGCGTACAAAATGCGTACGAAGATGACGGTCTTTGCTGGAGAGGAATGGTGGAGCATGAGGAACGCTCTGAGTCTGACCCCTGGCTTCATATGGATACTGTATCAGCAGATGACAGCAGATCATCCGGCTGAGACTGAGATGAGCATGCCATCCATTTCACTACCTCATCCACTTTCTCCTCCACTACAATTTTGCGCCTTGGTGGGATACCCTGGTGGAACAACAGCCAAGTATTGCGAATACTACTAGTAGATGCTCCGGCTACAGGTCCTTTGGCACTTCTGCCCTGTGCCACCTTCTCCTTTTTTTTTAGAGCTCGAGGTCTGGCTGGAACTGCACCCCTTTTGCTTATCCATTCCAGACATTTTTCAATTCACTCTGTGGCCCTGCAGCTGGTCTTTGTCCCTGTATCTCCCTATCTCTCCCTGCCTGATTAATTACTAGCCCTGAACTGGCCCTGCACTTGCCCTGCAGTATCCCTGATATGTTTAATATGGATTCCCAGAGCAATTACACCCCAATTTTTACAAAACAGGTCTCAGAACTTCACACACAGTGCTTCTGCTCGTCTCAGCAGTCGCAGTAGAAGTGATGCGTCACTGGCTTACTGAGCCTGATCCAATCAGAGCAAGACCTGCCTACTATGTCAGGTGACCGCTTTCTTCCCGGGCTTTTGCACACGATAAACGAACTAACAGTAAAATTTCGCTAATGAATTGAATTTATACGCAACACCATATAGAGTAACTTATACGCAGCAATAGCGTATTATTTATAGAACAAACTACGTAGCAAATGCGTACAAAGCCAAAGCAAATCACCTAATATTCGGATTCGCTTTGCAGCTAAAAATTTCCAAGATTCGATACGAATAAATGAATCAGCGAATAGATTCGCTCATCTCTAATCTGAAAGTTCTCCATTTTTTAAGAAAAGGAAGGAGATGATAAATGTCCACTTGCACACAGAAAGCTTTGCAATTTCTCATCTATAACTAGAAAGAAAAGTGGTGCACATTATAATTTTGTTTTAAACATTTTAACAAAAAAAATATCCGGTGATTTGTGATTCTGTCAGGGATTTTGTGGAGACCTGTCAATCAAGTCAATCAATAGAGAGAGAAGCCACACAGCGGGCTCTTCTCTGTGTACACAGCTCACTGTACACAGCCCAGCTCAAGAAAAACACAGCTTTCCTTAATGTGGGGCATTGGTTGGTTGGCCATAGACCTTACAGGGAAACTTCCCTGTAGGCCAATGCCCACAAGGCCATCCAAGCCCTCCTCTTCATTGCCTGACAGGTACATAAAGATCTGATGCTCTCAGCATTGATATCTCTGCACTTTTTATTTGTAGCCATTTCTTGAACACCAAGCAGTGAACACACTATTTGCAAGTTTGGGAGTAATGTGATCAGAACAAAACCAAGAACACGTCATTTCATTTAATATGCTGCTCTTTGACAGGCTTCATTTAAAATTTAATAAGAGCTTGTGGGAGAGCGATAAACAAAAACTCTGGACATCAGTAATTGCACGATAGCAAATATGCTGTGTTTATATGAAGACAAATACTTAAAGTGTATAAGTTCATCAGCTAAGCCTGGTTGCCATTCCTACTTGCAGGCTTTGAATCATGTTGTTTGGCCTTTGCCTTTGACATTTTCCTTTCCTACTAATCTCTACAATCCACCTTGCAGTTGTCAAGATGAGAAATAAGCACTTTTTAAACCCTTCCTTACTTTCTTTTATTCCATGCCTCCTACCATTGTTATTACACTACATTATGGTGAGTTATTCAATTATGGAATGTTTTACTCATTGCCATTACTATTCCACCATTAATGCCAGTTACATAAAATAAATTGACCATATATATGTTAACCCCTTAGTGACCACCAATACGCCTTAGGTTAGACCGTTGCCTTTTTACAGCAGCCTAGTTGAAGTGCTGCATGGGTCTCCCATGACAGGCGGGCTCCTGCTCAAATGGTCAGTGACTGCGGCATCTAAGTAGATTTAGAGGAAGGGGGATTCTTCTGTTAGGCATCAACACTGCTACATATGGGATTATTGGGTGCTGATATCTTCACATGGCAGTCAGGGCCCCTGCCCTCAGTGTATGCGAAAGAGGCATTCCCTAATAAATTGCCTGTCAGTTTCCTACTGACAGCACGACACAAAGTTCTACATAAGTTTTACAGTGTATTATGGAAGCAAGCTGAGAATCCCATGTCAAAGTGTCCTTCCAAGACTAATAAATAATAAAAATAAAAATGGAATACATTTTTAGTCTAAAAAAATACCTTTTACCATAAAAAATGCTTTTCAATGAAAACAATTGCAAGAATAAAATCCCCTACACATATTTGTTTTCACCACATCTGTAATGAACCACACTGTACAATTGTTACATATTTTACCCCACATTGTAAATGCTGTACAAATAACAGCAAAACAGTACCAGAATTGCTGCTTTTGCTTATCTGCCCCAAAAATACTGTATACTAATACATACTCTGTGTCTTTATGGCATAGGCTGTGGTTAACTTTAGAGTTCTCTAAAAGCAGGGTTACTTAGTTTATAGTCCTGGGTTCCTTCCTAGGACCCCAGGGCTGACTGCAGAGGGCTTACCTCTGATCAGATCACTGGGACCTAATCAAGTTAACATTTAGGACTGGAGCCACCTCTGACCCTGGCTGTAGAACAAAATGCTGCTCTATCAACCTTTAGTTATGGCTCATTCATAGTGGAAGAGTGCTCACAGAAGCTCTCAGCCTCTTCTAAAACAGTGACAACAAAAGACATTGGATGGTCCTTAATAGGTTAAGAAATGAAAGCTGAGATCGTATTGGTTGCTATGGGCAATGAAGATAAATGAAGCCCCATTTCTTGGTGGGCTAGCTCAGCTGAATGTAACAATACCTTTCACTTGGTCAATTGCTTCATTCTAGAGAAAAAGTAATTCAGCTCAGATCTCTTTCAAATAAACAGGAGCTCAGCTGCAGTAACTCAGCATGGCTACTGCACTTTAAATGGAGTTGTGCTTTAGCAGTAGGCCTGCCACAGGGGAGGCATGATGCAAGGGCTGGAGAGGATGTGCTCAACCCATCTTCCCCTTGGAGCACACCCTGGGCTTGGGGTGCCTGTCTGGTGGATACTGAAGCGCAATTGATGGTGGATGTTTGGCAGGGTACAAGGCAAGAGGACTGAAGCAAGGAGCTTGCGGATGGCGGAGACAATGACCAGGCCCACTTGGTAAGCATAACTAAAGATTTGCAGAGCAAATATAAGCAGTAGCACATTCAAATAATTCACAAGCCAGTAGTTCACCAGAAGGTATTAGGGTTGGCAGTACAATGTTCCCTTCCAAGTCTCTCTCACTGAATATCCCATGCAATCTTCCCAAATGACCACAGGCATGCAATTACTATTAAAATACTTTCTGTAATTCCTAGTTGCAAGGTGCAGTTCTTCAACAGAAGGCCAGTCCGGCTCAGTTTAGTGGGTTCCAGAAGCAATTACCTAGACCAAAAGCAGTAAAGTCTATTAAACATGAATTCACCTTACTGCCTCATTCTCCGCAGATCACAGGACCTCAATGTTCTGGAAAATTATTCAGTTCTTTATTCCCTCAGAGGTAGTTCTCAGCTAATTCACTCTCTTTGGCAGTTTCTCCACTCTCACTAAGGATACATTCACACGTCCGTTTAAAACATCCGCAATCTATCCGCATCCGTTCCGCAATTGCGGACGGTTTTTGCGGATATTTTGCGGATCCATTCATTTCAATGGGTCCTGATAATCTGCAGACATTGCACCGTATGTTGTCCGCATCCGTTAATCTGTTCCGTTCCGTGGATCCGCAAACAGAAATCCTCCTGTCCTACTTTTCTCCCGAATTGCGGTCCGTAGCACAATGAAAGTCTATGGATCCGCAAAAAATGCGGAAGACATGCGGAAAGGCATCCGCATGTCATCCGTATTTGCGGATTCCGTTCCAGGAGGGGTGAAAAAAAAGATGTTATTCATCCTTCCGTTTTTTGCACAAAAAACGGATGACATATGGATACATCCTTTCCGTTTTTTATGGAGAAACGGAACAGATGTCCTGGAAAAACTGAGCTTTTTGCGGAACAATGGATCCGCAAAAAAATGACCGTTTTCCAGGATGTGCACACATACGGATGTGTGAATGTAGCCTAAGGCTCCATTCACACGTCCTCTTTTTCTTTCCTGATTCGATCATGATCCTGATCTGGATCCATTCATTTTAATAGGTCCTGAAAAAAATCAGGATCGAATCAGGAAAGAAAAACAGGATGTGTGAATGGAGCCTAAGGCTACATTCACACGTCCATATGTGTGCACATCCTGGAAAACGGTCAGTTTTTTGCGGATCCGTTGTTCCGCAAAAAGCTCAGTTTTTCCAGGACATCCGTTCCGTTTTTCCGTAAAAAACGGAAAGGATGTATCCATATGTCATCCGTTTTTTGCGGATGACGCAAAAAACGGAAGGATGAATAACATCTTTTTTTTTCACCCCTCCTGAAACGGAATCCGCAAATACGGATGACATGCGGATGCCTTTCCGCATGTCTTCCGCATTTTTTGCGGATCCATAGACTTTCATTGTGCTACGGACCGCAATTCTGGAGAAAAGTAGGACAGGAGGATTTCTGTTTGCGGATCCGCAAAACAGAACGGAACAGATTAACGGATGCGGACAACATACGGTGCAATGTCCGCAGATTATCAGGACCCATTGAAATGAATGGATCCGCAAAATATCCGCAAAAAACGTCCGCAATTGCGGAACGGATGCGGATAGATTGCGGATGTATTAAACGGACGTGTGAATGTAGCCTTAGGCTCCATTCACACGTCCTGTTTTTCTTTCCTGATTCGATCCTGATTTTTTCAGGACCCATTGAAATGAATGGATCCAGATCAGGATCAGGATTGAATCAGGAAAGAAAAACAGGACGTGTGAATGGAGCCTAATGGTGATTTCCTGGATAAACAATTCTTTCAGCACCTAATTGACAGAGCACATGAAAGCAGGTCTTCATTCTAACCCATCTGGCTAGGAACTCCCTATTATACAAGCCAGGGAGAATAGCCAGCCTGTCTCCCAGCAACTAACCAAAGACTGCCAGTTTAACTATTTCTTCCTATACATAGCATTTGGGAGATCACAATGCAAAAACCACATTTAGCAGCACAGTAGACATTTTAAGCCGATGAACCTGATTATTTAGCGTTAACCTTTTAGCAGTGATGGGTTACTTCACTTCCAGATTTGTTCAAAGTTTAAGTCCAGCACCAGAAGCTACAGCTAAAAGCTTATTGGCAGGGGTTGGTCATCAATACATAGAGCCTGGAAAACCATGTTAATGCTTGCTATATCTGTAGCTCCAATTAGTCTATAAAGTATTGCATCTCACAGATTAGCTGAATGGACTAAATCTGACCCATTGCAAACATGTCATGTGCCAATCAGAAACGGTTGTGGACAAAATGTATAATAGAAGAGGAGGACCCATTATTGGTCTGTCTAAGTAGATATCTGTATTCCAAATGAAATGACAATTCTGAAGCATCTTTTCTGAGAATTCTGCAAAGTACAATTTCTTCTTGAAACTTATGGTCAAACTTGAGAGTTTTTGAAGTAACACTGATTGATTTTAATTCAATTAGCTGTCAGTTGTAGCTAAATAGTTAAATCAGTTAACTGTGTTACAGAAAGTTTCCATGTAGGCCAGGTATTATGCACACATTTCCAGGTGGAATAACAGCAGAATGTCAAAGCACGGAGTATATTTCTAGAAATGTTATATCCTAGGTAATACAAGGATTTATTATAACAAACAGACTTGTCAGGGGAGACGAGTCGTCCTTTATAAATCCAGTGTCTTAAAGTTTTTGTCTGACTATAGGCGTTCTCTTTCCTTCTGCTTTGGGCTCAGATTGATAGGATGATGTCTCTTCACTGCTCCAGAGTTTGCTGCCATCCGCAGCCTCTATAGGAACAAAACCCCTATCATTTAATGTTGTCAAATACACCCAAATGTTACATTATCAAACAAAATTGCCTAGGAATATGGATAAAAATGAAAGTACAGACATACCAAACATTTAAATGATTCCCAGACCAATCTGTAAAATTAATTCAGATCCCAAATCAGGCCCCAAAATGAATCCAGGTCCACAACACCTCAAACCCCAGACCTGACACACCTCACACACAGACACTGCAGGCAGCTATACTACTTACAATAGATAATCATCTAACAGATCCCCATGTGTCTAGTACACCCCTACATCACTAACACAGACTATTTGCATACTCCCATTTCTCGCAAACTGCTCCCCAAGATCCCTCTTTCTTACAGACTGCCAACCATGTCCACCCTTTTACAGACTTACAGTTCACCATGCCCCCTTTTCTCACACATTCTGCTCCCCTTGCTGCTCTCTTTCTGACAGATTGCTCCCCATTTTACTTTCTCCCTTAGGGTGCATTCACATCACCGTTAGGGCTTCCGTTCAGTCTTTCCATTATAACATCGTTATAACGGAAAGAAACGGAATCCCTTGGACGGACATCAAAACGGACACCTTTAAGAGGCATTCCGTTTTGATCCGTCATAATAGAAGCCTATGGCCCTGCATAACGGATCCGTCTGGTTGCCGTTATGCTGGACGGAAAACAAAGTTATGCTGGACGGAAAACAAAGTTCCCTTTTTTCTCAGACTGTTTCAAAGCTCGACAACCCCTTTAAACAGACAGAAGGGAGAGAAGACAAAATAAAGTATATAATTTCCAGACATTACATTCATTATTGCAATAGAAATAAGAGAGAAACTAATATAGCCAGTACATTTGAAGGCCACTTCTCAAGGAATTTCAGCTTTGATTGGTCCTAGCCTCTTTCTAGTTGTTGTTGACCAATTTGTATGTAAGACATCAATATGGCACATTCTAATGTAGTCTTTGTGTTGAATTTCTGTGACATTTTTTATATTTCATAAGGTACATCCCTTTGTTTGCCAAGGGTTTTGCACTCAATGCAGAGGTCTTGTCTAGAGATGAGCGAGCATTACAGTACTCGTAAGTGCTCGCTGCTCAGACGAGTATCTCGCCATGCTCGAGGAAATGGCATCTCCCGCATTTTGAATTTTTGGCGCCTATAAACTCAGCCAATCACAAGCCAGAAGACTCTGCGGTACACCCAGCATCACGTGGGGCCCTTACATGTCGATAGCAGGGGTTGGCTGGCCTGATCAGTGACCCTGCAATATACTAGTGACTGCCCGTGGTGCTCGGCTCAGATGCTGTCTGGATGTCATTAGGGACAGATCTGCTGCGTTTCAGGGAGAGTGTTAGGGCCTGGATTTAGTTCTCTGTTAGGCAGGAGTGATATCAAAAGAACCCAACAGCCCTTCTTTTGTCTCCTGGCTGGGCTGGCTGGCACTAGTAGTGCAGCTATCGCCATATGTAACACTTTTTTTTATTGTTTTATCTCAGTGATACAAATCCATTTCATACAGCTATGTGGGACCATTCTGTGTGTCACAGTTCAGCTGTCCACTCACCACAAACCACAATCCGTATTTTCTGTCCAGGTGACCCATACTGTACGTCACGTAATCAAATACTGTCTTTTGCTTTCACTGATACAGCTACATTAGATAAATCTCTGTGCGACATTTGTCTGGGTTGCAGTCAAAATAGTCACAGTACGCAGGGGCTGAGTTTGCTCTCTGATAGTTTCTGCACGTCACGTTAAAAAAAATATAAAATAAAAAAAAATATATAAAAAAAAACAACAAAAAACTATTTTTTTTAATCTCTACCTATACTGTACGTCATGTAATTAAAAAAGGTCTTTTGCTCTCACTGATACAGCTACATTACAAAAATCTCTGTGCGACATTTATCTGGGTTGCAATTAAGCAGACCAAGTCTGCCTAATCTAATAGTTTCAGTGTAATTGCTCCATACACTTATATACAGAAAATGTTGAACGCCAGGGCTAAGGGTCGAGGACGAGGGCGTGTGCGTGGGCATTCAATTACTGCAGGGGGCAGAGGCCGTGGTCCTGGGCAGGGTGAGACAGTACCTGCTGATGAGGGAGCAAGGGAACATCGCAGAGCTACACTCCCTAGCTTCATGTCTCAACTTACAGGGACATGTGGTAGAGGACTGTTGAAACCACAACAGTGCGACCAGCTGATGTCGTGGATTGCGGACAATGCTTCAAGTAATTTGTCCACCAGTCAGTCCTCCACGCAGTCCACCCACGTTACCCAAGGGAGCACTCCTCTGGCTCCTTCACCTCAACCTCCTTCCCCCCAGTCTGCCCCCTCCCAGGAAAATTTGGAATGCGATCCGGCATACTCTGAGGAACTGTTTTCTGGACCCTTCCCAGAGTCACAAACCACTTCTCAGGTTGCTGCTGACCTCTTTCCCGATGCCCAAGTTTTCCAACTGTCGCAGTCTGTGGGTGATGATGATGATGACATTGTTGACTTAGTGGAAGAAGTGTGTAAAGAGGTGTCGGACAATGAGGAGACACGGTTGTCAGACAGTGGTGAAGTTGTTGTCAGGGCAGGAAGTCCGAGGGGGGAGCAGACTGAGGAATCGGAGGATGACGAGGTAACTGACCCAAGCTGGGTTAATAAGCCGAATGAAGACAGTGCTTCTGAGGCGGAGGCGAGTGCTGCACCAGAACGGGTTGGAAGAGGCAGTGTTGTGGCCAGAGGGAGAAGCAGGGCCAGAGCTGGTGCATCGGCAGCAACTGTTTCACGTAGTGAAGCTCCCGTGGGGAGGCCTAGATGTTCGCAAGTCTGGAGGTTCTTTAAAGAAATTGAGGATGACCGAAGAACTGTGGTGTGCAACCTGTGCCACACCAGGATAAGCAGGGGTGCCACCACTACTAGCCTAACCACCACCTGCATGCACAGGCATATGAGTGCTAAACACCCCACTCAATGGAACCAAGGCCATTCACCTCCTGCGGGTCCCACCACTGCTCCTTCCCCTGTGTCACTCGCTGCCTCTGCTAGTCAACCCCCTGCCCAGGACCCTGGCAAGAGCGCCTCCCACCGGAAAACCACACCTTCACCTCCACGATCCTCCACAGCGTCCACCAATGTGTCCCAGCGCAGCGTTCAGCTGTCTTTACAGCAGATGCTGGAGCGCAAGAGGAAATACAGTTCCACCCACCCACATGCCCAAGCCCTCAACGTCCACATCTCCAAATTGCTTAGCCTGGAGATGCTGCCCTATAGGCTGGTAGAGACCGAGGCCTTTCGCAATCTCATGGCGGTGGCTGCCCCTCGGTATTCGGTCCCCAGCCGCCACTATTTTTTCCCGATGTGCCGTCCCAGCCCTACACCAGCACGTGTCAGAGAACATCATCCGTGCCCTGACCAACGCTGTTTCTGAGAAGGTCCACCTAATCACGGACACATGGACAAGTGCTGCTGGGCAGTGACACTATATATCAATGACGGCACATTGGGTTAACTTGGTGGAGGCTGGGACCGAGTCTGACCCTGGGGCCGCTCATGTACTGCCCACACCGAGGATTGCGTGGGCCTACCTCGGTCATGGTCTCTCAGACGTACTATGCCTCCTCCTCCGACCCCTCCTCCTCCTCCACCTCCTCCTCCGAATTACCATCCGTGGGCACGGCGCCTTCAGTCGGTAGCTCCAGGCGCAGCAGCAGTGCCGTGGGTAAGCGCAAGCAGGCGGTGCTCAAACTGCTGAGCTTAGGTGACAAAAGGCACACTGCCCAAGAGCTGTTACAGGGCATCATGGCGCAGACCGATCTGTGGCTGGCACCGCTGAACCTCAAGCCAGGCATGGTTGTGTGTGACAATGGGCGTAACCTGGTGGCGGCTCTGCAACTCGGCAGACTAACACATGTGCCATGCCTGGCCCACGTGTTCAATCTATAAGTTCAGCGGTTCCTCAAGACATACCCCAATCTGTCTGATTTGCTCACCAAGGTGCGCCGCATCTGTGCGCATTTCCACAAGTCCACCACAGATGCTGCCACTCCCAGGGCAGCGCAGCGCCGCCTGCAACTGCCCGCTCACCGACTGTTGTGCGACGTGCCCACAAGATGGAATTCGACATTAAACATGTTATCCAGAGTTTACCAGCAGCGCAGAGCAATTGTAGACTGCCAGATGTCAACTTCCACCAGAACTGGTAGTCAGGTCAGTCAGATTCCTCAAGTCTACAATGAGGAGTGGACGTGGATGTCTGATATCTGCCAGGTGTTGACCAACTTTGAGGAGTCAACACAGATGGTCAGCGGCGATGCCGCCATTATCAGCCTCACCATCTCGCTGCTTTGCCTGTTGAAAAACTCACTGCTCAGCATGAAGTTGGAAGCTTTACGCTTGTCACAAGAGACAGTGGAGGAAGATACGTCGCTTGATAGCCAGAGCACCCTCCGGCCTGTTTCTCAGTGCGTATCGGAGGAGGGGGATGAGGATGAGGAGGAAGAGGAGGAGAATGTCGGTGAGACAGAAGAGGGTACCAGTGCTCAGTCCTTCTTAACTCTTGAGCGTGTATGGGCTGAAGAGGAGGACTTGGAGAAGGAGGAGGAAATGGAGAGTCAGGCCAGTGAGGAGAGGGAATTCTTGCGTGTTGGGACTCTGGCGCACATGGCAGACTTCATGTTAGGCTGCCTATCCCGTGACCCTCGCGTTAGAAGCATTTTTTCAAACACCGATTACTGGGTGTTCACTCTCCTGGACCCACGGTACAAGCAGAACCTTTCCACTATCATCCCTGTAGAGGAAAGGAGTATGAGAGTGAATCAATATCAACAGGCCCTGGTGCACAAGCTGAAACAATCCTTCCCATCTGACACCGCTAGCGGCAGAGGGCGTGGTTCTGTGGGCCAAGTAGCGGGGGAGAGGAGGCGAGCAGGCAGCTTGTCCAGCACTGGCAGGGGAACGCTCTCCAAGCCTTTGCCAGTTTTATGTCACCCCAGCAAGACACTGTCACCTGTTCCCAGTCTAGGCAGAGTAGGGGGGAGCTGTACAGAAATATGGTGAGGGAGTACCTAGCTTACCATACCAACGTCCGTAGCGATCACTCTGCTCCATACAACTACTGGGTTTCAAAGCTGGACATCTGGCCTGCCCTGCCGCTAGCGTGTTGTCAGAGCGGGTATTTAGTGCAGCTGGTGGCGTCATCACCGATAAGCGTACACGCCTGTCAAACTTGAACAGCGCTGAAGGGCTGACGGCTTATTAAAATGAACAAAGCCTGGAATTTCCACGGGAATTCGAACTCCACCGGCGGGAAAGCAGCTAAAAGAATTTAAATAACTTATGTATCCGATTCCTCTTTTCTACTCCTACTCCTCCTCCTACTCCTCCTCCTCCTACATATCGTCTTTGCTTAACGCTGACCCAAAAAACGCCATTTTTTAGAGGTCCAACTGGCACTCTTTTAGCACAATTTTTCAGGAGG
>ONZH01009351.1:0-19993 GCA_900303285.1 Rhinella marina | reverse complement strand
CAGCTGCTGTTATGATGACACTCGTTGGCCTAGTAAATTGATTAGAATTTTTTGGACCTTCTGCTCGGCAGATGCATGTCACTCGTAAATTTTTGGTACGTTCTGTAGTCCTATTCCATTATTCAAAGCTTAAGGACACAGGAAACCCTGTTTGTTTTAAACACTCAAATTTTTAAAAGTAAACGATTCCGGCCCCTGGGACACTCAGCGATGAGCATGGGGGAGGCAAGAGGCAGGGGCTCCCACAGGTGGTAGCTCAGCTCCCTGCAGACCGCCAGCTCGATCTCAAAATGGAACTCCGAACTTTCTTGGCGTCTTTGGTCAATACTGACATTTTGTCACAGTCTAGGCAAAGCTGGAGCCTTCACTGCACCTCCTCTATCTTACGTTCCCGTCCGCTGGCATAACCAGCCCGATACTGATAAGAACATATGCTACAGTTGATCTTAACCAAAAGGACGAGAATTTTTTATTACGGTCTGCTCTTCAGGGAATGTCATCATGCCACTCTCCGGCCTGATGCTGCTGTCGCCGCCAACTCCACATGCCGTCTCCTAGCTGCCGCTACCTCAAAATTAGGTAATTGTGCCACTCTGTGGCCTACAAATTGTACTACTACTTCCACTGCTGCTGCCACTTCCAGGGTCTGTCATTCTGCCACTCTGTGGCCTGCTCATGCTGCTGCCACCTGGCCACACTGTCGCCATGCCACTCTATAGTCTGCTGATGCTGCTGCCACTGCTATCTCCAACCTGTCTGGGGGGGCTCTGCTTGTATAAGCGTGTAATAGAACAGGTTCTGTCGAAATGTATGTGGAATCAGTGAATTGGTGTAAAAGGTGTGCGCTTTTGGCGCTCTAGTAGGATCTTGGGCCTCCGAACGATTCTTTATAGCTGGTGCTAACATTGACCTGTAAGGCTGAGTTCAGACTTGGGTTGTTTGGTGAGTTTTGGCCCCTTAACTGCCCAAATACATAAAAGTGTGCAGCGATTCTAAGAGTGACGTCTGTTATGTGCGTGTCACACTGGCTCACAGTATTCTTTCACTACCACAGAAGACTCCTATTAGTGTTGAACGAGCATATTCGGCCGAACTGGCTGTTCGGCCGAGCATGCCTACGCTCGGCTCTGCTCGGTGTTCAGCCGAACATCGAGTGTACTCGAGCGCAATGCTGGCATTCACTGTAACATTGATTTGTACGCTAATGCTATGCATTGTATGCTAATGCGTACAAATTTGTATGCTAATGCGTACGCATTTGGACGCTAATGTGTACGCATTGTGCGCTAAGGCGTACAAATTCAGTTAATTAGCACACTTTTACGAGCGAAAGGAGTAAAAGAGGAGAAGTCGCGATTCTGACAAAACACACTCTGACTTTCTGGCACAAAGGAGGTCTCAGACAAACACTAATGAGTAACACATTAAGACTAACACAAGTCTTAGTCTCACAAGATGCTTTATTAGATGCACTCCCTTCTTTCAGAGACACTGTACCTTATCTAAAGGGACCAACTCACTCCATATGCCCAACAATGGACCACCTAACAAAGATACCTAAATTATGAGATTTATCCTCTTTCCATAAGCAGCATCTTATAGTGTATGTCAAAACTTATTCTGAAACTCTTCTAAACCCACCTCTCTTAATCTCTTTTGAGAAAATGGTCCTACAGAAGGTAGACCCCAAGAAAAATTATCCTCCCTATACCTGCAATTGTTGCCTCACCATTCTCATGAAGATAGCTGGTTTCTCACAAATGGGAAAGAGATCTCCAAGTGCAATTCACAAACACAGAAGCAAAGTTCCTAATCTCTGCCACCTACAGACTATTTAGATGTGTCAAACTCCAGGAAAACTACTATAAGATCCTCAAAAGATGGCACTATTCCCCAGTCAAGCTGACAAAAATCTTCCCAGACGCACATGGTGGAAATGTTCTCAAATCACAGGTTTTTGGGCTGTGGTCTGTGCAATACTGTTTCAAATTGTTGGGATAAAAGTACCAGTATCTCTTAAGATGTGGCTATTGATTCCACTTGAGGAATGCAATCTTACTGGCTCTGTTAAAAAACTATTACACCAGCTACTAGCAGCGGCTAGAGTCATAATAGCCTGCTACTGAAAACAACTGGAATCACCTCCGATCTCTTACTGGAAAACAAAAGGTGACCAGATTTAAAGGTTTGAGCAACTAGCTCACTGGGAAACCCATACCCCACATCAATTCTCTGACATATGGGACCATTGGGCAAAATTCAGGGGTTACACTTCACCATTGGCTATTAGTAGTAATGAGTCATAACATTAGCGGTAGCCCCCCCCCCACACACACACTGATGTAGGGAATTTTTGCTATTGGAAATTGGTGATTTATATCTATCTCCAATTCCTTCCCTTTTATTTTGTTCCTAAGCTGTTGTCTTCGTTTCTTATATAACCCGTTTATTCAGTGTATTATATACACCCCTCCAGTCCTTCATACACCCCAGGAGTAACATGCAACCCTCGCAGATACTTATATAGAAAAATACTTTACTAATAACATAGAGATGACAAAGCAATGGACATTACATAAAGATACAGACACTACAAATAACACAATACATAGAGGACACCACCACACACAGCCGTCTCGTTCCTGCCCTCCCTGGATGCTAAGCAATGTGGCTAATAATGTGTATGTATATACAGTATATCCAGAGTCCACAAATATACAGTCCATTGAATCTACACTTCTACCCAACTCACATCCAGTACCTGACCATTAGTACATGTACATATTGAGACTCATGCATAAACAGCATATATGATCTACTGGTAGTACAATGACAGACTACAAATATCTATATGTACACATATAAAGCCTACTGGGATATTATACTTATATACATACACACATATACCTTAAGCTTGCTCCAGAAGTGCTGTTGTTCCAGGTGGTAGCAGGAAGGGAGAGAGAGATCCCAAGTTTTCCAAAGCATATATCTTCCTGTGTCCCAGCCCCCACCATCGACTCCACCCCATGACCACCCAAATCTCTTCCCAATCTGTTGGCCAAGAGAATCTTGTACAACTGCTTTTACAGTGTGCCATTCCTGCCTTTGATATGCTAACAAGGGCAAATTACCAAATGGCTTCTGGCCACTCAATAGGTGAATGTCACTGAATAATAACAGTATATGCTATATCATATTTGAGTGGTCTAGGACTGAAGTTCTGGCTGGGAACCATATTTTCCTATAACATATCCTAAAACATAGTGATAAAAAGTAACAAACACAATAAATGATAAGCTCATTTATGTTGCATCTTTGGCTAATCTGTTGATTCATCTTCTTGTACATAGATGGTTCTGGTGTTCATCTGAGATTTCACAAGGAGGGATCATTTGGTGCCTTCAGGATGGGTCTTCATAGATGTCTGGTCACCTTCTTAGATCAAGGGAATTCATTGTGTCTCTGGGCATATCTCCACCTAAAATCATATTAACACACAACAGTCTGCTCCTCAGGGGAGCATACCAATAGCTGCAGTTCTGAAAATCCATCAGAGATATCATGGCCTCCCCCTGTTAACAGTATATGTAGACAACATTTGGCACTCTTAGTAGATATATTACAAACCGAGGCTATCTCACCCCAGTGGGACTTCCCACTTGTACCGGCTGTGCCCATGTTCCGTGTCCAACTGAACAGTCGCAATTCCTGCCAAGCGCCTCTGCGGTTCACTGTGGGGTAAACCCACTCCCTCGCAGAATCCCCAATAGAGAGAGCTATGCCCCACAACCTATTGGCTGTGCCGCAGACTTTGTGGGCTAGCACCCAAATTACTCGCTATGCCTCCATGATAGTTAGTTACTACCATTACCAGTCAGTTTTGGCCTGACTAAACACCTACTTATAAGTGCCAGGGACAGACAGGGAGATAGACTGCCATTTCTCCACACTACTTAGGGACCCAATTCAGAAGCTGACAGTACAGGGTTTACCTGAGTGAGACACACTGGAGATATGCAATGACATGCCCTTATGATGACACTCTGAGCCAAGTTTAAGGAGCAACAGACCTTGGCACCGAAACATTAGAACCATATATTATATACCATCCTACTGATATAGGTGACTGAACTGTCCTTTGTATAAGAAGTCAACAATCATTTACAAACCAACAGTATTGCCATTTGATGCAAGCAAAAGAGCTTATCTAAAATCCATTGTCTACTTGTGCTTAAGGGACAATGACATCTGTTTGGGAGCTATATGGCCTTACCCCCTGAGGCTTACACCTCAGGCAATGGCTTCTACAATAAGGAAAGCCATAAATTCCTAGCAGCTCCCCCAACAGACACCTGTGTGTAGGGATAAAAGACACAAACTATATCACATTTACATTACTGATAACAAAGACACAAAATGTTCTGCAACAGTAAACCTACTCCCTCCCCCCGTGTTGGTGACCATGTCTCCATACACTGGGGGCTATTTTAGGTTTACATTGATTGCAGGCTCTGGCCAGTATATGGGGTACCCCTGAGATCTTTAGGGATCCCCACCACAAATCTATGACAACAGATTCCCCGTGAGGATATCTGTTGTAAAGGAGCCATTTTGCAGCCCTTTTTCATGTGTAGCCTGTTGACTCACAAATGAAACAGGTCTCTGTCTTTGTGGTTGAAAGCCACTCCGCCTCACATCTCTGTGCAGACAGAGTCATTTTATATGTCCATATTGCAGACAACAGAAACATCGTATATTCTCCCACTTTCTTCATTGAAGAGCACTAGAATACACAGATATGTTGTTGGCTGCCATACCTTTTAACGTGCAGCCATCTTGCATTTTCTTATTAAATGCTACCTTCTTCCTTATTGTTATAGATTTGTGAACCTTTAGCAAATCCTGCCAGACCTGCTCTATTACCATTGCTGCCTCAATCAGAGATGTCTCCTTAGCTGCACTCAAATGAATCGTAGTATCAAGATATGTAAACTTCTCCACAAACATGCGTATCATGCCTTGTGGGGCTCCTACACTATGATCCTTTGTCACCTTCCTATACATAGCTTCAAACCTTCCACAAAGAGACAAGGGCTCATCATGGATGGTAGGCCTGAGGTTACTTAGGACTTCTAGGGTAACATGTGTATGTCCTGTTTCCAATTTCATGAGGATGGAAAGTCTGTCTTCCTCATCATGAAATATGCCATTCCTGGGGGCAATTTTCCCTATGACCTCTTATCTTTGATAAAGATGTGTAGGCAACCAAAGCTTAAACAGTTCCATGCGATATTCTGGAGGGACAGAAAGTTTCTTGAAATGTCCTTCAAAAATATCACAGGAAGTTAAAGGATCTGTGTCTGGATCATATGTAGGAATCAGTTTACATATCTTTAGTAGAAATTGCATCCTCTCCATGTTATGGAAAGAGTGCAATTCTGCCGTATTGCTTTGACATATCTGTGAGCTGGAAGTGGTCTGTAAATGTCCTATGCCACTTCCTAATCCACAAACTGAGTCACCAGCAACACTTTGTACAGCTATAGGAGCGGTATCAGTCTGATTTGAGGCAGCTATAGGAGCGGTATCAGTCTGATCTGAGGCAGCTATAGGAGCTGTATCAGTCTGATCTGAGGCAGCTATAGGAGCGATATCAGTCTGATCTGAGGCAGCTATAGGAGCGGTATCAGTCTGATATGAGGCAGCTTTAGGAGCCATCTCACTCTCATCTGTCCCCCTGTTTGCACTCAAAACACAAATTTGCTTTCAGTGCAAATCTTTGAGATGTGAGATATCAGTTATGGTCTTCTGCAGATTACTAATGGTCTCATCCCTCTTTGATAACTCACTCTTCAGGTCAGCAATGATCACCTCTGTAGAGGCTGCTTTCTCCTTATGAGCAGTGATCTCCATATACATCTGTATAAAAACCTTATTGACATCTGCATAATATTTTTCTTTATCAGATAACTGAGACTGCAGTGTACTGATCTGGGTGTCCTTTTCTACAAGTGACTCATCTTTGTCTTTAAGTTGTGTTTGTAGACTAGAAACCCGTTTAACCTCTTCTGTACAAGAACAACAATGCAAATTTGCAACGGCCTTTGTCTCTTCACATGTGTCCAGCTTCTCCATCTTGCTAATGGCATCATCAAATATGCACATGAGCTTAGCAAGCATGTGAAGCCTCTTGGACTTTTGTTTTAAAACTCCACACTTAGCAATGTGCAGCTTGTCATAGGAGTCTGCTTGTTCTACAAGAGATTCCCATAACAATTGCACAGATTAATTTGTTTTAGGCAATACAGGGTTAAACGTACTGTATCTACTTAACTTTTGAAAAGTTCCATGTCCTGTTTTGTCACTCATGGTTATCCCTGCGATCTGTGTTTTGTTTTTTTTAATCTTTATTTCCAATATCAAAATATACATACAAAATATACATACAACAAGTACCAAACATTTTTTTATATACCCCTATACAAAACCCACCCACAACCCCCCTCTCCCCGTGAGAGAAAAAATAATAATTCCCCCCTTACCCCTGGTGTTTATTTAACCATAAGTTCCATACAGCCAAAAACCATTCCCTCTTTCCTAAATTATCAAATATTATTTTCTCTGTTCTAATTACGCTATTCACCATTCAAATCCATTCCATAAACGAGGGTGGACTTTTTTCTTTCCACTTCCTAACAATCAAAAGACATGCTTGAAATAATATTCTAGAAAGAAAATGTTTTTCAGCTTTAGACTTAACCAAATGTGTTACTACCCCTAATAAACAAACCGTGGGATCCTCAACCAATTTAAACCCAAGGATTTCCCATATAGTATTCGTAACCCCCATCCAATACCAATATAATTTCGGACATTTCCAAAATAAATGAAAAATACCAGCCTGATCTCTCCCACATCTCGGACATTCGTCCGTGTTTCGCAATCCCATTTTTTTTAAGTAGGAATGGAGTACGATATAGTCTATGAGTGAAAAAAAAAGAGATATAACATGGGAAGCTCTCAAAGAAACCATAGGCCTATTTTTCAAAGTGTCCTCCCACTGGTCGTCCGTCAAATGCACAATCTCTTCCTTCCATTTTTGTTTTGCTGATAACATGGTCTTATTTTGTTTATGTTTCATCAAAACATTATAACTTCTTGACATAATTCCTTTAATTCTTTTATTTTCCAAAATAACCTTTAATTCGTCATCGGCAGCCTTCTTATATCTTCCCCCTTCCACATCTAAAATTAATAGCATCCTTAAACTGCAAATACCTAAAAAAAAATCCCTAAATCATAAACCAAACTCCATTTTCATCCTATCAAAATCTTTTAATACCCCTTATCCTCCCAATTCACATACTGTTTTATTTTTTGAATCTCTCTCAAATTCAAATTGTTCCACAACGGCGTGTATTCTGTATATTCTTCTACATCCAATACTTTTTTAATTTCCACCCACACCCTATCCATCAAATTATATATGTGATGTTCTATATTTTTATACCCTAAAATGCCAGCTTCTAATAACTCAAACATATTTAACACCTTCTCATTTCATCCTCTACCTTTTAATTGTGTCCTCAAAATAAAGTGCATCCCGTCACCTCTCATATATCCTAATTGTGCCACTAAAAATACAACCTCCAATTAGGAAGTGCTAGCCCTCCAGCCTCCAAAGGTAATTGCAGAATCTCTCTCCTAATCCTAGGAGTGCTACCTTTCCAAATAAATTCCCCAATTAGACTATCTAGTAACCTAAAGATTTTACGTGACAGCCAAACCGGAGAAGCCTGGAAAACATAAAGAATCTTTGGGAGACATACCATCTTTACCAAGTTTATACAACCTAACATTGACAATGGAAGATTTTTCAAAATCTGAAATTTTTTATTCAGATTACCCACCAGAAAAAAAACATTTAATTTAATAAACCTCTTTAAATCCAATGAAACATCAATTCCCAAATACCTAAATGAACTATTGCTATTAATTACATTTAACTTATGATTACAACTCAAATTACCCTCACCAAATAAAATTAAGTGAGTCTTTTCCCAGTTTATTTTTAAACCAGAGAAAAAAAACAAATCTTTCTATTAAATTCATAACTTCCCCTAAATCCTGCTCAGCCTCGCCCAAGAATATGAGGATATCATCAGCGTATAGCGTAATTTTCTCCTGAATATAACCATATTAAAAGCCCCTAATACTTTTATTTTCCCTAATTAAAGTAGCTAAAGGTTCTATTGCGATTGCAAAAAGTAGGGGAGATAGGAGACATCCCTGCCTAGTGCCTCTAGAAAGGGCAGGGATGTTACCCCATCTACCCCCACCCTCGCTCTCGGCTTAAATAAATCAACTTGATCCAATTAATAAATGACTCCCCAAAGCCATAACATCTAAGGATACTCCACAGATAATCCCATTGTATGCAATCAAAAGCTTTGGTCACATCTAATGAGAGCATCGCTTTCCCATTATTTCTACTCATATTCGCTTCTATATTCATAAATACTCTTCTAATATTAGAGTGTATCCAACAACCGGGAATAAACCCTGTCTGATCCTCCTTAATAATGGTTTAAATTACTGTAGCTAACTGATCAGCTAATACTTTAGCTATCAGCTTAATATCTGTTTCCAACAGTGAAATGGGCCTATATGACTCAGGTAATAAAAAATCCTTATCTACTTTAGGGATCAATACTATAATTGCTTCATCCATTGAATCAGGTAATTTCCCTTCCCTCTTAGCTACGTTTACTGTTTCCAACAATTCAGGAATCAGTATTTCATTAAATTCTTTATATACTTCATATGGTAAACCATCAGCCCCAGGAGATTTTTTGTCCTTAGTAGATTTTAAAGCCTTTAATACCTCCTCTACCTGAATGTTAGCCTCCAAATAAGCTCTTTGGGTATCCACCAATTTCTTAAAAGGTATACCATCCAGAAACTATAAAAGATCTTCCTTATTATAATTAGAGTGGGATCTATAAAGTTCATAAAAGTATAACCTGAAAACCTCACAAACCTGTTCGGGAGTATTGACCACCTTTCCTTTCTGTTTTTTTATTACATTTATGCTACCTTTTTTATTTTTATTTTTAATAATACTAGCAAGGATTTTCCCTACTTTTTCACCTTCAACGTAATATTTAATACCCTGAAAAAAAGATGCACTTGGGATCTTTCCTTATAATACTCCCTAACTTTTGTATTTTCCTCTTCCATACTTCTGAGATTTTCAAAAGAGGGATTCTGCAAACACCGTTCTTTAGCCATCTTTAATCCTAATTCTACCTTCTGAGATCTTTATTAATTTGGAAAAATTCCTGTTACCCCCAATGCTCTTAGACTTAGATATCCTATCCTTATCTGGGTCCAGCGTTACATTTTAATCCCCCACTGCAATCAACAGGCATTCACATTTCTCCATCAAAAAATTGTAAAGCTCATATAATACATCTGATTTATATGGTGGAGGAATATAAATATTAGCAATAATCATTGGAACCCTATCAATTTTACAATGTAGGAAGAGATATCTGACAGCATTATCCTCCTTTATGGATAAGAACTCATAATTAATTTTCTCATGGATCAAAATTGAAACACCTCTTGAATAAGAGGAGTATATAGAATGATATCTAGTCTTAATCCATCTTTTTTCTAAATAATTTATAAGATCTCTATCTAAATGTGTCTCCTGAAAGCAAACAATTGCTAGCAGATACCTCACCACCCGATCAAAGATAGCACCCTATTTCATCTTATCTCTTAACCCCCGTACATTTACTGAAATTAATCTCACCATCGTCTTTTATAAAAAAACGCATCCCATAGGTGGAAAGAGGAACCCACAAACAAAAAAAAAAACAAAAACCCTCTCTCGGGGAGTCAACTCCCACTCCCTCCCAGCCATTCACCACCGTATTGCTCCCTACTCTAGTTACAGAAAAGAGAGCCCTCATCTTTGCATAACCCCATTTACTCCTCCAACAAAACCCCTCACAAAACATTAAAAATTACAAAAAAACATGTAAATACTACTTCAATTATAAACCTTTAGAGTCTGCCCAATCTTCAACTAACTCAGGAGACTGAAAGAACAAAATCTTTTCCTGATAAATCATCCTCAATTTTGCTGGGAAAACCAGATTGTATTTAACTCCAGCAGTTCTCAATCTTCTTTTTACTTCCTCATATTTCTTCCTTCGAGTACCGTATTTTCCGGCGTATAAGACGACCCGGCGTATAAGACGACCCACAACTTTTGCCCTAAAAATATAGAATTTGGAATATACTCATCGTATAAGACTACCCCTCCTCCAAAAAAAAAGTCAGATTTGATTTCAATATGGTAATTTTATTTAAAATGCGTATGACATGCAGGTAGCAAAGCCGGCGGCAGGACCCAGCGCAGGCGAGATCTCTGCCTCTCACATGGATCTCGCACATGCGCACCTGTGCTGCTCCCCGCGCGAGATCTGAGAGGCAGAGAAGGAGAGAAGGGCGGGCCACAGGAACGCTCCGTTCGCTACAGGGACACAGGATTAGGGTTGTCACGATACCAGAATTTTGAGTTCGATACCGATACGTACAAAAGTATCACGATACTCGATACTGATACGATACCTCGCCAAAATAAAGAAGAATCTATTAATGCCACCCTGGCCCTTATCTGTGCGCCACTGGCCCTTTTCAGTGTAGCCCCTAGCCTTATCTTGGTCCCCCAGGCTTGTTTTGCACAGGTGTACGGTGACATCACTGTGTTTATTATCCCTGTACTGTGACATCACTGTGTTTATTATCCCTGTACTGTGACATCACTGTGTTTATTATCCCTGTACTGTGACATCACTGTGTTTATTATCCCTGTATGGTGACATCACTGTGTTTATTATCTCTGTGCTGTGTTTATTATCCCTGTACTGTGACATCGCTGTGTTTATTATCCCTGTACAGTGACATCGCTGTGTGTATTATCCCAGTGCAGGAAGAGGTAAGTGGTCTGTGTTTGTGTGTTTGTTTTTATTTTTCAGGGTCGTGAATGCAGAGGACTACGTCGGATTCGGTGGACTACGTCGGACCAGCTTTTTTTTTTTCTTTTTAATAAAATGGTCAAACAGGGGTCTGGGGGAGTGTTTATTTCAATAAAATGTTTTATACTTGTGTGTGTGTATTTTATTTTTTTACAATACTACAGTTTTAGTAATTACGGCTATCTACAGATGGCCCTGATTACTAATACTGGGCTTAGTGCTTGCCGGTATGGCAGGCCAGCACTAACCCCAACATCTATTACCTCGGCACCCACCGCCACCAGGGGTGCCGGAAGAGCCGGGTACCCGCAGGACCGGACCTTCTAATTGAGGGTCTGGCTCTGGGGCGGCTGCAGGCTGGTACCATTAGGCTGGGAAGGGCCAATAACCGTGTCCCTTCCCACCCTGGTAGTGCCAGGCTGCTGCTGCTGGTTGTATCTGGCTGGTGAAGGAAAAAAGGGGGGGACCCCACGCCATTTTTTTTCCAAAAATTTCATTATTTAAAAAAAAAATAGGCCCTCAGGATACAACCAGCAGCAGCAGCCTGGCACTACCAGGGTGGGAAGGGACACGGTTATTGGCCCTTCCCAGCCTAATGGTACCAGCCTGCAGCCGCCCCAGAGCCAGACCCTCAATTTAGAAGGTCCGGTCCTGCGGGTACCCGGCTCTTCCCGGCACCCCTGGTGGCGGTGGGTGCCGAGGTAATAGATGTTGGGGTTAGTGCTGGCCTGCCATACCGGCAAGCACTAAGCCCAGTATTAGTAATCAGGGCCATCTGTAGATAGCCGTAATTACTAAAACTGTAGTATTGTAAAAAAATAAAATACACACACACAAGTATAAAACATTTTATTGAAATAAACACTCCCCCAGACCCCTGTTTGACCATTTTATTTAAAAGAAAAAAAAAAGCTGGTCCGACGTAGTCCACCGAATCCGACGTAGTCCTCTGCATTCACGACCCTGAAAAATAGAAAACAAACACACAAACACAGACCACTTACCTCTTCCTGCACTGGGATAATACACACAGCGATGTCACTGTACAGGGATAATAAACACAGATGTCACTGTACAGGGATAATAAACACAGCAATGTCACCGTACAGGGATAATAAACACAGCGATGTCACCGTACAGGGATAATAAACACAGTGATGTCACCGTACAGGGATAATAAACACAGCGATGTCACCGTACAGGGATAATTAACACAGTGATGTCACCGTACAGGAATAATAAATCTCAGATCAACACATTGTGCCCCCAGCAGACCTCAGGTCAGCCTCTTGTGCCCCCCAGCAGACCTCAGGTCAGCCTCTTGTGCCCCAGCAGACCTCAGGTCAGCCTCTTGTGCCCCCAGCAGACCTCAGGTCAGCCTCTTGTGCCCCCAGCAGACCTCAGGTCAGCCTCTTGTGCCCCCAGCAGACCTCAGGTCAGCCTCTTGTGCCCCCAGCAGACCTCAGGGTCCCAGCCTCTTGTGCCCCCAGCAGACCAGCCTCTTGTGCCCCAGCAGACCAGCCTCTTGTTGCCCCCAGCAGACCCTTCAGCCGGACTCAGGTCAGTGTCTTGTGCCCCCGCGCCCCCCTCAGATCAGCCCACCAGTCCAGCCACTTTAAAAAAATCATACTTACCATACCTGTTCTTGGCCGCCGCTGTCCTCAGGTTCCCCCGCTCCATTCATATGCCTGCCGGCGCTCACTATGACCTGACGCTGCGTCAGGTCATAGTGCGCGCCAGGGGAAGACGGTGGAGCGCGGAACCAGCGGAGGACAGCGGCGGCCAGAACAGGGTACAGCCTGCAGCCGCCCAGAGCCAGACCCTCAATTTAGAAGGTCCGGTCCTGCGGTACCCGGCTCTTCCGGCACCCCTGGTGGCGGTGGGTGCCGAGGTAATAGATGTTGGGGTTAGTGCTGGCCTGCCATACGGCAAGCACTAAGCCCAGTATTAGTAATCAGGGCCATCTGTAGATAGCCGTAATTACTAAAACTGTAGTATTGTAAAAAAATAAAATACACACACACAAGTATTAAACATTTTATTGAAAATAAAACACTTCCCCCAGACCCCTGTTTGACCATTTTATTAAAAAGAAAAAAAAAAGCTGGTCCGACGTAGTCCACCGAATCCGACGTAGTCCTCTGCTTCACGACCCTGAAAAATAGAAAACAACACACAACACAGACCACTTACCTCTTCCTGCACTGGGATAATACACACAGCGATGTCACTGTACAGGGATAATAAACACAGATGTCACTGTACAGGGATAATAAACACAGCAATGTCACCGTACAGGGATAATAAACACAGCGATGTCACCGTACAGGGATAATAAACACAGTGATGTCACCGTTACAGGGATAATAAACACAGCCGATGTCACCGTACAGGATAATTAACACAGTGATGTCACCGTACAGGAATAATAAATCTCAGATCAACACATGGCCCAGCCTCTTGTGCCCCCAGCAGACCTCAGGTCAGCCTCTTGTGCCCCCGCAGACCTCAGGTCAGCCTCTTGTGCCCCAGCAGACTCAGTCAGGTCAGCAGCCTCTTGTGCCCCCAGACCTCAGTGCCTCTTGTGCCCCAGCAGACCTCAGGTCAGCCTCTTGTGCCCCCAGCAGACCTCAGGTCAGCCTCTCTGTGCCCCCAGCAGACCTCAGGTCAGCCTCTTTGTGCCCCAGCAGCAGACCTCAGGTCAGCCTCTTGTGCCCCCCAGCAGACCTCAGGTCAGCCTCTTGTGCCCCCAGCAGACCTCAGGTCAGCCTCTTGTGCCCCCCAGCAGACCTCAGGTCAGCCTCTTGTGCCCCCAGCAGACCTCAGGTCAGCCTCTTGTGCCCCCAGCAGACCTCAGGTCAGCCTCTTGTGCCCCCAGCAGACTCAGGTCCAGCCCTCTTGTGCCCCCAGCAGACCAGCCTCTTGTGCCCCCAGCAGACCAGCCTCTTGTGCCCCAGCAGACCAGCCTCTTGTGCCCCCAGCAGACCTCAGGTCAGTGTCTTGTGCCCCCGCGCCCCCCTCAGATCAGCCCACCCAGGTCCCAGCCACTTTAAAAAAAATCATACTTACCATACCTGTTCTTGGCCGCCGCTGTCCTCAGGTTCCCCGCTCCATTCATATGCCTGCCGGCGCTCACTATGACCTGACGCTGCGTCAGGTCATAGTGCGCGCCAGGGAAGACGGTGGAGCGCGGAACCAGCGAGGACAGCGGCGGCCAGAACAGGTACCGGTAAGTATGATTTTTTTTTTTAAGCTGAGCCCGGCGTATAAGACGACTACCGGCGTATAAGACGACCCCCAATTTCTGCCAGTATTTTTAGGGGTTAAAAAGTCGTCTTATACGCCGGAAAATACGGTACTTGTAACGGAAGAAAAATCAGGATAAAACCTAATCTTTATACCCTCAATTGTAAACTTTCCAAGTTTCCTGGCTTCCCTCAACACTACATCCCGATCTTTATAACAAAAAAAACTTTACTAACATCATTCTTGGATATTCTCCTGGAATACGTTCCTTTGTTGGAACTCTGTGGGCCCTTTCAATGCCAAAAAACCTGGAGAGCGATCCTGGATCACAATTCTGATTAATCAATTTCTCCATAAATCCAACTGGATCAGACCCCTCTAAGTCTTCCGGCATTCCAACAAATCTTAAATTTCCTCTGCTTGACCTATCCTTCATATCCGTCAGCTTATTCTCCAAATTGTCATTGAATTTTTTTTAGCAATGATATATCCTTGACCAATTTTTGTACTGTATCTTCCACTATAGAAATTCTAGATTCTACCTCCTGTATATGTTCTCTTATTTTCGACAAGTCGTCCCTTATCAAGCTAACATCTGATTGAACACCTCCTATCTGAATTCCTACTTTCCCCATCATGGCCTCCAGTCTGGTAACAGTAGTGAGTATCTCTTTGTTCAACTTAGGGTCGGGATCATCATACTAGCCTCCCCTTCCTTCCTTTTCTTTTTAATTTTCTTTTTATTGAAAATAATGACAGAATGTTGTGGTACAATTCTTGCAAATCTGTACATCAAGGCTATATATTACAGCAAGCAAAGGTACATAGAACCAGAGACTGTGTTATATCTCAAAGAACATCTCTTCAAGTCCATTTCCCTTGTAGGGCACATAAGATGAACAGAATGGTCATATTTTATTCCTTAACCATTTAGGTACATAGAAACTAATAACTGTGAAGGTTGTACCATTCTTTTGACAATCAGTACTTAAACAAATAAACGTTTTAACAAAGAACGATATGGTGATCACGTGTCATAATTTATTTTTATATGTGTGGGTGTTGGAAAGAAAAAAGAAGGGGGTGGGGTAACCAGGGTGGTGGAAGGGGGATATATCCCAAGATCGCATTAAGATTATTAAGTAATTCAGTAGAAGTGTGTATAAACATCTGTGTACATAAGGTTTGTTCCTGTCCTATAAGTCTCTAAGTGACATTTTGTGGGCAATTATCTTCTGCTATGTGTTTAAGGTAAGAGGGGGTCTTTCGGTAAGTGATCCATAGGGACCATGTTTTCTCAAACTTGTTATAAGTGTGTCGTGCTATAGCTGCAATATTTTCAATGTTGTGTATTTGGTCTACTTTCCGTATCCATTGGGGTAGAGATGGGAAGGTTTTTGATCTCCATAAAGGAGGGACAAGTAGCTTAGCTGCCGCCAACAGAAATGATAGGAGAGACCTATTCTGCACATTCTGTCCCGTGTCATCCCAATTCAGGAAGATTAGTGTAACGGAGGGTGACGTTTTCAAGGAGCATATGGACTGTACTGTTTCCAGTACGGATGTCCAGTAAGGTGTTAATTTAGGGCAGGACCACCAGATGTGCATAAAGGATCCCCTCTCTAATTTGTATCTCCAACAGGTATCAGGTATAGAAGGGTACCATAGATTGGTTTTGACTGGTGTTACATACCAATGAGACAATATTTTATAAGAGTTCTCCTGTATTTTTATACAAGTGGATGGGCCGTGGGAACGTCTATATATGGACGAGACAGCATCTGATGACAGTTCAATTCCTAGATCTTTCTCCCATAAACTTATGAAAGCTCGTTTTAGTGGTATATTTTTAGTGAGTATGAGGTTGTATAGGTTCGATAGTACTTTGACAGGTGATTTGTGTTGAGCTAACAAGATTTCAAATTTTGTCAACTGTCTCTCTAGATCTCCTTTTTGTATGTATGCATTGAGTGCTGATTTGAGTGAAGCATATGTTAGAAAATTCAATGGTTTTCCACTCAACACCATATTCACCTCCTCTATGGATTTTATGGCTCCATGTTCCATTATGTTTTCCAACGGAATGTCCATAGTGTGAAATTGGTCTGGAGAATGAACATTTTGCTGAGGAGAGTATAGGGATGATAAGTCCTTTATTTTGGCTAAAGGGGAGTGGGTCGGTAGGAGGTGAGCTGCTTGTGTCTTCCACAGGTGTACTACTGTCTTAGTCAGTTCATTTTTGAACATTTTAGCGCCTATGCAGTCTGTCGGTGACATTATAAGAGCTCTAAGGGGCATTGGAGAGGTAGAGTACTCCAGGTCTACATGTAATTTGTCAGTTTCTGGTCTTACCCAATGAACTATTCTGGAAAGTGTGGCTGCTGAATAGTATAGATATGGGTCTAATACCCCTAAGCCTCCCAGTGTTTTTGGCAAGGATAGTGTCTGAAAGTTAAGTCTGGGTTGTCTGTCCTTCCATATGTATTTTGAGAATAGTGTTTTGACCTTCGTAAAGTAGGATTTGGGTATTTTTATTGGTAACATCTGGAATAAGTAAATGAATTTGGGCAGAATGAGTCCTTTTTTTAGGTTTTTCCTTCCAATCCAAGAAATAAAGGGGGCTGACCAAGACTCGATTTCTTTTAGGGAATTTTCTAACAATGGTAAATAGTTTAGTTTGGTGAGGTCAGACCATCTAGCGCTCAGTTTAATCCCAAGGTACGTGATATGGTTTTTTGGCCATTTAAATGGGAAGGTGTTTTCAAGGGTAGATATGTGATTAGCGTTAATGTTAATACCTAACGCTTCTGACTTTTCTAGGTTGATTTTGAAGTTTGATAGGTGGCCAAATTTAGAGAACATGTCTAGCACCGCGGGAATTTCTTTATCTGGGTTAGATAGAATAAGAAGCAGCTCGTCTGCAAAGGCTGCTGTCTTATGGCCCACTGAATTAGCTATGTAGCCCTTTATATCAGGGTGTTGTCGTACGCTCTGAATTAATGTTTCCATCACTAGGATGAATAGCGAGGGAGACAAGGGGCAGCCTTGACGAGTCCCGTCCAGTATGTTGAATGAGTCTGACAATGTTCCATTTATTCGAATGCATGCGTATGGATGAGTGTACAGTTGAGATATGGCTGTGATAAAGGGTATAGGGATTTGGAAGTGGTGTAAGGTTTCGGTCATAAAGGTCCAGTCCACCCTGTCAAAGGCCTTTTCAGCGTTTGTTCCAAGAAGGACCAGTGGAGTTTGGGATATTTTTGCATGTTGTATAATATTAAGAAGCCTGATGGAGTTATCCTTGCCCTCTCTGCCTTTGACAAAGCCAACTTGATCCTTGTCAGCCAGTTTTGGCAGTAAGGGGCTGAGACGCTGCGCTACTAGTCCTGCAAAGACTTTTAAGTCATTATTCAAGAGGGAAATAGGTCTATAGTTGCTGCAAAGCTCTGGATCCTTTCCCTCTTTGTGTAAGAGGGAAATATGTGCCTCGAGTGCTTGTCTTTGTAGTGGTGAGCCTTGCAGTACAGCGTTGAAGAAGAGTAGAAGTTGAGGTTGGAGGATGTCTCCTAGGGATTTATAGTAAGAGGTGGGTAGACCATCTGGGCCAGGACTTTTGCCCATGTGACTCTTTGACAGGATGGACTGAACCTCCGCCAGTGTAAATGGCTTGGCTAGCTCTCTTTGCTGAGATTCCGACAGAGTTGGAACGTTCAAAGAGGAAAGGAAGTTTCTGACGTCTTCCCTTCTCATTGCAGTTTGATCTTTGGTCTCTTGCGCACGTATTTGATATAAGGATTTGTAATATTGACAGAATGCTTTGGATATGTTATCTGCGTCCGTGACCCTTGAACCTTTGTGTTGTACTGAGAGAATATATGTACACATTTTACGTTTCTTTATGAGGGACATCATAAGTTTGGACACCTTATCTCCATGGATGAAAAGTCTATTCTTCCATGACATATAAAACTTAGTCGATTGCACATTTAAAATATCCCTCAGTTGTTGCCTCTTAGATGTCAGTAGCTGCATAGTGTCGCCAGAGTTTGTTGTTTTGTGTGTTAATTCCAACTGTTGAATGTCATCATACAGCTGCCTTATAAGTGCTTGCTTAGTTTTTTAATAAAAACATACCTCCCCTGATCATCGATAAGTGAATCTATATGTTGGTATGGTACATGCTTATTTAGAGCAATTGCCACCCCCTTAGATTTTCTAGAAGTCCGAGAAGGAATGGTACCATTGGTTGTAGAATGACTTTTGAAATGTGGGGGATTTTCCTTGAATGAAATGGGTTTCTTGTAATAGTAGTATATCTGCTTTCAATTTTTTAAGGTGTGCTAAGACTTGAGAGCGTTTAATGGGAGAATTAAGCCCTCTAACGTTATGTGAGACGAAGGACAAGACTTGTGCGTCACTTGTCATTTCTAGTTTTTGAGACTAGGCGCTTAAGTGAGGGATAAGATCTTGGGTATGAATACACATGGAACATGAAGTTGAAGGGTAGGCATTTTAACAAAATAATATTATTGTATGTTACCACTTATGAAATCTATGGTGTTGATTCTGGAATTGTGTGTAATAAAACATATAAGTACAATATGTAATACATTGAACAGTTAACCTAACTGAACTAGGAGGTACGATCAGTCGCACCCTTGGAACCTTATTGCTGAAACCTGAAAAAGAAAGGAGGTTAAAGGTAATACTCAGCAGTTCAATTGTATGACTTCTGGAGGTACGTCGCCTCTGTTCACGCAGGATCTTGGCGGCGTGGTGTGGATAGAGCTTTGTAAGCCTTCTTCTTGGATCTTTGGCTCTTGGGCTTCTCAACTTTTTCCCATGGGAGCAGCACCGGAAAAGAAGTTATCTCGATGTTTGAGTGCACTGATTCCAAGACTGGAGGTGGAACTAAGGTGATGTTTAGCTCTGCAGCAACCGAGATAACTTCATCCGAAGTACAAGCTGTATAACGTTTCCCATTTGCTGAAATTGAGATACCAAATGGAAAAAGCCAACGGAAAACGTATTGTCATTGGCGAAGGGTATCTGTGAGCGGCTTCAGAATGCGCCTTTTAGCGAGAGTAGAAGACGCTAAGTCTTGAAATATGGTTATTTGGCTGTTAATGTGGTCAAGAGAGTCTGATGATCTAGCGTTCTGGAGTATTTTCTCCTTTATGCGAAAGTCAAGTAGCTTACATACAACATATCTGGGGGGTTCAGTTGGTTTAGGCTTTGGTCTCAGGGCTCTGTGTGCCCTCTCAATTACCAGTGCTTGTTTATCAGGATCTTCCAGTATACTTGAGAATATTTCTGTTAGAGTAGATGTAATATCTGAGGCCTCAATTGATTCTGGAACCCCTCTGACTCTTAGATTGTTGTGCCTGTTGCGATTTTCAAGATCCTCCATGGTAGTATAAAGCTTGTTTATATGTGCTTCTTGTATTTGGATGTTTGAAGCGATTGCGGATGAGTGATATATAATGGATGCTTGTGACTGTTCAAGTGTATCAATTCTGTGACCTAGTTGTTGTAAGTCTTGTTTGATCTCAGAGATATCTCTAGCAATGGGAGCTAGTGAGGAGGTCAGGAGGCGAGTGAGGAATGCTCTAGATATTGGTCTGGTATTTTCTGAATCATCCCCTCCATCGTCGCTCACTGGATCTGATTCTGAAGCTGCAGTATCTTTGAGAGAC
>ONZH01009349.1:0-42005 GCA_900303285.1 Rhinella marina | reverse complement strand
TACTGTCGACTGTGGGTATAAGTACCAGTACCTGGTCACCTGGGTTAAAGGTCCTCACCCTGGCTGCCCGGTTGTATACCCGGCTCTGAGCCAGTTGTGCCGCTTCCATATGTTCCCGGACAATCGACAGAAACTGTCTCCATCCTTTCCTGCATTTTCTCTATATGTTCCATTGACACTCTTATGTGGGGTGGGCTGTTGCTCCCATGCCTCTTTAGCAACTTCAAGCAAAACCCGAGGGTTGCCTGCCATACAATAATTCAAAGGGCGAGAACCCAGTGACGCCTGGGGGCGCTTCTCGCACAGCGAACAATACATACGGCAGCAGGAGATCCAGTCTTTCCCATCTTTAGATACAGCTCTCTTGAGCAGTTCTTTAAAGTTTTGTTAAACCTTTCCACCAGTCCCTCTTTTTGGGGATGGTATACGGACGTGTGTAAGTGTTTAACATTTAACAACCGGCAGAGTTCCTTCATGACCTTAGACATGAAGGGAGTCCCCTGATCTGTCAAGATCTCCTTAGGTATCCAAGAAAACATTCCATTAATTCTTTGGCTATAAGCTTAGCCAACGTATGGCGCAGTGGAATCCCTCAGGATATCTGGTAGCATAATCTAGGACCACCAAGATACGCTGGTGACCTCTGGCCCGACTTATTTATTGGTCCCACCAGATCCATCGCTATTCTTTCGAACGGCACCTCTATGATTGGCATAGGTACTAATGGGCTACGGTAGTGTGGCTGGGGGCTAGTTATTGACACACAGGACAGACTGACAGACCTCTGAACCTCCTCATATATGCTAGGCCAAAAGAACCTCTGCATTATTCGTTCTTGGGTCTTTTTAACCCCAAGATGTCCTCCCAATACATGCGTGTGGGCCATGTCTAATATCATACGGCGGTAAGGCTGTGGTACCACTAACTGCTCTATTACCTCTTGTTGTACCTTGTCCACCCTGTACAATAATTCTTGGTTAATGGCCATGTGTGGAAACTCTGATTCTGCACCTGGGTACTGGGCTACCCCATTAATTACTGATACTCTTTCTCTCGCCCGTATCAGCGTAGGATCCTGGAGCTGGCGGTCCCGATGTGTCCCGTGACACCTCGAGATCTGGGAGGGATGGGGTTTCGACAGTCTCTCCAGCCAATACCTCTAAGGGAAACCTATCGGGATTACACTCTAGATCTGTGGTGGTGACCCCTACGGCTGGTACCCCGGAGTCGGGGTCTTCGGGTTCAGGATCCGGACAGATTTCCTCCCCAAGAGAACGCATTCTGTCCTTCCACAAAGTCCAGAATATAGGTAAGTCTCTTCCCAAAATGGCGTCATAGGGAAGATGTTGTACTACCGCCACAACGTGTTGTACATCCCCACTTGCCGTGGACAGGGTAATCCTCGTGGTGGGATACTCCGCAGATCGCCATGAATACAGACTATAGCTAATTTTTGATTCGCTGGGACTTCTGACACCAGTGACCCACGCATGAGGGTCACCAGGCTCCCAGAATCCAGCAGTGCCTTGACCTGGTACCCGTTAATAGAGACCTGACACAGGGGGGGCGTATCCACAGCCAACAGGGGGTCAGCGGTACACACAGGCCGGGCATAGAAGGAGTACCGGCGAGCGAACCCGCAGTCCATGGGTTCAGAAGTTAAGGGGCAGTTTGCAGCCATATGTCCTGGACCGTGGCAGTGCCAGCATCGAATTACAGTGGCCTCGCGGGACCCCTCGGGTCTCGCTTAACAGGGATTTGGTTTGCGTGACCCCCCCATAGGGAGACGTGACCTTTTCCCAGGCTCCCTAGGCTGGGTGGGGGGCTGGCGCGCGTCCCTTGCATGTGCAGAACCCCTTACCAAGTCCTGGGTCGCCATATACCGCTCGACCAGGCTAACCAGCTGGTCAAGGTTGCCTGGGTCTCCTTGACCCACCCAGCGCTGAATAGCGACTGGCAGAGTGCGTACAAACTGGTCAACTACCACCCTCTCAATCATTTGGGCAGGGCTTAAAGTCTCAGGTTGGAGCCACTTCTTCACCAGGTGCAACAAGTCATATGCCTGAGACCTGGCAGGTTGGGACTCTGAAAACACCCACTGGTACACCCTTTGCGCTCGCACATAAGTGTTGACCCCCATCCGAGCCAAAACCTCACCTTTGAGTTTCTTATAGTCCAGGCGTCCTTACGGCTGAGGTCAAAATAGGCTTTCTGGGCATCTCCTACCAGGAACGGTGCCATCACTTCAGCCCACTGGTCGGACGGCAGGTTCTCCTGCTCAGCCGTTCTTTCAAATACAGTAAGGAAGGCCTCCCCGTCGTCCTCTGGACTCATTTTCCTCAGCGCTGAACGGACTTTATCCCGGGCTGCAGGCAGAAACGGGGATTCTGCTGGTGGGGTCTCTTGCCTGTGGTGCTCGCAGGGTCTCTTGCAGGGCTGCAACTTGTTGAATCAACAGGCTATTAGTCTGGACCAGCTGTTGTAGTACTGCTCCATCTTGTCTGTTTCCTTAGGGCAAAACTTGGCTGGCTTTATCCAGGACATGCACAAGTGTGTCTGCCTCACTGGTCTTTTTCCCCGCATCCTCCACCAAATGTAAGGAATCGTACTCACTTGACCAGTGAAAAGAGGCAGGGACACCACGAACTTCTCCAAAGTCCTTGTTTATTTAGCTTTCCAAATGATACAGCCGTAATTCCGGATCGCAGCCGGGTCAAATAAATGCAGCACACACAGTCAGTGTTGCCTCACACTGACTGCCCACTTCTCCAGACTAAGCCACACCTAAGTCGAGCAGCATGATTAAATAGAAATGCTGGACATGAGCACACCTGAAAACCTGAACTAGAGCATGGGGAACAGGCACCCACCCAGCACATTGCCTGTTCCCAGTAAAAGCCAGACCCGGACTAGCTGGAACCAGCTACTCTAACTATTAGGGTGTTCACTGACTACCTCAGTGAACACAGAGTTGCTGGCCTTTACCCCACCAAGGCTGGGCACCTTGGTGGCACGCTCCTAATAAACCGAACTCCTACTCAGAATGCTTCCTGCAGCATTCTGGGTGACACGTATCTTCCCTCAAATACGGCACCTGTCACTGCCTTACCTGTCGCTGCCTCACAATATATATATAGTAGCAGAAAGACCCGGCTTCGCCTGGGTATGTTTCATCTATTTCATTTAATGTTTCTGTGTGTCGTTGCAGAGAGAAAGTCAATGCAGCTGACAGAAGTTGATTTTTACCTTCATTTTTTCAATCCCCATTGGCTGCGAAACGGGAGGGGGCGTGGCCTGACCGGGGTTGTGGTTTAGCGGGACCTTGGGGGGGTTGCTTTTAAGTCCTTTTAGTGGAAGAAATCTTTTATTACTACTGAACGGTAGTAGTCTAATATTAGTCTATTTCATCTAATGTTTCTGTGTGTTGTTGCAGAGAGAAACTCACTCTCCCACCCCTGCAGCTGACAGAAGTTGATTTTTACCTTCATTTTTTCAATCCCAATTGGCTGCGGAGGGGGAAGGGGGCGTGGCCTGACAGAGTCGGGGTGTGGCTTAGTGAAACCTGGAGCAGGTGTTGTAAGTCCTTCTTTTGAGAGTGGTGTGACTCACAGGTCGGTGCCATGGTAATTTATGAGGACACGCAATGGGTAGCAGTGGAAGATTTACTACTGAATGGTCATAGTCTAAAATTAGTCTAAAACATAACACACGTTATATTTATGGTAACCGGAATACCCCTTTAACAGTATCATCCACAGCGCTCTGCCCCTTTAAAGCATTGAATAGAAATGACTGGATTGTTAACAGAGATCCTCAGCTGGCTGCTAATTACCTAGCTGTGTTGTTATGGAAACCTGCCCTCCCTGTGTGTGTCTGTGCAGAGAATGGCAGTTGGGGTTTAAAACCAATGCTGTCAGGCTAATATTGGCTAATACAGGTCATATTTTGGGAATATCTCGGGAACGTTATGTCCTAGAGAGATGAGACCTGGTCTAAAGCCTTCCCGGGCACCTGATGTACCTGTGTGCAGAATTTGGTGAAAATCGGTCCAGTAGTTTGGTCGCGCATAGAGAACAGACAGACAGACAGAAACTCATTTTTATAATATTAAGATATATATATACTAGCAGAAGGACCCGGCTTCACCTGGGTATATTTCATCTATTTCATTTAATGCTTGTATGTGTCGTTGCAGAGAGAAGTCAATGCAGCTGACAGAAGATGATTTTTACCTTCATTTTTTCAATCCCCATTGGCTGCGGAGTGGGAGGGGGCGTGACCTGACTTGATATTTAGCTTAGTAGGACTTTGGGGGGGTTAAGTCCTTCTTTTGAGGGTGGCCTGAATTACAGGTAAATGCCATGGTAATTTATGAGGAAACATAGTGGGTAGCAGTGGAAGAAAACATCGCTTCGCACATGTATATTTAATCTATTTCATTTATTGTTTCTGTGTGTCACTGCAGAGAGAAAGTCACCCTCCCTCCACCCCTGCAGCTGACAGAAATTGATTTTTACCTTCAATTTTTCAATCCCCAGTGGCTGCGGAGTGGGAGGGGGCATGGCCTGACCGAGTCAGGGGCGTGACTTTGCGAGACCTGGTGGGGGCTTTAAGTTCTTCTTTTGAGGGTGGCCTGAATTACAGGTCAATGCCATGGTAATTTATGAGGACACGCAATGGGTAGCAGTGGAAGAAAAGATCTTTTATTACTACTGAACGGTCTTAGTCCTAAAATTAGTCTAAAACATAAGTTATATTTCTGGTAACCAGAATACCCCTTTAACAGTGTCATCCACAGCGCTCTGCCCCTTAACCCCTTAATGACCGGGCCATTTTGCACCTTCATGACCAGGCTTATTTTTGAAAATCTGACATGTATCATTCTATGTGGTAATAACTTTGGAACACTTTAAACACATAGTTGCACACATCCTATATCTGAGGTCATTGTCTATATTAGCATGTATCAGCATTGTCTGCTAGCATGCATTATCATTGTCTGACTTTGCCTATGATATCTAAGTCCCCTGAAGAGCCCGTTTATTATAGGCACTGGAGAAATGCGTTGGGGTGTTCTGAGGACTGGTACCGCAATAGGGTTATTGCAGCGATTGAGAAGGTTTAGCCACCGAGAAGTGAGGTTGCGCCTTTTGGGGTGGATGCTCAGCTTGTAGTTAGGGAGAGTTAAGGGAGGGATCAGGGACAAATGACCTCACCCCAACCCTACAACATGGGACTTCACATTTCTGGTGGCAGCTGGAAGTGATTATTGGATTTTGGGCAAAGTGCATGGAAGCTGGAAATATCTATCCAACCTGAACCACTACTGAGTTAAAAACAGAGCAAACTGTGAGTAAGGATGGGCTGGATATGAAATATACGTATGCCCCACCTCAATCCCTAATGTTTATAGTAACCTAAAGTTATTGGTAACAGGTCTACACGTGTGTTATAATCAGTGTATATTGATAATAATGTGGGGGTTTTAATTGGTATTATTATAAGTTACTAGCAGAAAGACCCGGCTTCGCCTGGGTATATTTCATCTATTTCATTTAATGTTTCTGTGTGTCGTTGCAGAGATAAAGTCAATGCAGCTGACAGGAGGTGATTTTTACCTTCATTTTTTCAATCCCTATTGGCTGCGGAGTGGGAGGGGGTGTGGTTTAATGGGACACGGGGGGGGGGTTAAGTCCTTCATTTCAGGGTGGCCTGAATTATAGGTTAATGCCATGGTAATTTATGAGGACACGCCATGGGTAACAGTGGAAGAAAACATTGCTTTGCACGGGTATATTTAATCTATTTCATTTAATGTTTCTGTATGTTGTTGCAGAAAGAAATCCAACCTCCCTCCCAGCCCTGCAGCTGACAGAAGTTGATTTTTACCTTCATTTTTTCAATCCCCGTTGGCTGCGGAGTGGGAGGGGGCGTGGCCTGACAGAGTCGGAGCGTGGTTTCGCGAGATCTGGGGCGGGGGTCAGAGTGGCATGAATTACAGGTCGATGACATGGTAATTTATGGGGACCCGCAATGGGTAGCAGTGGAAAAAAACATCTTTTATTAGTACTGAATGGTCGTAGTCTAAAATTAGTCAATTTCATCTACGATTTTTGTGTGTCATTGCAGAGAGAAATTCACCCTCCCACCCCTGCAGCTGACAGAAGTTTATTTTTCCCTTCATTTTTTCAATCCCTGTTGGCTGCGGAGTAGGAGAGGGCGTGACCTGACACAGTTGGGGGCGTGGCTTAACAAAGCGCTTCGCATAGGTGATTTAATCTATTTCATTTAATGTTTCTGTGTGTCGTTGCAGAATGGCTGCAGAGTGAGAGGGGGCGTGGTCTGACAGAGTTGGAGGCGTGACTTAGCAAGACGATTCGAACAGTTGTAGTCTATAATTAGTCTATTTTATCTAAAATTTTTGTGTGTCGTTGCAGAGAGAAATTCACCCTCCCACCCCTGCAGCAAACAGAAGTTTATTTTTACCTTTATTTTTTCAATCCCCATTGGCTGCGGAGTGGGAGGGGGCGTAACCTGACAGAGTCGGGGGCGTGGATTAGCAAGACGCTTCACATGGGTGTATTTAATCTATTTCATTTAATGTTTCTGTGTGTCGTTGCAGAAAGAAAGTCAACCTCCCACCCATCCCTGCAGCTGACAGAAGTTGATTTTTACCTTTATTTTTTCAATCCCTGTTGGCTGCGGAGTGGGAGGGGGCGTGGCCTTACAGAGTCGGGGCGTGGCTTAGCAAAGCGCTTCGCATAGGTGCATTTAATCTATTTCATTTAATGTTTCTGTGTGTCGTTGCAGAATGGCTGCGGAGTGAGAGGGGGCGTGGCCTGACAGAGACGGGGCGTGGCTTAGCAAAAGGCTTCGAACGGTTGTAGTCTATAATTAGTCTATTTCATCTAAAATTTTTGTGTGTCGTTGCAGAGAGAAATTCACCCTCCCACCCCTGCAGCAAACAGAAGTTTATTTTTACCTTCATTTTTTCAATTCTGTTGGCTGCGGAGTGGGAGGGGGCGTGACCTGACAGAGTCGGGGGCGTGGATTAGCAAGACGCTTCGCATGGGTGGATTTAATCTATTTTATTTAATGTTTGTGTGTGTTGTTGCAGAAAGAAAGTCAACCTCCCACCCATCCCTGCAGCTGACAGAAGTTGATTTTTACCTTTATTTTTTCAATCTCTGTTGGCTGCGGAGTGAAAGGGGGTGTGGCCTGACAGAGTTGGGGGTGTGGCTTAGTGAGACCTGGGGCGGGGGTTTTAAGTACTTCTTTTAGGGTGGCCTGAATTAAAGGTCAATACCATGCTTATTTATGAGCCCACGCAATAGGCAGCAGTGGAGGAAAACATCTTTTATTACTACTGAACTGTAGTAATAGAAGTTATATTTATGGTAACCGGAATACCTTTAACAGTGTCAGTAAATAGAAATGGATGAGATCCTCAGCTGCTGATAATTACCTGGTTGTTATGGAAACCTGCCCTCCCTGTGTGGCTTTGCAGAGAATGGCAGTTGGAGTTTAAAACCAAAGCTCCCAGTTGTAATGTTGGCTAATGGAGATCATATTTTGGGAATATCTCGGGAACGGTATGTCCTAGAGAGATGAGACCTGGTCTAAAACCTTCCCGGACACCTGATGTACCTGTGTGCCGAATTTGGTGAAAATCGGTCCAGTAGTTTGGTCGCGCATAGAGAACAGACAGACAGACAGAAATTCATTTTTATATTATTAAGAGATATATATATATACTAGCAGAAAGACCCGGCTTCGCCTGGGTATATTTCATCTATTTGATTCAATGTTTCTGTGTGTCGTTGCAGAGAGAAAGTCAATGCAGCTGACAGAAATTGATTTTTACCTTCAATTGTTCAATCTCCATTGGCTGCGGAGTGGGAGGGGTCGTGGCCTGACCAAGTCGGGGGCGTGACGTAGCAAGACCTGGGGCGGGGTTTTAAGTCCTTCTTTTAAAGGTGGCCAGAATTACAGGTCGATGCCATGGTAATTTATGAGGACACGCCATGCGTAGCAGTGGAAGAAAACATTGCTTTGCACGGGTATATTTAATCTGTTTCATTTAATGTTTCTGTATGTTGTTGCAGAAAGAAATCCAACCTCCCTCCCACCTCTGCAGCTGACAGAAGTTGATTTTTACTTTCATTTTTTCAATCCCCGTTGGCTGCGGAGTGGAAGGGGGCATGGCCTGACAGTCGGCCATGTCGAGGTGTGGTTTTGCGAGATCTGGGGCGGGGGTTTTAAGTTCTTCTTTTGAGGGTGGCATGAATTACAGGTCGATGACATGGTAATTTATGAGGACCCGCAATGGGTAGCAGTGGAAAAAAACATCTTTTATTAGTACTGAACGGTCGTAGTCTAAAATTAGTCTATTTCATCTACAATTTTTGTGTGTCGTTGCAGAGAGAAATTCACCCTCCCACCCCTGCAGCAAACAGAAGTATATTTTTCCCTTCATTTTTTCAATCCCCGTTGGCTGCGGAGTGGGAGGGGGCATGACCTGACAGAGTTGGGGGCGTGGCTTAGCAAAGCGCTTCGCATAGGTGATTTAATCTATTTCATTTAATGTTTCTGTGTGTCGTTGCAGAATGGCTGCGAAGTGAGAGGGGGCATGGCCTGACAGAGTTGGGGGCGTGGCTTAGCAAGACGCTTCGAACAGTTGTAGTCTATAATTAGTCTATTTTATCTAAATTTTTTGTGTGTCGTTGCAGAGAGAAATTCACCCTCCCACCCCTGCAGCAAACAGAAGTTTATTTTTACCTTTATTTTTTCGATCCCCGCTGGCTGCGGAGTGGGAGGGGGCGTGACCTGACAGAGTCGGGGGCGTGGATTAGCAAGACGCTTTACATGGTTGTATTTAATCTATTTAATTTAATGTTTCTGTGTGTCGTTGCAGAAAGAAAGTCAACCTCCCACCCATCCCTGCAGCTGACAGAAGTTGATTTTTACCTTTATTTTTTCAATCCCTGTTGGCTGCGGAGTGGGGGGGCGTGGCCTTACAGAGTCGGGGGCGTGGCTTAGCAAAGCGCTTCGCATAGGTGCATTTAATCTATTTCATTTAATGTTTCTGTGTGTCGTTGCAGAATGGCTGCGGAGAGAGAGGGGGCGTGGTCTGACAGAGTTGGGGCGTGGCTTAGCAAGACGCTTCGAACGGTTATAGTCTATAATTAGTCTATTTCATCTAAAATTTTTGTGTGTTGTTGCGGAGAGAAATTCACCCTCCCACCCCTGCAGCAAGCAGAAGTTTATTTTTACCTTCATTTTTTCAATCCCCATTGGCTGCGGAGTGGGAGGGGGCGTGACCTGACAGAGTCGGGGGCGTGGATTAGCAAGACGCTTTACATGGTTGTATTTAATCTATTTAATTTAATGTTTCTGTGTGTCGTTGCAGAAAGAAAGTCAACCTCCCACCCATTCCTGCAGCTGACAGAAGTTGATTTTTACCTTTATTTTTTCAATCTCTGTTGGCTGCGGAGTGAAAGGGGGTGTGACCTGACAGAGTTGGGGGGGTGGCTTAGTGAGACATGGGGCGGGGGTTTTAAGTACTTCTTTTAGGGTGGCCTAAATTAAAGGTCGATACCATGCTTATTTATGAGGCCACGCAATGGGCAGCAGTGGTGGAAAGCATCTTTTATTACTACTGAACTGTAGTAATAAAAAAAAACATAAGTTATATTTATGGTAACCGGAATACCTTTAACAGTGTCAGTAAATAGAAATGGATGAGCTCCTCAGCTGCTGATAATTACCTGGTTGTTATGGAAACCTGACCTCCCTGTGTGTGCCTTTGCAGAGAATGGCAGTTGGAGTTTAAAACCAAAGTTCCCAGTTGTAATGTTGGCTAATGTAGATCATATTTTGGGAATATCTCAGGAACGGTATGTCCTAGAGAGATGAGACCTGGTCTAAAACCTTCCCGGACACCTGATGTACCTGTGTGCCGAATAGAGAGCGCATAGAGAACAGACAGACAGACGGACAGACAGACAGACAGAAACTCATTTTTATAATATTAAGATATGCTTTGATAATAATATCTTCATTTAATTTGTCTTCAATGGAAAACCACAAAAAGAATTGTCAAAAAGCCAAATTGGATATAATTCCACACCAAACATAAAAAAGGGGGTGAACAAAAGTATTGGCACCCTTTGAAAAATGTGATGTGATGCTTCTCTAATTTGTGTAATTAACAGCACCTGTTACTTACCTGTGGCAAATAACAGGTGGTGGCAATAACTAAATCACACTTGCAGCCAGTTGAAATGGATTAAAGTTGACTCAACCTCTGTCCTGTGTCCTTGTGTGTACCCCATTGAGCATGGAGAAAAGAAAGAAGACCAAAGAACTGTCTGAGGACATGAGAAGCAAAATTGTAAGGAATCATAAGCAATCTCAAGGCTACAAGTCCATCTCCAAAGACCTGAATGTTCCTGTGTCTACCGTGCGCAGTGTCATCAAGAAGTTTAAAGCCCATGGCACTGTGGCTAACCTCCCTAGATGTGGACGGAAAAGAAAAATTGACGAGAGATTTCAACGAAAGATTGTGCGGATGGTGGCTAAAGAACCCCGACTAACATACAAACAAGTTCTAGCTGCCCTGCAGTCCAAGGGTACAACAGTGTCAACCCATACTATCCGTCGGCGTCTGAATGAAAAGGGACTCTATGGTAGGATACCCAGGAAGACCCCACTTCTGACCCAGAGACATAAAAAAGCCAGGCTGGAGTTTGCCAAAACTTACCTGAGAAAGCTAAAAACTTTTTGGAAGAATGTTCTCTGGTCAGATGAGACAAAAGTAGAGCTTTTTGGGAAAAGGCATCAACATAGAGTTTACAGGAAAAAAAAAGAGGCCTTCAAAGAAAAGAACACAGTCCCTACAGTCAAACATGGCGGAGGTTCCCTGATGTTTTGGGGTTGCTTTGCTGCCTCTGGCACTGGACTGCTTGACCGTGTGCATGGCATTATGAAGTCTGAAGACTACCAACAAATTTTGCAGCAAAATGTAGGGCTCAGTGTGAGAAAGCTGGGTCTCCCTCAGAGGTCATGGGTCTTCCAGCAGGACAATGACCCAAAACACACTTCAAAAAGCACTAGAAAATGGTTTGAGAGAAAGCACTGGAGACTTCTAAAGTGGCCAGCAATGAGTCCAGACCTGAATCCCATAGAACACCTGTGGAGAGATCTCAAAATGGCAGTTTGGAGAAGGCACCCTTCAAATCTCAGGGACCTGGAGCAATTTGCCAAAGAAGAATGGTCTAAAATTCCAGCAGAGCATTGTAAGAAACTCATTGATGGTTACCGGAAGCGGTTGTTCGCAGTTATTTTGTCTAAAGGTTGTGCTACCAAGTATTAGGCTGAGGGTGCCAATACTTTTGTCTGGCCCATTTTTGGAGTTTTGTGTAAAATGATCAATGATTTGACTTTTTTTTCATTCTCTTTTGTGTTTTTTCATTGCAAGCAAAATAAATGAAGATATTATTACCAAAGCATTTGTGATTGCAATCATTTTCTGGAAGAAATTGAGTATTATCTGACAGAATTGCAGGGGTGCCAATACTTTTGGCCAGCACTGTATACATATATAGATATATATATATATATCTCTATATATGTATAGGATGTATGAAGTGAGCTTGCACACATGTGCACAAAATGCTATTATGCACGCACAATACGCCCCACAGTATACACACTATACTAATGTATGTATCAGCTTTAATAGAATAGATGCCTTACAGTATCACACACTATATGACACTGTGAGAGCACCTACTGTATGATATACAGCACAGATTACAGCAAGCAACACTGTAGGGTATTCTGTATCTGTAGGGTCAGACAGTGACTCTACAGACTGCAGTATATATCTGCTGTGCTGCTTGCAGAAATCTGAATCGCACTTCTGTAGCTGAAGTGTAGTCTTTAAAAAGACTTTTGGGTCACAAATGCAGTTCCCTGCCTAATACACACTACTACCTCTTATCTCCTACGCTATCGCTATCCCTATCACACACACTCTTTCCCTCTCCTAAAACCACAAGGTGTGTGATCCGAGCCCCCGGGGTCCCCACTTATATAATAGCAGGTCACCTGATGCAGGCAGCCAATCACTCCTAGACAAGTAGAAAAGGTAGTGGGTCATGGTAGGAGGTCCCACAGCCTTCCCTGCATGTTTATTGGCTAAGAAATAGGCGCTAAACATGCAGAGAGGAGTTTTAAAAAAAACACGAATATCACGCGGTACTCGGCCGAGTACCGAGTACTGCCGAGTACCCTAATATCCGTGCGGATAACGAACTGTGACAAACAGGTTCGCTCATCTCTAGTTACTAGAGATGGGTCGTTGATCCAGGGAGTTATTCTGATTGCCCGATTGGAGTCAGGAAGGAATTTTTTCCCCTAATGTGGGGAAAATTGGCTTCTACCTCACAGGGGTTTTTTGCCTTCCTCTGGATCAACTTGCACGATAACAGGCCAAACTGGATGGACATTTTTTTTTTTCGGCCTTATAAACTATGTTACTATGCTACTATGTATTATTTTGCATCAGTATTTGTCAGCCAAAAGCAGGAGTGGGTTTCCGTTTTGGACCCACTCCTGTTTTTGGCTTACAAATACTGTTTAAAAGCCATGTACACATTTGGAGGCAACTTTTTTATGATTGCATTTTACTCATTGTTACTCATGGTTAAAAAAAATAAATTTTTTTTTCAATTGGCCTCTATTAAAAATATTGAGCTGTCACAAAGGGTAGAGATGAGCGAATCTTCAAAAATGTGCTTCGGCGAATAATCAAAAAATTTATAACAAGATTCCTTCTTAATACGAATTTATTAGGTCGAAGTTGCTTTAAAAAATAATCGTTCTGTGAACATTCCTGCACAAATTACAAACATACAGTCTAACCGTTGTACGTTACTGAGCTGTAAAAACATTATTGCTGAAATACTGCAAAGACATAATTATGCAAACATTTTAGTGCAATCAATTTCACATTTGCAAGCATAATAGGTTTAAGTTTCTTTTCTTGGCTGCTTGGCATAAAACACTGGAAAACGTAGTCCAAAATTCAATTGTAATCCACATGAGGTAATTTTTTAATCCAAACAGGTAAAAAAAGGTAACGTGTAATCCACATGAATAATATAAAATAGCAGCAAATAGAGAACCCTTTTTGCAAAGGGGGCTCCCAAATAACCTGGGAAGGGGGGAAAAAGGAAAATAGGTGCGCTTAGGCGCAACTGGGAATTTCCTGCAGAATGGGGGGAGTCCTGACAAGCCATGGCCATCTGGGTGAGAGTCAAACAGGGGGCAATAAAAACAAGATAAATTAAAAACATGCCAACTAGCTCTCACCCGTCAGGTGCAGTCCATGTTGTGGCTCCCATAGGTCCAGACCATGAGGTGTCCATTAAGTCAGCCAGACAGAGACAGCCAATTGTAGAAGGGTTCCTCAGATGAGGGACCTGAAGTCCTCCTCGCTGCTTCTACTGCTGAACGACATAAGAGGACGCTCCTGCCTCCTGTAGGCCAGGCTGGCTGCCGTTGTTGAGCTCCATTCCCTCTGCTGGTTGAATTGGGACTTGACCGGGTGGTCACACTGGTGAGCGCTGCTGCCACTTGAGCCTTCACCTTTCTGGATCCTCCTGCCGGGACAGCAGGGGTAAGGATTTCTGGCTGCAGCGGTTCAGGGAAGGCTGCACTCAAGGAAGAACCGCCAGCTCCTAGAGCTGCTGCTGATGCCATTTTCCACGGTAGCTGGTACTGGATCATCATGGGCTGGAAAGTGAAGGATGAGGTAGTCAGCTGACCCAGGTGAAAGGACTGTGGTGGTGGTGGTGGCACTGGCAAGCCAGGAGTCAGAGGCTCTGGCTTCTCTCTGAAACGGAGGGTCCCATCTGCTGTCTCGCACGCGTCCTGTGGCTGTAGGATCATCCAGCCAGGTCTTGGCTGGCGATGCAGGGACCAGGGGCTTGGCCAGTAACGTTACCCTGGTAGCAAAAGGGCCTTTCAGGGATGCCATGCGGGTATATTCGACCAGATCCCCCCACATATAGGCTGTGACGGGCTTGGGGCAGGTAAGGCCATTTAACAGATCTGCGGCACACAAAGTACTCCTCCCCGTCTGCAAGGAAGCCACTGCCTCTCTTCACCGAAAACCAGTTGACGGTTCCTTTGTGCCGTTCCAGAGTAGGGTCTCCTGACCTCGGATGGTCAAGCACTTGGATGACCCAGTCCTCCACCTCTTTCTTATAGTCCCATAGGGACTGGGGGTGGGCTGTCACGGATGCAAGCACGATGAGATTCTGCCGCATGGAAGATGTTCTCCTGGGCGGCGGAGTGGACGCTCCAGCCGTCTCCGCCGCACCAGCCGACACAGTGGACACCTCCGGTGCCCGTGCGATTCTCGATGGTCACTTGTGCCACTCTGATCTCTTCGGGCCTCTCCGGTGGTTCAGGGTCGCTACCCCATACCATCTCTCCCCACTTTGGACGTAGTTGGTGCGCCATGCTGTCTTGTTCACCACTGGCTTGAATTGGAGAGGATACTTCCAAACAGAAAGTTCCCGGTGGACCTGGGCTGGTTTTTCCCGCTCCTGAGGGGGGTGTATCTTCACTTTCACACTCTTGAGGGGGCGTATCATCATTTTCCCGCTTCTAGGGGTTGGGGGGCAAGAAGAATGCGTACCTAGCGTTAGCGTACAAAATTGTATTAACATTTAATATTTGTACGAAGCAATTCTGGAAAAGTCCGTATTCGCTTCGGAGTAGGAAAAAAGGAGGATTTGTAACGAATATACAAAGTGGCGAATAGATTCGCTCATCTATAGTTGAAGGGAGTCTGTCACCTAATTTTCACTAATATAACTTAGGCTACTTTAACACCAGCGGCACGGATGTCTGGCAGGCTGTTTCAGCAGGTGAACAGCCTGCCGGATCCGTGCTGCTGCTAGTTCGCGTGTGCGAATGGAACTACGCTCCAGATAAAAGCCAGTAAAACCCAGACTATGGAAAACACTAATATGTGGTCTCAGAATTTTCTGGGCCTTTTCTTTGGCATTGTTGTCATATTCTAAGACCCTATTATCTAATATTATATATTATAATCTAAGGCTGCATCTGTGTGTTTGGTTTTTGTGTGACTGTACTGTATGTAGTTTTTCTTGATGCCATTCTGTTTTATGGGGTTCATTGTGTGGTAATAATTATTAATTTTATTCCATGGGTTGATACTGTTATGGTGATGCTAAATTTGTCATTTCTTACATTTTACTACTTTTGCATGTTAAAAATTTACTTTGTTTCTAAAAACTATTGTTTCTTTGTATCACCACCACCAATACCAATAACATAGTAACATAATACATAGTAACATAGTTTATAAGGCCGAAAAAAGACATCTGTCCATCCAGTTCTGTCTGTTATCCTACAAGTTGATCCAGAGGGAGGCAAAAAACCCTGTGAGGTAGAAGCCAATTTTCCCCACTTTAGGGGAAAAAAATCCTTCCCAACTCCAATCAGGCAATCAGAATAACTTCCTGGATCAATGACCCATCTCTAATAACTATAACCTGTAATATTATTACACTCCAAAAATACATCCAGGCCCCTCTTAAACTGTTTTAGTAAACTTACTATCACCACCTCCTCGGGCAGAGAGTTCCATAGTCTCACTGCTCTTACTGTAAAGAATCCTCTTCTATGTTTGTGTACAAACCTTCTTTCCTCCAGACGCAGAGGATGTCCCCTCATCACAGTCACAGTCCTGGGGATAAATAGATGATGGGAAAGATCTCTGTACTGACCCCTGATATATTTATAAATAGTTATTAAATCTCCCCTCAGTTGTCTTTTTTCTAAAGTAAATAACCCCAATTTTGATCATCTTTCAGGTTACTGTAGTCTACCCATTCCAGTTTTTACTTTAGTTGCCCTCCACTGAACCCTGTCCAGCTCTGCTATGTCTGCCTTTTTCACAGGAGCCCAGAACTGTACACTGTACTCCATGTGAGGTCTGACTAGTGATTTGTAAAGTGGCAGGACTATGTTCTCATCATGGACATCTATGCCCCTTTTGATGCAACCCATCTTATTGGCCTTGGCAGCAGCTGTCTGACACTGGTTTCTACAGCTTAGTTTGCTGTTCACTAAAATTCCTAGGTCCTTTTCCATGTCAGTGTTACCCAGTGTTTTACCATTTAGCAAGTACTGGTAACTTGCATTATTCCTTCCTATGTCCATAACCTTACATTTATCAGTGTTAAACCTCATCTGCCACTTCTTTGCCCAAGCCTCCAATCTATCCAGATCCATCTGTAGCAGTGTACTGTCCTCTTCTGTGTTACTTTGCACAGTTTAGTGTCATCTGCAAAAATTTATATTTTACTGTGCAAGCCTTCTACCAAATCATTAATAAATATATTGAACACAATAGGGCCCAATATTGACCCCTGTGGTACCCCACTAGTGACAGTGACCCAATCTGAATGTGTACCATTAATAACCACCCTCTGTTTTCTATCACTCCGCCAGTTACGTACCCACATACAGACATTTTCCCCCAGTCCAAGCAGTCTCATTTTATATACTAACATTTTATGCGGCACAGTATCAAATGCTTTGGAGAAGTTCAGTTCATATAACATCCATTGATTTGCCACGGTCAAGTATAGAACTTACCTCCTCATAGATTAAATTAAATAAAGCCATGCTGATATGGTGTTATTTGCTTATTTTCATTGAGGTACTCCAAGACAGCATCTCTTAGAAAACCTTCAAACAGTTTACCCATGACAGATGTTAAACTTACCGGCCTATAGTTTCCGGGCTCTGTTTGTGGACCCTTTTTTAATATTGGCACCAGATTTGCTATGCGCCAATCCTGTGGAACACTCCCTGTCAGTATAGAGTCCTTAAATATCAGAAATAAGGGTCTGGCTATGACATTACTTAATTCACTTAGGATATGGGGGTGTATGTCTTCCGGTCCTGACGATTTGTCTATTTTAATCTTTTTAAGACGCCGCTGTACTTTGTCCTTGGTCAGACAGGGCACTTTTAATGGGGAATTTACTTTTATTTTCTGCATTTCATCTGACAGTTTATTTTCCTCAGTGAATACAGTGGTCCCTCAAGATACAATATTAATTGGTTCCAGGATGACCATTGTACGTTGAAACCATTGTAACTTTAGTCATTGGTTCCAAAGCCCAAAAATATCACCCAAGATAAGAGAAAATGAAGGTTTGAGAACAGCAGATAACTAAGAAAGATGAAACATGTCCTTACATATAACAGTAAGGAATAGCTGCTAACTATAAACCTATATATCTATTTTACCAGAGAAGTAGCCTTGATTGGTTGGATCTGAGTTTGAGGCACTGAATTTTGAGTCTAGCTTCAACTTACGAAATACCATTGTATGCTTAAAATATTGTATCCTGAGGCCATTGTATCTTGAGGGATCACTGTACAGTGGAGAAAAAAATATTTAATAGCTTTGCTTTCTCCTCATCGCTCTCTGCAACTCCCTCTTCATTACTCTGTAAGGGGCTAACACCTTCAGGTTCATACTTTTTACCATTTATATAATTGAAGAAAATTTTCATCAATTAATCTCTCGGTCTATAGTTTGGCTGCTTTTATTTGTCTTTTACATATTCTGTTTTTTTCCTTATAATTTTTTAATGCTTCCTCGCTACCCTCCTGTTTTAGTGATTTAAATGCTTTCTTTTTGTCATTTATTGTTTTCTTTACAGTTCTATTTACCCACATTGTTTTTTTCTTGTTCCTTAATCTTTTATTCCCATAAGATATGTACCTCTCACAATTAGATATTAAGATGCTCTTAAAAATATCCCATTTTGTGGCTGTATTTTTATTTTTTGTGATCTGTCAAAGCAGTTGTATGAGAGCTATTACCATATTTGGTCACAGGTGGCTTTTTGATCATTTTTTGTTTCAGATTTTGGAAATCAAGTGTTTTTTGTTTTAATTTTTTTATTTGGTTCACTGTACTGGTTAAATAACATGATAACTTTATTATGCTGGTTGATATGATAAGACGGTACTGAATTTATATATTGCCTTATTTCTTTTGCATCATAAAATCACTTTTTAAGTACAGTATCATTTGTATTTTATGTCATCAAATTCTAAGAGCACAAAGTTTTTATCTTTCTGTTAATGGAGCTGTATGGGAGCTTGTTTTTTTGTGAGATGAGTTTTTTTAGTTTCCACTATTTTGGTACCATTTTGTCAGACATATGACACTTAAATCACTTTATATTCAATGTTTTGGGAGGTGAGGTAACCAACTAATAGCAATATTGTTTTTTTTTATTGGTTCAGCATATGTAGTAAAAAAACATAGCTTTATTCTGCAGTCTGATTTGATTGTGGTAATGCCAAATTAAAATTGAAATTGATGGACTTTTTTCAGCTGTACAAAGTAACTATGTTTTACTACGTTTGCATCGTAAAATCACTATTCTAAGATTCGTAATGTTTATTTTTTCTATTATGGCAGCTGTATGAAGTCTTGCTTCTTTGCTTAATAAACTATAGCTTTTATTGGTACCCTTTTGGTATTTTTTACATCAATTTCTAAGGAGGTGAGCAGGGAGGGACTGGGAGTACAAAGCAGCCTTGGTGCACAGACCCTACCAGACCATATATGATATTGCATAAAAAAGGTTATGTGCAATGCATTATTCAGCAAATTTTGCTTTACTTGGTCATTCCTCTATGTAAATCATCTATACAAGAAAGGAAATAAAAGTGAAACACAAAAATGCATGGTCAGGGACACACGTTATCCTCCCTTATCACACCACATACCATGATAAAGCTCAAAATACCTCTACAGCAACATCTGATACCTCATTGCAGCACAAAATATATCGGCAAAAGCATCTGATATCACTGTGCAGGTAAAAAAATATCTCCTCAACAGTGCCAAATAAAGAGCACAATGCAGTACAGAAGACCACTCCAGCAGCATCCTATACCACAATTCAGCACCGTCATTGTCCCCTGACCACCTTTCCACCACTGATAATGGTATTGTTCCCTGACCACCCCTACCCCACTGGTAGTGGTATTGTCCTGTAACCACCCCTACCCCACTGGTAGCAGTATTGCCCCTGACCATCCCTCCCCCACTAGTAGCAGCCTTGTTCCTGGATACTGACCACCCTTCCCCCACTGGTAGCAGTATTATACCCTAATCACCCCTCCCCATTGGTAGTGATATTGTCCCTTGACTACCCTTCCCCCAGTGGCAGCAGCATTGTCCATGGGTACCGACCACCCCTTCCACACCGGCAACAACACTGTCCCCATTTGCATTTGTCTTGTAGACATGGTGAGGCTGGAGTTGGAGGGAGATGCTTCTTATAACTATTTTCTTATACAACCTATTAGTATGCCATTGTAACATCTTAGGGTTACTAAATATGTAATTTGGCCAACAGTGCCCAAACTTGTTCATACAACTGACAATATGGAATTAATATTTACTGCCAATGAGTAGCTTTGAATATATACAGTACTTTGCTTATGTTGTCACTGTCTTTACTTGAATGTCACACCGACATACATGAATATGTGTAAATATTTGGATAGACTAAGTGATACAAGTATTATTTAAAGACAGGAGAAGAGCTTCCAGTGTCTCATTTGCAATATGTTGCTTGGCCTGATCATGGAGTGCCAGATGAATCATCTGATTTCCTGGAATTTGTAACTTGTGTGAGACAAAGAAGAGTGGAAAAGCAACCCATCCTTGTTCACTGCAGGTAAATTTATTTGGCTACTTTCACACAAGCGGCAGTGGATTTCGGCAGGCTGTTCCGGTGGGTGAACAGCCTGCCAGATCCGTGCTACCGCTGGTGCACGTGTGGGGCCAGAACTACGCTCCGGCCCCATTCACTATAATGGGGGCGGGCCGTGGTTCCGACCGCAGCACAGCAAACTTGCCGAGACCAAAATCACGTCAAGTTCCGGCCCCACACGTGCACCAGCGGCAGCACGGATCCGACAGGCTGTTCAACAGCCTGCCGGAATCCACTGCCGCTAGTGTGAAAGTAGCCTTAGTTTTGTTATGTGACCTGAAATTTCAAAAAGCAGCTTCTGTATATGTTAGTAATCTAATTTTTTAATCAGAATTTAGTTAGTCCATGTTACGGTATTTTGTCAACTTTTATTAAAGCGGTTGTCTCACTTCAGTAAATGGCATTTATCATGTAGACAAAGTCATACACAATGCTTACTAATGTATTGTGAGTGTCCATATTGCTTCCTTTGTTGGCTTGATTCATTTTTCCATCACATTATACATTGGTCATTTCCAAGGGTTACAACCACCGCAATCCATCAGTGGTGGCCGGGCTCGCACACTATAGGAAAAAGCGCTAGCGCCTCTGATGGCCAGAACTGTGGTAGTGTGCATAGGTACACATGTGAAGCAGCTCCTGTCCCGGTCATCTCATATCTGCGCTGCAGCGTTGGAAACAAGCAGTGTATAATGCAATGGAAAAATTACTCAAACCAACAAAGGAGGCAATATGGACAATGACAATACATTAGTAAGTGCCTTGTATTAACTTTATCTACATGATAAATTCCATTTGAAGTGATAGAACCCCTTTAATATTATATTCTGGTTGCTCTTGGAAGTATTAATTCCATTGCACTGTGACATGTGACCTAAAAAAGCTGAATAATAGGGCTTCCTTAGGCTTAGCGCTAAAAAACTGAATTGCTGATGTTTTCACAATACAGCCGCAATAATTTCTGTTTCCAGCTAAGTAAAGCTACATTCACATCTATGCTTTTCCTTTCCGGTATTGAGATCCGTCATAGGATCTCATTACCGGAGGAAAACGTTTCAGCTTAGTGCCCATTCATTGTCAATGGGGCAAAGCTGAACTGAACAGAACAAAATGCACCTGAATGCATTCCGTTCCATTTGGTTGCGCTCCCATGCCAAATAGAAAAACATTGCAAGCATTGTTTTTGAGTGCATTATGGGATGCGGAGCAAGATGGATCTGGCATGAAACACAATGTAAGTCAATGGTGCCGGATCCGTTTTTTGGAAAAAATTGATCCGCCGGCCTTTGACTTACAATGGTTTTAGTGCCGGATCCGTCATGGCTATTTTAGAGATAATATAACCAGATACATTCATAATGGATGCAGTCAGTTGTATTATCATGACAGAAGCGTTTTTGCTGATCCATGACAGATCCAGCAAAAATGCAGATGTGAACATAGCCTAAGTTATCGAGTAATAGGGTACACTGTCCTGTTGTAACACAAAGGCTTTACATTATTTGAAATTAAGCAGATTGTTTATGCCAAAAGGTTGCGAGTTTTTATTTTGTTTTTTTTGCAACAGAGATTGTGATTTCATATGGTACCAATACAGAAGCAGTATATAGTAATTTTCAAGTACAGTGCCTTGCAAAAGTATTCGGCCCCCTGGAACTTTTCAACCTTTTTCCACATTTCAGGCTTCAAACAAAAATATATAACATTTTTCGTGAAGAATCAACAACAAGTGGGTCACAATTGTGAAGTGGAACGAAATTTATTGGATCATTTAAACTTTTTTGTAATAATAAAACTGAAAAGTGAGGTGTGCAAAATTATTCGGCCTCTTTGCATTAATACTTTGTTGCGCCACCTTTTGCTGCGATTACAGCTGCAAGTCGCTTGGGGTATGTCTCGTATCAGTTTTGCACATCTAAAGACTGAAATTCTTGCCCCTTCTTCCTTGCAAAACAGCTCGAGCTCTTTGAGGTTGGATGGAGAGTGTTTGAGTGTTCAGCTCTTTCCACATATTCTCAATTGGATTCAGGTCTGGACTTTGACTTGGCCATTCTAAGACCTGGATACGTTTATTTTTGAACCATTCCATTGTAGATTTTGCTTTATGTTTGCGATCATTGTCTTGTTGTAAGATAAATTTCTGTCCTAGTCTCAGGTCTTTTGCAGACACCAACAGGTTTTCATCCAGAATGGTCCTGTATTTGGCTCCATCCATCTTCCCATCAATTTTAACCATCTTCCCTGTCCCTGCTGATGAAAAGCAGGCCCAAACCATGATGCTGCCACTACCATGTTTGACAGTGCGGATGGTGTGTTCAGGGTGATGAGCTGTGTTGCTTTTACGCCAAACATATCGTTTTGCATTGTTTCCAAAAAGTTCGATTTTGCTTTCATCTGACCAGAGCACCTTTTTCCACATGTTTGGTGTGTCTCCCAGGTGGCTTGTGGCAAACTGTAAAAAAGACTTTTTATGGATATCTTTGAGAAATGGCTTTCTTCTTGCCACTCTTCCATAAAGGCCAGATTTGTGAAGTGTTTGACTGATTGTTGTCCTATGGACAGACTCTCCCACCTCAGCTGTAGATCTCTGCAGTTCATCCAGAGTGATTATGGGCCTCTTGGCTGCATCTCTGATCAGTCTTCTCCTTGTTTGAGATGAACGTTTAGAGGGACGGCCGGGTCTTGGTAGATTTGCAGTGGTCTGATACTCCTTCCATTTCAATGTGATCGCTTGCACAGTGCTCCTTTGGATGTTTAAAGCTTGGGAAATCTTTTGGTATCAAAATCCGGCTTTAAACTTCTCCACAACAGTATCACGGACCTGCCTGGTGTGTTCCTTGGTCTTCATGATGCTCTCTGTGCTTTAAACAGAACCCTGAGACTATCACAGAGCAGGTGCATTTATACGGAGACTTGATTACACACAGGTGGATTCTATTTATCTTCATCAGTCATTTAGGACAACATTGGATCATTCAGAGATCCTCAATGAACTTCTGGAGTGAGTTTTCTGAACTGAAAGTAAATGGGCCAAATAATTTTGCACGCCCAACTTTTCAGTTTTATTATTACAAAAAAAGTTTAAATGATCCAATAAATTTTGTTCCACTTCACAATTGTGACCCACTTGTTGATTCGTCACCAAAAAATTTAAAATGTTATATCTTTTTGTTTGAAGCCTGAAATGTGGCAAAAGGTTAAAAGCTCCAGGGGGCCGAATACTTTTGCAAGGCACTCTATATTATTTTTGATTGGAAAAATGGACACAGAAAAATAAGGAAGTAACCATTTTTTCATAATGTAATTTTACACATTTTACAGTACCACAAAATAATCCTTTCACCTCCAGTATTTAAAGATAACTAAACTATACTTTGCTCAGGGTACCTTATTGTTTTAATTAGTGTAGAGCGAATTGAAGTTAAGAAAGTGGAATTTAATATGAATTTCCGGAAAAATTAGATTTGCCATAAATCTGAATTTCCTTGTGCTTCGTGGTAACAAATCAGATTTTTTCTAAAATGACTGCTGCACATGTTACAAAGTGAAAGTAGCATATCAAATTGAACTGTGTCCACCTTGTTTAATACATGCGTAATACTATTACGCCTTGATTCTCAAATTGGCATGAATAAGACATGTAACATCACTGTTAGTGTGGTGTCCACCTAATTTCATAGATAAGCAAGTCTATCACTCCTTGATTCTCAAATTGGGGTGATTAAACTGTGTAATATAACCATTATTGGTGTGCACACCTTGTTTAATAGATAAGTTATTCTATTACGCCTTTATTCTCAAATTGCCTTGAATATGCTTACTAATATAACCGTTATTGGGGAGCACACCTTGTTTGATAGATAAGTAATTCTACTAGAACTTTATTTTCAAATTGGAGTATTACTTATCTATTAAATAACATGTGCACCCCAACAACAGTTATATTAGGCAGCTTATTCACCCCAATTTGAGAATAAAGGTGTAAAAGAATTGCTTATCTATTAAACAAGGCGTGCAATGCCGCCTCTGCATTCTCATGATGTGATTGTGGCACCAATGTCCTCCTCTGAGTGGTTCTCTAGCATACCACCTTTGGAAAACATGGTGGTGTCACGCTGTTCTGCACATAGCCAGCCTGTGCGAATGTAGTCATACCGGGGAGAAACTGCTCCAAGCCATCAACCAAGGTGTTGAATCCTGGCTGTCTCCTTGCCAACTGAAGATTGGAACTTTGGTCGCTGATAATAGGAAGAACATTGTGTCACACTGCTTTAAGGAGGGCTTACCCATGTGCCCTGCATGGCACATGTCTTTAATCTGGTTGTAAACTGGTTCCTGAAGTCTTCCACCCAACTGCAAAACGTCTTGAAAATGGCAAGGAAAATGTAAACGCACTTCAGCCACTCTTACCCTGCAAAACACACCCTCCTTGAGCTGCAAAGGCAGAATGGTGTTCCCCAACATCGCCTCATATATGACTATTCCAAACGTTGAAACCCTCCACATGTTGGACAAACTATATGAGCAGAGGAAGACCCTGACCAATTTCTTGATGATGCAGGAAGACAGGGCTACTCCTCTGTGTAACTTTGACGTTAGCCAGTGGTAGCTCATGCATGACACCTGACTTTTGCTCAGGCCCTTTGAGGAGGCCACTTTTTTGTCATTCGTTAGGACTACGGGATAAGTGAAGTCATTCCACTTACATCCTGGAGCACATGCTAACAAATCTGGTTGGCCAGGGGACAGGAGCAATGGCGCATACATTTCACAACCACCTTAGCCCTGTGGGGTCTGAACTGGCAGAGGAGGAGGAGGACATTAACACTTAGGAATTGTATCCTGCCCAAGCGACAGTAGAGGAACAGTAGGAACTGTAGGGCGATGACGAAGACCAGGCAGATGATGCTGACAGACTTTGGGAGTATGCAGTGGAGATGAAGGCAGATGGTCCCTCCGATTCTCTTGTGCAAATGCCCAGATGCATGCTCGGTTGTTTGGGTAGTGATAGCCACATTATCACCATTCGGCAGAAGGATGACTACTGGCTCTCCACGATGTAAGACTCTCACTACTGGGCCAAAATGGGGGCCTTTTTTCCACCTGCTGAGAAGGAAGATAAACTCAACTACTATTGAGACATCCTATGTAGTCGGTTGCTCGCTGCTTATGTGCACTTTTGCCCATCCTCACGAAGGTCTGACAAGGGGGACCTCCTGTGCTAACGCTCCACTGCCATGACTGCTGGAGGGGGGTGGAGGGACAGGAGCAGCACCAGCTCCATCAGCAGCAACTTAAGTCTTGAGTCTCTAATGAGCACTTTTGAGTCGCCTACTGAAATAACCATCCAGCAGCAGGACATCGAGTAGAACCTGAACCAGCAGGTGGTGGCCTACTTGGACAGCACCCTGCCACCCCAGATCCAAGATCCCCTGGACTACTGAACAGCCAAACTTGATTTGTGGCTGCAACTGGCCCGCGTTTGCCCTAGTCAAGCTTTTCTGCCCATCCAATAGCGTGGCATCAGAGCGGTTAGATAGTTACCCCAAATAGAAGTCCCCTTTCAGTAGGAAATGTCGACAGATTAACCTTTCTAAAGATGAATCAGGCATGGATCAGCCAGGATTTCCACACACCTGTGCATGACGCATCAGACTACTTTATTCTGGCAGTAATGTTCTGACTACAGTGTGTTGCCATACCAGAACATTGTGGAAAATGGCCCATTACTTCTGGCCACGTGCTTCAACCACTATTCTGATGTTGCCACCTGCCTGAAGCCACACACCTGCTGCCACCCACTGTCTTGTGCTATTACTGCCACTGCTGTTGCCACCCAGCTTCACACTCTGTGACCTGGCCACTATGTTGTCTCCTTATGCTGTTGCCACCCTCACCACTCTGTGACTGGGTCACTGTGATAGCTCCTCTCACTGTTGCCACCCTCCCCTCTATGACTGGGCCAATATGTTAACTCTTCATTGTTAGACCAACGCGCTGTGTTTGCGCTGCTGGTCGTGCATGCTGGCACAGGCATCGGGACTCACTCATTCCATCCTGCTGCTGTGTGCTGCTCTGACAAGTGTGGACAGCAGGTAACTTAAATTGTTGTATCTATGCTCCATACCAGAGCTTACTTCCTGCTTGAGTCCTATACTGTTTGTTAGGGTGTGCATGGGCCTGTCTCTCCTCCCTTGTGAGGGAGCACGTACACATCCCCTATCTAATCAGCTTATGGCTGGGTTGAAGAAAGTATTTACAGGTCCTTCCTGCCCCAGGAACGCGCCTGAGAAATCTTGGTCACTAGCTAATCTAGTTCTATGTGTTTGGAAGTTTCTGCTTTTCTGTGTACCAGACCCTGCTACTCGATTTAACGGATTTTGCTTGATTGCCGCCTGCCTCTGACCTTGGACTTCGATTACAGACTTTGCTTGATGGCTGCCTGCCCTGACTCCGGACTTCCTGATTACGTCTTTCCTCTCGATGCTTGCACCAGTATCTCTGACAACCAGGTCAGCTGCCACTGACCCAGGACTGCTCTGGAGTGGTACCTGGTAACTACAGTCCAAGCCTATCCTAACAATCTGAGGCTCAAGTAAAGACCAGGTTGTTACTTAGTCATGCCCATCCAGGGTATAGCCAGTTAGTGGTGCAGTGGGTCCACACCCACTTGCAAAACAGCTTGCTCAGGCCATGGACCCTGCTGATCAGAACCCGCCAATCCTCACCAAATTGTAATGGGAGATGGATCAACAGGAAGAACATCAAGATCAGATTCAGTCTTATCTACACAATTTGAACATGCGCCTTAATGACATAACGCCTACCAACCGTGCACCTCTAGCTCCAGCTGCAGTGAATAACCAAGCACCTGCTCCTTGTGACCTAAATCCCTAAAATCTTTATAAACACGCTCCACTTTCCTCTAGCTTTGTCATTTCTTCCAATATTCACCAGCCCTTCCCAGTAATCTGTTCTCCCAATCCACGATATGTTGAACTCAAGCGCAAGGAAGGCAACACACCATTCAATGATCCCGATGTTTGTGACAGATCGCCCTGTCTGGACCCATAAGAATTGAGTCTCCCACTACCAGCACCTCTCTGGCCTACTCTGCTCTCCTGGTCTCCTGCTTACTGGAGCTGACAATCCCCTGACTGGCAGAGGAAGTGTCTTGCTGCAGCAGTGCTCTCACTGAACTAATATCCCCCTTATCTGCCAATCTTGCAAACTTGCTTGGGTTGTGGTGGATCTTTTTTCCAAAATTGCGTACTTTGTCCCTCTGCCTGGTCTTCCTTCTGCTCCTCAGCTGGCAAAAAATTTATCAAACCCATTTTTCACCTCCATGGTTTTCCCCACCGTATTGTGTCGGATAGAGGTGTGTAGTTCACGTCTAAATTCTGGAGAGCTCTTTGTAAGCTTTTGAATGTGTCTCTGGACTTCTCTTCGGCCTATAATCCACAGTCTAATGGTCAAGTGGAACGTGTCAAACAAATCCTGTCCAATTTTTTGCGACATTTCAACAACCTCCAACATGATGAAGGGACCAAGTTATTACCTTGGGCTGAATTTTCGTACAATAATCATGTCAGCGAGTCTTCGAAGAAGTCACCATTTTTAATTGTTTACAGTCAACAACCTAACATCCCACTCCCGGTGTCTTCTACTGCCGGTACCCCTGCAGCAGATGCAACTTCAAGAGAATTCTTTGGGAGGAGACCAGGGCAGTTCTGAGAGAGGCTTCTGTACGCATGAAGGAGGCTGCTGATAAAAGATGTAGAGATTCTCCTAAGTTACATCCTGGTCCTGGTGTGTCTTGTCTTCAAATACATCAGGCTCAAAATATCCTCTTACAAGTTGGGTCCATGCTTCATTGGTCCATTTGAAATACTCAAGCAATTTAATGATGTTTCCTACAAGCTTAAGCTGTCAGCCTCTCTCTGGGTACCGAATTCTTTCCACATCTACCTGCTCAAACCTGTCATCCTGAATTGTTTTGTCAAGAAACCTGTCTCAGCCCCTGGTGCGGTCAGTGAAGAGATCGTCTATGAGGTGAAAGGTATTCTGGGGATGAAGAAGAGTAGAAGTAAAACCCTATTTCTTGTGGATTGGAAGGGGTTTAGCACTGAGGAACGATCACGGGAACCTAAAGATCAATGCCCCTCTTCTAAAGTTTTTTTTGGCTAGGCCCAGGTCTGAGGAGAGTGGGGTGTAAAGGGGGTACTATTTGCCCAGCGCTCCATGCCTGTGTTGCTGGCCCTACACGCGGACATGTGCACCGGGCTCCCTCATTCCCTCCTACTGCCGTGCGCCGTGCTGACAAGCGTGGACAGCAGGTAGCTTAAACTGTTGTATCTGTGTTCCATGCCAGAGCTTACTTACTGTTTGAGTTCTGTAATTTTTGATAGGACGTGCATGGACGTGTCTCTCCTCCCTTGTGAGGCGGAACATACATGCCCCCAGGAATGTGCCTGAGAAATCTTGGTCACTAGCTTGTCTAGTTCCTTGTGTGAAGGTGTTTGAAAGTTTCAGCATTTCTGAACACAAAATTACTGCTGACACTCTCCACTCATCATGTGTCATGTGGCCACTACTTGTATCAGCGTGTAACAGGTTCTCTAGAAATCTATGTGGAATCAGCAAACAGTGTAAAAGGAGACAGCTCTTTCACTCTATGGTAGAATCTTGGGCCACTGCACAGTTAAGTACATTATACCTGTTGCTAACATTGATCTGTAAGGCTGAATTCACACTTCAGTTATTTGGTCAGTTTTTGACCCATAACTGACCAAATAGTTGAAGTGATGCCTGTCATACTGGCGCACAGGAACTGTTTCACTACGGACTATCTATGCATGTTTTTGCAATGCACAGTGATGACCACTAGTGTTGTTCGAGCATCAAAGTGCTCGAGTGCTCTGGTGCTCGAGTATAACACTTTGGGGTGCTCTACAGGGTGCACAATGGAAGTCAAAGGGAGAAGCAGAGCATTAAACCAGGCATCCTCTGCTCTGAAGAGAGGAGGGTGTCTGGTTCACAGAAAATGTATGGAAACACTAATGAAATGGTTTGGGAACAGCATCGGGAGGATGTCTGGATGCATCTTGGACTCCCAGGTCGCTGCTGGGAACGATGTTGTCCGAGTATTACGCCACTTTTACGGAATGACAAGAATACGCACAAAACTGAAGATAAAATCGATTTTAGAGGAAAAAATTGTTAGGAAACATTCTTTCCTGTATATTTACTTGTATATAAAGTGCAAGTGCTGCCAAAAATTACAAAGAAAGGGCACTCTGATACAACCTGTATATCACATAAAGGAGGGCCTCATTCACATTGTGGTACAATTGTTCAGGTAGTGGGACCCCTACACTCAGGAGCCTATGCACTAAGTGAAAGGGCTGCCAAAAATTACAAGGAACAGGAACTCCAATGCACCCTTTATTACACATAAAAGAGGGCATCATAAGCACCCTTGAAAAATTATGATTGATAGCCTGCTGGTGACCCTCAAAATCATTAGGAGCAAGGGCCTGCTGGTGACCCTCTAAAACATTGGGAGTGAGGGTCTGCTGCTGATCTGACCATCTAAAACATTAGTGGCGAGGGCCTGCTGCTGATCTGACCATCTAAAATATTAGGGGTGAGGGCCTGCTGCTGATCTGACCATCTAAAACATTAGGGTTGAGGGCCAGCTGGTGATCCTCCAAAACATTAGGGGTGAGGGTCTGCTTCTGAGCTGACCATCTAAAACATTAGGGGCGAGGGCCTGCTGGTGACCCTCTAAACCATTAGGAGTGAGGGTCTGCTGCTGAGCTGACTCTCTAAAACAAGTCAGGGGCAATCCAGGCCTTGTTCATTTTAATAAGAGTCAACCTGTCAGCATTTTCACATTTGACAGGCGGATGTTCTTATCAGTTATTATGCCCCCAGCAGCACTCGATACCCGCTCTGACAAAACACTGGTGGCAGGGTGGGCCAGCACCTCCAAGGCGTAGAGCGCCAGTTCGTGCCACATGTCCAGCTTGGACACTCAATAGCTGTAAGGCACAGAGGGATCACTGAGGACATTGGCACGGTCAGCTAGGTAATCCTTCACCATCTTCCAAAACTTTTCCCTCCTTGTGACACTAGGCCACGCATCAGGGTAAGGGTGCTGGCGGAGTGTCATGAAACTGTCCCAGGCCTTGGAGAGTATCCCCTGCCTCTGTTGGAACTGCTGTGTGTTCACCTTGTCTCCCCTCCTCGGTTGCCCAAGGAACTACGTACTCTGCTGCCAGCATTGTCAGCTGAAAATTTTTGGAGCAATTATTCCACAAGGACCTTCTGGTATTGTACCATTCTAAATGATAGGAATAAGAGATGAGAAGTTCTCTTTGTAGCGGAGGTCGAGAAGGGTGAACAACCAGTAATCGCTGTTCGCCAAAATGTGTATAACGCGAGGGTCACGGGAAAGGCAGCATAGCATAAAGTCAGCCATGTGTGCCAGAGTCCCAACAGACAAGGCTTCGCTCTCCTCACCAGGAGGATGACTCTCAATCTCCTCATCCTCTTCCTCCTCTTCGGCCCATCCATGCTGAAGAGATGGTGTAAACCTGCTATGGGTACTAACCTCTGTAGCGGAGACAACCGTCTCCTGCTCCTCCTCATCATCATCATCATCCAATTCGCGCTGAGAAGACGAACTGAGGGTGGTCTGGCTATCACCCTGTGTACTGTCTTCCCCCATTTCCACCTCTTTCACATGCAAAGCGTCCGCCTTAATTGTGAGCAGCAAGCGTTTCAGTAGACACAGAAGTGGGATGGTTACGCTGATAATAGCGGCATCGTCGCTCACTATCTGTGTTGATTTTTCAAAGTTGCATAAAGCCTCACAGAGGTCAGACATCCATGCCCACTCGTCGCTTGTGAAGAGCGGAAGCTGACTAGAGAGGCGACGACCATGTTGCAGCTGGTATTCCATTACTGCCCTCTGCAGCTCACAAAGCCTGGTCAACATGTGGAATGTGGAGTTCCAGCGCGTGCTCACGTCGCACAACATTCGGTGAGCTGGCAATTGCAAGCGCTGCCGCAGCGTCGCCAGACCGGCGGCAGCTATAGATGACTTTTGGAAATGAGCACGCATGCTGCGCACCTTCACCAATAGCTCAGACAAATTGGGGTATGTTTTGAGAAACCGCTGAACACGTGGGCTAGGCAAGTTATGTGTGTGAGCTTGCTGAGCTCAAAAGCCACCTCCAAGTTGTGGTCATTATCAGACACAACCATGCCTGGTTGCAGTTTGAGTGGTGAGAGCCACAGCTCAGTCTGGTCCCTTATACCCTGCCACAGCTCTGCAGCGGTGTGCTGTTTGTTACCGAAGCAAATATGTTTCAGCACGGCCTGTTCCCGCTTCCCCACTGCAGTGCTACACTGCTTCCAGCACTGATGACCGACTGGTGCTGCAAGATGAGAATTCAGAGGTGGAATTGGAGGAGGAGGTGGAGGAAGATAAGGGGGGGTTGCAGCCACTAATGTAGGTGGTGGCGGAAATTCGGATGGAAGTAGGGCCCGCTATCCTTGGCATCGGTAGCACATGTGCCATCCCAGGGTACGACTCTCACCCGGCCTCCACAACGTTCACCCAGTGTGACGTCAGGGAAATATAGCGTCCTTGGCGAAAAGCACTTCCCCATATGTCAGTTGTTAAGTGGACCTTCCCAGTAACTGTGTTGGTCAGGGCACGAGACACTGATTGTGGACCCAGGCGTTCGGCCCACCTATTAGGGTGCTTTGCTGCCATGTGGCGGATCATGCTGGTGGTGGCCAGGTTGCTAGTGTTCACGCGCCTGCTCATTTTGGTACGGCACAGGTTGCAAATGACAATTATATTATTGTCCACACTTTCCTCAAAAAAGTGCCAGACTGTGCAACACCCTACCCCTTGGCAAGGGAGAGTGCTGCAAAGCAGAGTGCTGCAACTCCTGCAATCTTCCAGCCAGTTGCGGTGCTGTGAATCCCTCCCCCTCTGTACTGCTGTCCTCGCTTGGCTTGCCACCTTCCCAGGTTGGGTCAGTGATTTCATTGTTTACCACCTCCTCTTCCACTTCCTTACTTTGGTCCTCCTGCTGACTTGTTGACCTAACAAGAACCTTACTTATTGACTACTGTGTCTCATCCTCATCATCAACCTCTTGAGACTCTAACTGCCCTTGACTTATTGACAACTGTGTCTCATCCTCATCATCAACCTCTTGAGACACTAATTGCCGTTGACTTATTGGCAACTGTGTCTCATCATCATCATCATCCACCTCGTGAGACACTAATTGCCATTTCCCGTCATCTTCTTCTGACTGTGGATGCTCATGAGTTTGGGAATCAGTGCACAAAATCTACTCATGTCCCTCTTCAAGAGTGCTTGGCGAGAGGCCCAAATCAAGCAATGTCTATGAAAATAGCTCCTCAGAATATCCGAGTGTGGGATCACTTGTTTGCCAAGACTCTGGTGGGAGGAAGGAGGATCAGGGTGAGGATTCTGTTGACCAGACTCTTGGCTGCTGAGACTGGACTTTGTGAAAGACAGGGTTGTGCTTAACCGACTGGAAGCATTATCTGCTGCAATCCAACCGACCACCTGGTTGCACTGGTGTGGCTTAGAGAGTGGTGTTCTGCGCTGCCCTGCAAACTGGAACATGAAGCTAGGTATCATGGATGAGTTTGTTTCTTGTGCTCTGGCAGCAGGCACAGTTTCACAGTGCCCAGGGCCACGGCCTCTGTGTGCACCATCAGCAGCATGACCACTTCCCCCTCCCTTATTGCTCGCCTTGCGCATATTAAATAGTATATATGCAAGTATGTCACAAGTAAAGTAGTGCAGATTTTTTAAGTGTATGCGCAAATAAATAACACTGAATGTCACAGGTATTTAGGATGCACAAATGTTATACAGCAGATATAGCGCAGGTAATGACGCTGTCACCAGCGGTGAAAAAAATTACACTAAATGTCACAAATATTTAGGATGCGCAAACGTTATAAAACAGATGTAGCGCAGTTAATGTCGCTGTCACCAGCGGCAGAAAAAATTACACTGAATGTCACAAATAATTAGGATAAAACATATGTAACATAGTAACATAGTTTATAAGGATGAAAAAAGACATCTGTCTATCCAGTTCGACCTGTTATCCTGCAAGTTGATCCAGAGGAAGGCAAAAAACCTGTGAGGAAGAAGCCAATTTTCCCCACTTTAGGGGAAAAAATTCCTTCCCGACTCCAGTCAGGCAATCGAAATAACTCCCTGGATCAACGACCCCTCTCTAGTAACTATAACCTGTAATATTATTATACTCTAGAAATACATCCAGGCCCCTCTTGAACTCTTTTAGTGAACTTACCATCACCACCTCCTCAGGCAGAGAGTTCCATAGTCTTACTGCTCTTACCGTAAAGAATCCTCTTCTATGTTTGTGTACAAACCTTCTTTCCTCCAGGCGCAGAGGATGTCCCCTCGTTACAGTCACAGTCCTTAGGATAAATAGATGATGGGAGAGATCTCTGTACTGACCCCTGATATATTTATACATGGTTATTAGATCTCCCCTCAGTCGTCTTTTTTCTAAAGTGAATAACCCTAATTTTGATAATCTTTCTGGGTACTGTAGTCCACCCATTATTCCAGTTATTACTTTAGTTGCCCTCCTCTGAACCCTTTCCATGTGTGGTCTGACTAGTGATTTTTAAAGCGGCAGGACTATGTTCTTATCACGGGCATCTATGCCTCTTTTGATGCAACCCATTTTCTTATTGGCCTTGGCAGCAGCTGTCTGACACTAGTTTCTACAGCTTAGTTTGCTGTTCACTAAAATTCCTAGGTCCTTTTTAATGTCAGTGTTACCCAGTGTTTTACCATTTAGTATGTACTGGTGACTTGCATTATTCCTTCGTATGTGCATAACCTTACATTTGTCAGTGTTAAACCTCATCTACCACTTCTCTGCCCAGGGCTCCAATCTATCCAGTTTAGAGATGAGCGAGCACTAAAATGCTCGGGTGCTCGTTATTCGAGACAAACTTTTCCCGATGCTCGGGTGCTCGTTTAGAGTAACGAACCCCATTGAAGTCAATGGGAGACTCAAGCATTTTTTGCAGGGGACCAAGGCTCTGCCTAGGGAAGGCTGGGTGAAAACCTGGAAACATCAGAAAATGATGGAAACACCACGGAAATGGACAGGAAACAGCAGGGGCAGCATGCATGGATGCCTCTGAGGCTGCCTAATCCCATTACCCCAAATTCTCCTGCAACAGCCTGGTGGTTACCCTCATGGCAATTGTTCTCACCCAGACCAAGAAAGGCGAGGCACATGCCCATCACATGTTAGGGAAGCACCCAACTAGGTGCAACGAAGGTCCATCACCCATGCCTATGCTGGCACTGCTCTCCTATCCCCAGCCACACGATGCAGGCATAAGCCTGACACAGCATAGCGGTGACACCAACAAGTGACCAAGTTAGATGAGGTAGCAGGTGAGCCACCCAAAAATTTAGCCTGACGCAGCATGGCGGTGACAACAGAGTGACCGAGTGACAGTGCGGGAGCAGGCGAACCACATAAACATTTTTCGTGGCCCTGTATGGCGGCGGTGACAACAGAGTGACTGAGTTAGTATGCGGTAGCTGGTGAAGCACCCAAAAATTTAGCCTGACACAGCATGGCGGTTACACCACCAATGACTTTGTCTGACTGAGAATGCAGTTAAATGGCTTTTGTTGAGCCTCCAAAAAATTTTTTCTTTTCGGAGTACATAAAGTCGACCCTCAGCAAAAAAATTTTTTTTTAAATGTCGGTACTTGCGCCTCCTGAAAAATTGTTTTGGACTGTCTGTTTGACGCTCCTGAAACATTGTTTTACACTGTCTGTAGTTGACACTGCGGAAAAATTGTTTGGAGAGAGGGCCTGTAGGTGGCCCTCCGGAAAAATTGTTTAAAGAGAGGGCCTGTAGGTGGACCTCCGGAAAAATTGTTTGGAGAGAGGGCATGTAGGGGGCCCTCTGGAAAAATTGTATAGAGAGAGGGCCTGTAGGTGGCCCTCCGGAAAAATTGTTTAGAGAGAGGGCCTGTAGGGGGCCCTCCGGAAAAATTGTTTAGAGAGAGGGCCTGTAGGTGGCCCTCCGGAAAAATTGTTTAGAGAGAGGGCCTGTAGGTGGCCCTCTGGAAAAATTGTTTGGAGAGAGGGCCTGTAGGGGGCCCTCCGGAAAAATTGTTTAGAGAGAGGGCCTGTAGGTGGCCCTCTGGAAAAATTGTTTAGAGAGAGGGCCTGTAGGTGGCCCTCTGGAAAAATTGTTTAGAGAGAGGGCCTGTAGGTGGCCCTCCAGAAAAATTGTCATAAAAGAGTGCCAGTTGGCCCTCTAAAAAATTGCGTTTTTTGGGATAGCGGCAAAGACGACAAGGAGGAGGAAGAGTAGAGAAGAGGAATCGGATACATAAGTAATGTTAATCTTTAGCTGCTTTCCCCCGGAGGAGATTTGAATTCCAGTGAAATACAGGCTTTGTTCATTTTAATAAGCGTCAGCCTGTCAACGCTGTCAGTTGACAGGCGTGTACGCTTATCGGTGATGATGCCACCAGCTGCACTGAATACCCGCTCTGACAACACGCTAGCGGCAGGGCAGGCCGGCACCTCCAAGGCGTACAGCGCCAGTTCAGGCCATGTGTCCAGCTTTGAAACCCAGTAGTTGTATGGAGCAGAGTGATCGGTCCGGACGTTGGTATGGTCAGCTAGGTACTCCCTCACCATCTTTCTGTAAAGCTCACCCCTACTCTGCCTAGACTGGGGACAGGTGACAGTGTCTTGCTGGGGTGACATAAAACTGGCAAAGGTCTTGGAGAGCGTTCCCCTGCCAATGCTGGACAAGCTGCCTGCTCGCCTCCTCTCCCCCGCTACTTGGCCCACAGAACCACGCCCTCTGCCGCTAGCGGCGTCAGATGGGAAGGATTGTTTCAGCTTGTGCACCAGGGCCTGTTGATATTGATTCACGCTCATACGCCTTTCCTCTACAGGGATGAGAGTGGAAAGGTTCTGCTTGTACCGTGGGTCCAGGAGAGTGAACACCCAGTAATCGGTGTTTGAAAAAATGCTTCTAACGAGAGGGTCATGGGATAGGCAGCCTAACATGTAGTCTGCCATGTGCACCAGAGTCCCAACACGCAAGAATTCCCTCTCCTCACTGGCCAGACTCTCTATTTCCTCCTCCTCCTCCTCCTCTTCAGCCCATACACGCTCAAGAGTTAAAAAGGACTGAGCATTGGTACCCTCTTCTGTCTCGCCGACATTCTCCTCCTCATCCTCATCCCCCTCCTCCGATACGCGCTGAGAAACAGACCGGAGGGTGCTCTGGCTATGAAGCGACGTAAACTCTGGATAACATGTTTAATGTCAAATTCCATCTTGTAGGCACGTCGCACAATAGTCGGTGAGCGGGCAGTTGTAGGCGGCGCTGCCCTGCCCTGAGAGTGGCAGCATCTGTGGTCGATTTGCGGAAATGCGCACAGATGCGGCGCACCTTGGTGAGCAAATCAGACAGATTGGGGTATGTCTTGAGGAACTGCTGAACTATGAGATTGAACACGTGGGCCAGGCATGGCACATGTGTCAGTCTGCCGAGTTGCAGAGCCGCCACCAGGTTACGCCCGTTGTCACACACAACCATGCCTGGCTTGAGGTTCAGCGGTGCCAGCCACAAATCGGTCTGCGCAGTGATGCCCTGTAATAGTTCTTGGGTGGGGAGCCTTTTATCACCATTAATGACCACCCTCTGTTTTCTACCACTGAGCCAGTTACTTACCCACATACAGACATTCTCTCCCAGTCCAAGCATTCTCATTTTATATACTAACCTTTTATGTGGTACAGTGTCAAATGCTTTGGAGAAGTCCAGATATATACAACATCCATTGATTCGCCACGGTCAAGTCTTAAACTTACCTCCTCATAGAAACTGATTAAATTGGATTGACATGACCGATCCCTCATGAAGCCATGCTGATATGGAGTTATTTGCTTATTTCCATTGAGGTACTCCAAGATAACATCTCTTAGAAAACCTTCAAACAGTTTACCCACAATAGATGTTAAACTTACCGGCCTATAGTTTCCAGGCTCTGTTTTTGGACCCTTTTTGAATATTGCCGCCATGTTTGCTATGTGCCAATCTTGTGGAACACTCCCTGTCAGTATAGGGTCCTTAAATATCAGAAATAAGGTTCTGGCTATGACATTACTGAATTCTCTTAGGATATGGGGGTGTATGCCATCCGGTCCTGGCGATTTGTCTATTTTAATCTTTTTAAGACGTCGTTGTACTTCTTCCTGGGTCAGACAGGGCACTTTTAATGGGGAATTTACTTTTATACTCTGCATTTCATCTGAAAGTTTATTTTCCTCAGTGAATACAGTTGAGAAAAAAATATTTAATAGCTTTGCTTTCTCCTCATCACTCTATACACCTCCCCCTTCATTACTCTGTAAGGGGTTAACACCTTCAGGTTTATACTTTTTACCATTTATATAATTAAAGAACATTTAAAGGTTAGTTTTACTCTCTTTGTTGATTAATCTCTCGGTCTCTAGTTTGGCTTCTTTCATTTGTCTTTTACATATTCTATTTTTTCCTCATAGTTTTTCAATGCTTTCACGCTCCCCTCCTGTTTTAGTGATTTAACTGCTTTCTTTTTGTCATTTATTGCTTTCTTTACAGTTCTATTTATCCACATTGTTTTTTTATTGTTCCTTAAAGGGAGTCTGTCACCTCCTAGGCCCCTATAAAGTACATAAAGATGCCCATAGCACATGTTGTAACAACAGTAATGTTACCTTTGGCGCATTCCTCTGTGTTTTAGAAGTCCCAAAAACGAAGTTTTAAATTTATGCAAATGAATCGCCGCAAGAGCCCGGAGGCGGCGTTTAGTTCTTGGAGCCCGGGCTCCAGTCCTTTTTAACATGAAATCCCCGCCCCCGCTAATGCCTCCGCCCGCCCGGCACCTCGTTCGGGTCCTCCTTTTCAGCCGGTGAGATCTCAGTCTCAGTCTCAGAATCCAGAGGAAAAAAAGCAGACTGGTTTGAGTGTTGCATTTATAAAAGCAGAGGCACAACGCGAGTTTGAGCATTCGCGTGTTTGATTTGTAAGTGCGGCTTTGAATTAAGTGTGTGACTTTAGATTACGTGACTTCAGATTCAGAGACTTTAAGAGGGGACTACAGTAAGTCAGTTTCACTGTATTGTATTTTTTTTGTGTAATCCCCACTAGTATGTCTTCCATTATTGACAGAGCAGTCCAGTGCACATCTTGTCTGATGTATGCAGTCCTGGAACAGCCGTTTAAGGGTGCATATCTTTGTTCAAAATGTGAGCAAATTGCCCGCTTGGAATCGCACATCGTGTATCTAACCGGGTGAATTTCAACACTCAGAAGCACTGACAATTTGGAAAAGAGTTTGCTGCTCACTGAGCAAGCACTCTATGGGGTAGATGTGGGGGAGGGTGGTAGTGAGGAGGTTCAGGAAAGTGAGGTAGCTAGCTGGGTAACAGTTAGAATATGGGGTAGAGGGAAAAGTGCCAGGGAGGCTAGCCCTGATCTGACACACCCCAAAAAGTTTGCAAGTTTGGCAGATGAGGGGGATGCCACTTCAGGGAGAGCACTGTTGCAGCTGGACACTTCCTCTGCCAGCCAGGGGAATGTCAGCTCCAGTTAGCAGGGAGCCAGGAGAGCAGGGCAGGCCAGACAGGTGCTGGTAGTGGAAGACTTAATTATTAGGGATACAGAGAGGGCAATCTGTCACAAAGACCGGGATCATCGAATGGTGTGTTGCCTTCCTGGCGATCGAGTTCAGCAAATCGTTGATCGGGTTGACAGATTACTGGGAGGGGCTGGAGAAGATCCAGCAGTCATGGTCCATATCGGAAGAAAAGACAAAGTTAGAGGTTAAGGCGTCCTTAAAAATGATTTTAGGGATGTAGGGCATAAGCTTAGGGCAAGGACCTCAAAGGTAGTGTTTTCCGAAATACGGCCTGTACCACGAGCCACACAAGAAAGGCAGCGGGAGATTAGGGAGGTAAACAAGTGGCTCAAGAACTGGTGTAGGAAGGAGGGATTTGGGTTCTTGGAGAACTGGGCCGAATTCTCTGTCGGCTACAGGCTCTACCGTAGGGATGGGCTGCACCTCAATAGGGAAGGGGCAGCTGTTTTGGGGGAGAAGATGGCTAGAAAGCTGGAGGAGTGTTTAAACTAGGGACTGGGGGGAGGGTAACTACATTATAGGAGGGGAAGATAGTGCAGATAGAGACCTGGGGCAAGGTAATGGAACTGGGGGAGGAATGGAAGGAGGAACTAGAACAGTTCAGAAGGAACGGTGTAGGGTAAAAAATATACATAAGCCTCTTAACTGTATGCACACTAATGTCAGAAGCCTAACTAATAAAACTGGTGAACTGGAATTAGTGATGTGTGAGGAGGACTATGACATAGTGGGAATAACTGAGACATGACTGGATGATAGCTATGACTGGGCAGTTAACGTACAGGGTTACAGTCTTTTTAGAAAGAATCGCCAAAACCGTAGAGGGGTGGGTGTCTGCCTTTATGTAAAGTCCTGTCTAAAGCCCACACTTCGGGAAGATATAAGTGAGGGACATGAACATGTGGAATCACTGTGGGTAGAAATAAATGTTGCCAAAAACAATAATAAAATACTAATAGGACTTTATTATAAACCACCTAATATACCAGAGTCCACAGAAAATCTACTTCTAAGTGAAATAGACGAGGCGGCAAATCATAATGAGGTCGTTATGATGGGGGACTTCAACTTCCCAGATATAGACTGGGAAACTGAAACCTGTATATCTCATAAAGGAAACAGGTTCTTGGCAATAACCAAAGACAATTACCTTTCCCAACTGGTTCAGGACCCGACTAGAGGGACGGCCATACTGGACGGCCATAATAGACCTGACAGAACAACAGTTGTGCAGGTTGGGGGACACCTGGGAAATAGTGACCATAAAATAATAACCTTCCAATTGTCATTCAAAAGAGCAGTTCTTCAGGGAGGAACAAAAATACCAAACTTCAAAAAAGCTAAATTTTGTCAACTAAGAGAGGCCATAAGCCTAACTAACTGGGACAAAGTCCTCAAAAATAAAAATACAGCCACAAAATGGGATATTTTTAAAAGCATCCTAATATCTAATTTTGAGAGGTACATATCTTAAAAGGTTAAGGAACAAGAAAAAACCAATGTGGATAAATAGAACTGTAAAGAAAGCAATAAATGACAAAAAGAAAGCATTTAAATCACTAAAACAGGAGGGTGGCGAGAAAGCATTAAAAAACTATAAGGAAAAAAATAGAATATGTAAAAGACAAGTAAAAACAGCCAAACTAGAGACCGAGAGATTAATCGCCAAAGAGAGTGAAACTAACCCTAAAATGTTCTTTAATTATATAAATGGTAAAAAGTATAAACCTGAAGGTGTCGGCCCCTTACAGAGTAATGAGCGGGGAGTTGCAGAGAGCGATGAGGAGAAAGCAAAGCTACTAAATATCTTTTTCTCCACTGTATTCACTGAGGAAAATAAACTGTCAGATAAAATGCAGAATATAAAAGTAAATTCCCCTTTAAAAGTGCCCTGAAGTCTGACCCAGGAAGAAGTACAGCGACGTCTTAAAAAGATTAAAATAGACAAATTGCCAGGACCAGATGGCATACACCCCCGTATCCTAAGAGAATTAAGTAATGTCATCACCAGACCCTTTTTTCTGATATTTAAGGACTCTATACTGACAGGGAGTGTTCCACAGGATTGGCGCATAGCAAATGTGGTGCCAATATTCAAAAAGGGTCCAAAAACAGAGCCCGGGAACTATAGGCCAGTAAGTTTAGCATCTGTCGTGAGTAAACTGTTTGAGGGTTTTCTAAGAGATGCTATCTTGGAGTACCTTAATGAAAGTAAGCACATAACTCCATATCAGCATGGCTTCATGAGGGATCGGTCATGTCAAACCAATTTAATCAATTTCTATGAGGAGGTAAGTTCAAGACTTGACCACGGCGAATCAATGGATGTCGTATATCTGGACTTCTCCAAAGCATTTGACACGGTAACACAGAAAAGGTTAGTATATAAAATGAGAATGCTTGGACTGGGAGAGACTGTCTGTATGTGGGTAAGTAACTGGCTCAGTGATAGAAAACAGAGGGTGGTTATTAACGGTACATACTCAGATTGGGTCACTGTCACTAGTGGGGTACCACAGGGCTCAGTATTGAGCCCTATTCTCTTCTATATATTTATTAATGATCTTGTAGAAGTAAAATATGCACAGTAAAATATCAATTTTTGCAGATGACACTAAACTGTGTAAAGTAATTAACACAGAAGAGGACAGTACACTGCTACAGATGGATCTGGATAGACTGGAGACTTGGGCAGAGAAGTGGCAGATGAGGTTTAACACTGACAAATGTAAGGTTATGCATGTGGGAAGGAATAATGCAATCCACCAGTACATACTGAATGGTAAAACGTTGGGTAACTCTCACATGGAAAAGGACCTAGGAATTTTAGTGAACAGCAAACTAAGCTGTAGAAACCAGTGTCAGACAGCTGCTGCCAAGGCCAATAAGATAATGGGTTGCATCAAACGGGGCATAGATGCCCGTGATGAGAACATAGTCCTGCTTTACAAATCACTAGTCAGACCACACATGGAGTACTGTGTACAGTTCTGGGCTCCTGTGAACAAGGCAGACATAGCAGAGCTAGAGAGGGTTCAGAGGAGGGCAACTAAAGTAATAACTGGAATGGGTGGACTACAGTACCCAGAAAGATTATCAAAATTAGGGTTATTAACTTTAGAAAAAAGATGACTGAGGGGAGATCTAATAACTATGTATAAATATATCAGGGGTCAGTACAGAGATCTCTCCCATGATCTATTTATCCTAAGGACTGTTACTGTGACGAGGGGACATCCTCTGCGCCTGGAGGAAAGAAGGTTTGTACACAAACATACAAGAGGATTCTTTACAGTAAGAGCAGTGAGACTGTGGAACTCCTTGCCTGAGGTGGTGGTGATGGTAAGTTCACTAAAAGAGTTCAAGAG
>ONZH01009348.1:10000-11993 GCA_900303285.1 Rhinella marina | reverse complement strand
CGCTGTGCCCACGGATGGTAATTCGGTGGAGTAGGAGGAGGGGTCGGAGGAGGAGGAGGCATAGTACGTCTGAGAGACCGTGACCGTGGTAGGCCCCGCAATCCTCGGTGTGGGCAGTACATGAGCAGCCCCAGGGTCATTCTCGGTCCCAGCCTCCACCAAGTTAACCCAATGTGCCGTCAGTGAGATATAGTGTCCCTGCCCGGCAGCACTTGTCCTCGTGTCCGTGGTTAGGTGGACCTTCTCAGAAACAGCGTTGGTCAGGGCACGGATGATGTTCTGTGACACGTGCTGGTGTAGGGCTGGGACGGCACATCGGGAAAAATAGTGGCGGCTGGGGACGGAATACCGAGGGGTAGCCACCGCCATGAGATTTCGAAAGGCCTCGGTCTCTACCAGCCTATAGGGCAGCATCTCCAGGCTAAGCAATTTGGAGATGTGGACGTTGAGGGCTTGGGCATGTGGGTGGGTGGGACTGTATTTCCTCTTGCGCTCCAGCGTCTGCTGTAAAGACAGCTGAACGCTGCGCTGGTACATGTTGGTGGACGCTGTGGAGGATCGTGGAGTGAAAGTGGAGGCGAAGGTGTGGTTTTCCGGCGGGAGGCACTCGTGCCGGGGTCCTGGGCAGGGGGTTGACTAGCAGAGGCAGCGAGTGACGCAGGGGGTTGACTAGCAGAGGCAGCGAGTGACACAGGGGAAGGAGCAGTGGTGTGACCCGCAGGAGGTGGTGAACGGCCTTGGTTCCATTGAGTGGGGTGTTTTAGCACGCATATGCCTGCGCATGCTGGTGGTGGTTAGGCTAGTAGTGGTGGCACCCCTGCTGATCCTGGTGTGGCACAGGTTGCACACCACAATCCGTTGGTCATCCTCACTTTCTTTAACCCCTTAGTGACCAGCCTGTTTTTGGCCTTAGTGACCATGCGTTTTTTTTTCTTTTTTCATCGTTGCGTTCCAAGAGCTATAACTTTTTCATTTTTCCGTCTATATAGATGTATGAGGGCTTATTTTTTACGGGAGAAGTTGTAGTTTTTAATGGTGCCATTTTGGGGTACAGATAACTTTCTGATTAACTTTGATTAACTCTTTCTGGGAGGGAAATGGGAAAAATTGCAATACCACCACTGCGTTTTTACGTTATAAATTTTACGGCGATCATTTTTCGGTATAAATTACAACATATATTTATTCTCTGGATCAATACGATTACAATGATACCAAATACATATAGTTTTTTTTGCGTTTTACTACTTTTTTGCAATAAAATCCTTTTTTTAAAAGAAAAAAAAAGTTTTTGCATTGCTGATTCCCAAGAACAAATTTTTTTTTTATTTTTCTTTCTATGGAGTTGTGTCAGGGCTTCATTTTTGCGGGACAACTTGTACTTTTCATTGGTATCCTTTTTTAGTAAATGACGCTTTTTGATCGCTTGTTATAACGTTTTTTTGGTGGCAACTAAGAATAAATTAGCAATTGTCTTTTTTTTTTTTTTTTATTTTTTATTTTTTTAATTGTGCTTACCGTAGGGGCTAATTTTTGTGATATTTATGTAGTACGGGTCGTTACGGACGTGGCAATACCAAACATATGGGGGAGATTTTTTTTGCAATTTTTTTCATTGAAAAGCTTATTTTCAATGGAAAAAAAAGAGTAATTTTTTTTTATGGGATTTTTTAATAGAAAAAATGTGTTTTTTTTTAAACTTTTTTTTACCACTTAATAGTCCCACAGAGGGACTATAACAAACAATACTTTGATTGCCTTTAAAATGCAATGCATTATCCCTATAGTGCATTGCATTTTAATGGCAATGTTATTCATACTTTGACCAGCAGGCTGCGCCAGAGAGGCGCAGCCTGCTGGTAATGTACTCAAGGCTGGTCTGGGGCCTAGATCAGACCCCTGCCAGCCTTCCCACACATCGGCACCCTGCGATCGCTTTTGCAGGGTGCCGATGGGAGACAGAGGGAGACCGCTCCCTCTGTCAGCACTTTAC
>ONZH01009348.1:0-5000 GCA_900303285.1 Rhinella marina | reverse complement strand
GTGAAAACCATTTCAGGTGACTACCTCTTGAAGCTCATCAAGAGAATGCCAAGAGTGTGCAAAGCAGTAATCAAAGCAAAAGGTGGCTACTTTGAAGAATCTAGAATATAAGACCTATTTTTAGTTGTTTCACACTTTCTTGTTACGTATATAATTCCACATGTGTTAATTCAGTGTTCGGCCGAGCATGCCTACGCTCGGGTCCGCTCGGTGTTTGGCCGAACACCGAGTGTACACGAGCGCAATGCTCGAGTCCCCTTCCCCGCACCAAGACGGATCCGTCATGACCCCAATGCAAGTCAATGGGAACGGATCCGATTGAAGTCTATGGGAATAAACCAGGCACCCCCCGCTCGGAAGTTTACACAAGTGCCCAAAATTTAAAAAAAAAGTACAAAGACAGACACACAGAGACACTACTTACCTTCCCTGGCAGCTCCCTCCTCCCGTCCAGCAGGAAGACGGCGCGCAAAGTGGTAAGTTTTACCACAGCGCCACCTGCTGGACGGGAGGAATTACTACAAAGAAGAAGCCTGAGGAGGTAAGTGGTTTGTGTTTGTTTTCTATCTTTCAGGATCGTGAATGCTGAGGACTACGTCGGATTCATTGGATTACATCGGACCTGCTTTTTTTATTTAAAAAATAATAAATAAAATTTTTTTTTTTTTATTTATTTAAATAAAATAGTTGATAAGTGTGTGTGAGTGTTTTTTTTTTTTTTCACACTGCAGTTTTAGTAATCATGGCTATCTACAGACGGCCCTGATTACAAATACTGGGCTTAGTGCTTGCCGATATGGCCAGCACTAACCCCAACATCTATTACCTCTGCACCCACCGCCACCAGGGGTGTCGGGAAGAGGCGGGTACCTGCAGGATCGGACCTTCTAAATTGAGGGTCTGGTTCTGGGGCAGCGGCAGGCTGTAACTGTTAGGCTGGGAAGGGCCAATAACCGTGTTTCTTCCCACCCTGGTAGTGCCAGGCTGCCACTACTGGTTGTATCTGGCTGGAGAAGGAAAAAAAGGGGGACCCCACACGATTTTTTAAAATTATTTTTGAGAAAAAAATGGTGTGGGGTCCCCCCTTTTTTCCTTCCCCAGCCAGATACAACCAGCAGCGGCAGCCTGGCACTACCAGGGTGAGAAGGGACACGGTTATTGGCCCTTCCCATCCTAACAGTAACAGCCTGCCTCTGCCCCAGAACCAGACCCTCAATTTAGAAGGTCCGGTCCTGCGGGTACCCGGCTCTTCCTGACACCCCTGGTGGCGGTGGGTGCCGAGGTAATAGATGTTGGGGTTAGTGCTGGCCATGCCGGGAAACACTAAGCCCAGTATTAGCAATCAGGGCCGTCTGTAGATAGCCGTGATTACTAAAACTGCAGTGTTGGAAAAAAAAAAGGCACGCACACACACTCATAAAATATTTTATTGAAATAAATACTCCCCCAGACCCCTGTTTGACCATTTTATTTAAAAAATAAAAAAGCTGGTCCGACGTAATCCAACATGAAAAATAGAAAACAAACAAACACAAACCACTCAGGCTTCTTCTTTGTAGTAATTCCTCCCATCCAGCAGGTGGCGCTGTGGTAAAACTTACCACTCTGCGCGTTGTCTTCCTGCTGGACAGGAGGAGGGAGCTGCCAGGGAAGGTAAGTAGTGCCTCTTTGTGTCTGTCTTTGTACTTTTTTTTTTATTTTGGGCACTTGTGTAAACCAGGCCTGGTTTACTCCCATAGACTTTAATTATGCTCGGGTGCTCGGCCGAGCACTCGAGCACCCCTGAGTACTCGGCCAGAGAACCCGAGCGTACGAGCACCTGGGTGCTCGATCATCACTAATATATATTTATATATCCTCAGCATTGAAATTGCAACATCAAAAAGGAAATCATGTTTGCAAATGTATCAGCATTAAATATAAGCACAATACACAGAAATAGATGCACTTACACACCTTGACATGCTATCAATAAGGGTTATTATTGGTTGTCTGAAGAATGTTCTGCCACACTGAATGCAATTGGACATGCAAATCATCAAGATCCGCTGCTTGGAGATCTTTTTGAAATTGCCAACCAATGACGTCCCAGATGTGCTCAATGGGGGACAAGTCCAGAGAGGTTACAGGCCATGGTTGCATTTGTAGGCCACACAGGCTGCTCACAGTAGCGTGAGAAATACAGGAATGACACAAAATAGAGCCATAAGAATAGATGTTCCAGGATTGTTATTACATGGGGATGAATGTACGTAGCTATTAAAACAGACATGTCAGGAGAGATGACAGGTCCTCTTTAACCCCTTAGTGACCACCCATACGCCTTTTTACAGCGGTCACTAAGGGGTCTTCGGCTGGGTCGCCGCTTTTTTATAGCGGCCCAATCCAAGCGTTGCACGGGTCCCCAGGCAGGAGTGCCGATCTGGGCTGTTTAACACTTAACATGCTGCAGGCAATGGTGCCTGCCGCATGTAAAGCGGTGACAGAGGGAGCAGACTCCCTCTGTCTCCCATCGGCACCCCGCAAATACGATCACGGGGTGCCGGTGTGTGGGAAGGTCGGCTGGGGCCTATAGGGATAATACATTACATTTTAAAAGCAATCAAAATGCTGTTTGTTACAGTCCCCTTGTGGGACTTCAATTAAAAAACCATAAAAAATACGTTTTTTTTCCATTGAAAATACGTTTTTCAATGAAAAAATAGCAAAAAAAAATCTCCCCTATATGTTTGGTATTGCCTTGTCTGTAACGACCCGGACTACATAAACATCACAAATTTTTTCCTATGGTGAACGCCGTAAAAAAAAAAGGCAAAATTGGTAATTTATTCTTAGTTGCCACCCAAAAACGTAATAACAAGCTATCAAAAAGCGTAATTTACTCCAAAATGATACCACTGAAAAATATAAGTTGTCCCACAAAAATGAAACCGCACACAACTCCATAGGAAGAACAATAAAAAAGTTATGGGTCTTGGAAAGTGGCAATGGAAAAACATTTTTTTTTTCTTTTAAAAAACGGGGTTTATTACAAAATAAGTAGTAAAACGTAAACAAAACTATATGTATTTGGTATCACTGTAATCTAACTGACCTAGATAAAGATATTATGTTAGTTATACCGCAAAATGAACGCCGTAAAATTTATAACGTAAAAACGCAGTGGCAGTATTTCAGTTTTTCCTATCTCCCTCCAAGAAAGAGTTAATAAAAGTTAATCAGGAATTTATGTGTACCCCAAAATGGCAACATTAAAAACTACAACTTGTCCTTAAAAAAACAAGTCCTCATACAGCTATATATACGGAAAAATGAAAAAGTTATAGCTCTTGGAACGCGACAATGAAAAAAGGAAGAAAAACGTTTGGTCAGTAAGGCCCGAAACAGGCTGGTCACTAAGGGGTTAAAAAATGGCTCCTGGAGAAATAGCCATACCACTGCTTTCACAACCATTTCAGTTACAGTAACAGCTCAGCATTACATTGATTTGAAGACTACACAACTTGATCTGATTTTTCAGGTTTCCTGTAGCTAAAATAAACTTTGCTTTTAATCTGGCTTTTATGCCCCTCCCATGTGTCACAGTTTGAAGCTGGTGCTTGAAAAATTGTGCATCTGCAGATCTTTGCAACACCAACTACTTTTTGCATAACTTTATGGCTTATCCTTCTTCATGTTGCAATTTGAGTGTTGAGTAAATATATAAAACTTAGACAGATGAATAGATAAAGAGGGATGAATGGATAGTCTAGGAAGGCAAAAGGGACCATTGTTGATGGTAGATATGTTTCACCGAGGTACCTGGCCTCGGTGAAGTACATAGGAGCCAGTATTTCAGGTGTGTCAGCGGCAGTAGGTGGTTGACATTTTTTTTTTATTTACTATAGCTGTGGATAGTTGACTGGGAGTAGTTATAGCACTGAGTGGGTGATTACTCACCACGTTCCAGGCCGGGTCTTGACTCGCCTACAAAACAGCTAGCAGTGTCAGGTGGTGGTGGTTACCTCTCTCTGACAGTGGAGCTCTGTGTTGGATCAGAGTCTGAGCTGGAGTTGCAGTGCCTGAAAGACTGAGGACAAAGTGAGGTCCACACCCTGTGGGGTTACGGTACTGTGTGCAATACCATATCTGTGTTATTCTATAGATACGGGACTTTGTTTTTAATTTAGGCTGGAGCAAGCCAGTCCCTGCCGTTTACTGCCGTTGTCAAGAAAAAAAAAAAAAGACAACCGTTGCTTTGCTTTCACCATTAAAAGGCTGCTGATGTGTTCTTACCTGAAGGCTATCATTGGGGCAGATCCCTACAATAGATAGACAGGTAGATAGATAGAGACTCTCTAATCTTATCTCGGACTTCACCTCCATGGAGAACCAAGTGTGAAGGGAAGAAGAAAACACAGCAGCAATAGCTGCACAGTATGTTGCTGAGAGGAGTGTGCTATGCCATAGACGTCTATAGCCTCCAGCCTTGATATGTCCTTATCCTCATCTCTAACCCAGTTATTTCACTCTTGGTTTTGCATTGCTAATGTGTATATGGTCCTGCTAATAAATAGAGATGAGCGAGTAGTGTTCGATCGAGCCGGTATTCGATCGAATACTATGATATTCGGCATACTCGATTTCAATCGAGTATAACGGCGATGGCGCACTTAGAATTCGTTTCCCCTCCCACCTTCCCTGGCGCTCTTTTTCCACCAATCAACATGCAGGGGGGGTATGACAGGCACGCTGAGCACGCTGGCAGCGCGAAAACAGCGTCTACATGGATTGGCTGGAAAAACCATGTGACCTCGAATCATAAAAACTCAGCTCTTCCTGCTCGTACGCATATGCTGCGTGAACTTAGTCAGGGACAGAGGCTGGAGAAGGGAGAGACAGATTTTAGCTGTTGGACAGGCAGGAGCGTGATTAAAAGCCCTTATCAGGGCTACTACAGTGGACTTCAGTGATAGCTTTACTACAATATAGACTTTACAGAGAACGGCTGCTGTATTCAG
>ONZH01009347.1:0-23192 GCA_900303285.1 Rhinella marina | reverse complement strand
TCCTTCCTACACCAGTTCTTGAGCCACTTGTTTACCTCCCTAATCTCCCGCTGCCTTTCTTGTGTGGCTCGTGGTACAGGTAGTATTTCGGAAAACACTACCTTTGAGGTCCTTGCCCTAAGCTTATGCCCTAGATCCCTAAAATCATTTTTAAGGACGCTCTGGGAGTGTATTTTGTGTCAAGCTGACATTATTCTGATATCTGACTATGATATCTGAGGATGTCCTAAAATGAACAAAGACCACTTCCCCAACCACTTTTCAAACCTAGAATAAGTGGTTTAAATATGCAAAATGTTGCAAAAAGTTTGAGAAATGATTTAAAAATGTCAGAAAGCCCTGTTTTTGGGACCAGCCAACAAGTCAGAGTGCAAGATATGATATATTCTCTCTATAAGTTCATATGGAAATGCGTACGAGACATTGGGTATCTGCATTTTTCTTTCTTAATGTTATATAATGTACACCAGCATGACATGGTTGGGGGGGATAGGGTTAACCAACCTGTTCCTCCCCTCTGGGTAAGAGTGGACTGGTCTTGCTTCCTGCCAGAAGGAGGAGTTATAGTTTACATAGTGTGGAGTGTAGAAGCACACTCTAGAGCTCTTACGCCAAGGTTCTTAGGGACCAGCAGTATATTCCACTCCACAGTGAGACAGTGAAGAATTCCCAAATGAAGGATTTCCTGAAAAGCTACAGTGTTCTTAGTTAAACACCTATAAACTGAGCAATATAACAAATCGGCCAGGGGTCAAACAAACTACTGCATCGGCTACAAAGGGACCACCACAGCCACAATTCAAAAATCCAATACTTTATTAATCAAATCACATAAAACACAACAAGACAATAATAAAATATCAGATGTCATATCAATGAGGATACACTGGTGATAAAATACAGAATGAGCAAAAGCCCGGCCAGATATAACAGGAAAATATATTAACATAATAACTTGAATACAACAGCATGTGGCTAAGTCTCAATCTCAGTAAAGTGCCTAGTGCATATCATACAGGAAACAAGAAAGACACATGGTGTGCACATATCATCAAACAATCATATACTTTAACATATAGGCTATTGGGCTAATGCCCATATACATATAGAAATATTCAATCCATGTGGATACCCACCAGTATCTGAACCCGACGCGCGTTTCGCCGATGGCTTCCCCTGAGGAATTAATGATACCTAATCTGAGAGTATGCTTGGCTCCTGAATTTGGATCACGATAAGTGATAGAACTAACAGAAGTGTGAACTCAGCCTTACAGGTTAATGTTAGCGTCAGATCTAATTTATAGGTGTGGACTTAACCGTCCAGTGGGCCAGCATTCAAGTAGTGGCCCCATGACAGTGGGCAGGGTGTCAGTAATAAGGCTGTGTTCACGTCACTGTTTATTTTTTTGTTCTTCTTATCTCTCAGAAGAACAGCAGATCCTATATTTTGAGCTTCCATTTTCTATTTTGAGCATGGTCAGTATTTGGTCAGAATTTGATCAGTATTGGTAAGGCAAAAACAGGAGTGGATCCAAAACAGAGATAACATGTGATGGTAACATGTGATGGAAATATTTGCATGTCTTCTGTATTTTGGACTCACTCCTGCTTTTGGCTTCCAAATTATGATCAAACTCTGATGCAAAATACTGACCGTGTGATAGAGGCCTCATGCTCAGTTTGCATGAGTTTTGACCATTTGCATCTAAAATAGGTTTTATTCTAATGGAAAAGAAGTCCTGTATGCAGGACTTTAATGGCCTTCATCACACGGTCAGTATTTGGTCCGTTTTTTGCATTAGTATTTGATCAGTATTGGTAAGGCAAAAACAGGAGTGGGCAAGGCTGGATTAAGGTTGGGGGAGGCCCCGGGCGACAAGATGTTTCGGGCCCAAAGCTCCGCCCTCCACCCAAAGCTCCGCGCCTCCACCATTTTTATTCCCCTTTTAAATCTCCCTTTGCTCACAAATCTTAGCTTTTAAACACAGCATGATACCGTATACTATATACATTATACTGTATACTATACAGCATGGTGTATGAAGTACACCATGCCGGACAATATAACCCCTGCGCCATGCTTACAATATACAGTATAACTCCTACACAGTATAGAGGTATACTGTATATTGTGCGACAGTTATGTTATGTGTGTATAACAAACATGCTCGCACATGAAAACTTAGTTACTTGGCTTGGCCCTTGGGAAACTTGGACGCCACTTCAACATTTTGGAGGGGGCTGGGGGCCTTGATCTAAAAAGATCCCCTCCCTTTTTCTGTTCCCCTCTTTTGCCGCACTGCACATATTCTCCTCTTCCAGTAGCAGCAGCGTGGCATAAGGAAGGAGGCGCCGCACAGGAACGTCCTGAGACTGCATACCGTCAGGACGTTAAAGGGCACTGTGGGCAGTATGGTGGGTAGCTGTTGCGAGTTCTAGGGCCACCCACCTAGGGTTGGGCAATATCAAAAATATTCAGGTGGAGGCAGACACAAGGAGATGTTATATTGTATGGTGTGGCCACAATGAGAAGTTATACTGTATGGTGCGGCCACAAGGAGACGTTATATACTGTATGGTGCAGCCACAAGGAGACGTTATATACTGTATGGGGGCCACAAGGAGACGTCTTTCTGTATGGTGCGGCCACAAGGAGACGTTATATACTGTATGGGGGCCACAAGGAGATGTCATACTGTATGGTGCGGCCACAAGGAGACGTTATACTGTATGGGGGCCACAAGGAGATTTCATATACTGTATGGTGCGGCCACAAGGAGACTTTATATACTGTATGGGGGCCACAAGGAGACGTCATATACTGTATGGTGCGGCCACAAGGAGACGTTATATACTGTATGGGGGCCACAAGGAGACGTTATATACTGTATGGGGGCCACAAGGAGACGTCATATACTGTATGGTGCGGCCACAAGGAGACGTCATATACTGTATGGGGGCCACAAGGAGACGTTATATACTGTATGGGGGCCATAAGGAGACGTTATATACTGTATGGGGGCCACAAGGAGACGTCATATACTGTATGGTGGTGCGGCCACAAGGAGACATTATACTGTATGGGGGCCACAAGGAGACGTCATATACTGTATGGTGCGGCCACAAGGAGACGTTATATACTATATGGGGGCCACAAGGAGACTTTATATACTGTATGGGGGCCACAAGGAGACGTCATATACTGTATGGTGCGGCCACAAGGAGACGTTATATACTGTATGGGGGCCACAAGGAGACGTTATATACTGTATGGGGGCCACAAGGAGACGTCATATACTGTATGGTGCGGCCACAAGGAGACGTCATATACTGTATGGGGGCCACAAGGAGACGTTATATACTGTATGGGGGCCACAAGGAGACGTTATATACTGTATGGGGGCCACAAGGAGACGTCATATACTGTATGGTGGCAGCCACAAGGAGACGTTATATACTGTATGGGGGCCACAAGGAGACGTCTTTCTGTATGGTGCGGCCACAAGGAGACGTTATATACTGTATGGGGGCCACAAGGAGATGTATACTGTATGGTGCGGCCACAAGGAGACGTTATACTGTATGGGGGCCACAAGGAGATGTCATATACTGTATGGTGCGGCCACAAGGAGACTTTATATACTGTATGGGGGCCACAAGGAGACGTCATATACTGTATGGTGCGGCCACAAGGAGACGTTATATACTGTATGGGGGCCACAAGGAGACGTTATATACTGTATGGGGGCCACAAGGAGACGTCATATACTGTATGGGGCCACAAGGAGACGTTATATATGTATGGGGGCCAAAGAGCCACAAGGAGTTATATACTGTATGGGGCCACAAGGGATATACTGTATGGTGGGCGGCCACAAGGAGACATATATACTGTATGGGGGCCACAAGGAGACGTCATATACTGTATGGTGCGGCCACAAGGAGACGTATATACTGTATGGGGGCCACAAGGAGACTTATATACTGTATGGGGCCACAAGGAGACGTTATATACTGTATGGGGGCCACAAGGAGACGTCATATACTGTATGGTGCGGCCACAAGGAGACGTCATATACTGTATGGGGGCCACAAGGAGACGTTATATACTGTATGGGGGCCATAAGGAGACGTTATATACTGTATGGGGGCCACAAGGAGACGTCATATACTGTATGGTGGTGCGGCCACAAGGAGACATTATACTGTATGGGGGCCACAAGGAGACGTCATATACTGTATGGTGCGGCCACAAGGAGACGTTATATACTGTATGGGGGCCACAAGGAGACGTCATATACTGTATGGTGGTGCGGCCACAAGGAGACGTTATATACTGTATGGGGGCCACAAGGAGACATTATACTGTATGGGGGCAGCCACAAGGAGACATTATATACTATATGGGGGCCACAAGGAGACATGATACTGTATAGGGGCAGCCCCAAGGAGATGTTATATACTGTATGGGGGCCACAAGGAGATGTCATATACTGTATGGTGCAGCCACAAGGAGACGTCATACTGTATGGTGCGGCCACAAGGAGACGTTATACTGTATGGTGCGGCCACAAGGAGACGTTATACTGTATGGGGGGGCCACAAGGAGATGTTATACTGTATGGGGGACCACAAGGAGACGTTATATACTGTGTGGGGGCCACAAGGAGACATCATATACTGTATGGTGCGGCCACAAGGAGACGTTATACTGTATGGGGGCCACAAGGAGACATCATATACTGTATGGGGGCCACAAGGAGACGTTATATATGTATGGGGGCCACAAGGAGACGTCATATACTGTATGGGGGCCACAAGGAGACATTATACTGTATGGGGGCCACAAGGAGACATTATACTGTATGGGGGCAGCCACACCGACCTGGGTCCCTTCTATTCTGTGTTCAAACTTCAGTGTCCTCTCTCTGACTCCTCGGCGTCCTTGCAGTTGCAGGCCAAACTCTGTGCTCCAGTGCAGTGGAGAGACTTTTCCGGCCTAACTCTCCCGCCTCGCCTCCGCCTGTATCCGATTCGGAAGTAGTCGGTGGGCGGAGCCATGAATATGGGGAGGCGAGCTAGGAGGAGCCGGCAACTGTCGCTGCCGGAAGTAAATATGGTTACGGACGGTCAGCAGGAGCAGCGCAGCACAAATGTGAGTCCGGGCTGCGGCGGTGATCGGGCCTGCAGTGGCCCTGAGCGGAGCCGGAGTCACAAAGTAAGCTGCGCAGCCAGGCGCACACCCGCGCAGCTTACAGGGTCGGGGAGCAGTGCCGGCCTGGCCCTGCTGCAGCAGCATTGAGCGCCACTTTGCAGCTGGTGGTGGGGGCCCCTATGTCGTGGGTGCTCCGGGGCTCTCGCCCCGAATGCCCTCCCTTTAATCTGGCCCTGGGAGTGGGTCAAAAAGAGAGACAAAAAATGTGATAGAAATGTTTGCATGTCTTTTGTGTTTTGGACCCACTACTCCTTTTGGTTTCCAAATCATGATCAAATTCTGATGCAAAATACTGACCGTGTGATTAGAGGCCTTCTGGATGCTCAAACAACAGGATCTGTTTTTTTCTGTTTTTCTGACAGATTAGAAGAGCGGAAAAATAAACGGTGATGTCAACAAAATCAAACATGGAAACCAGTAGTCCTGTAAGTGCTCATGCTTGCCCAGGGCAAACTTGTCTAGTTGCAGCCAAAATTGCTGCCCAGTAGTCCATGGAATTTTAGATATGAGGTGCCAGGGTGCAGTCCAAGTATGTTCAGGTTCTGCTCCATGTCCTGCTGCTGCTGGGTGGTTTCTTCAGTAAGCAGCTGAAGAAAACTGTTCATCATAGACTGAAGTTGCTGCTGATGGAGCTTGTACTGCTCCTGCCCTCCCCCACCCTCCAGAAGTTATGGAACCCCTGGTTAGATCTTCGTGAGGATGGGTGATGGCACACGTAGGCAGCGACCAACCCACTGCAAAGGATGTCTCAATAGTAGTTGAGTTTTTCATCCCTCTCAGAAAATGTAAAAAAAGCCTCCATTTTGGACTAGTAGAGTACATCTAACATTGTGGAGAGCCAGTAGTCATCCCTCTGTCGAATGGTAATAATGCAGCTGTCACTACTCAAGTAACTTAGCATGCATCTGCCCATTTTGCAAAGGATCAGAGGGACTCCCTGCCTCCTTCTCTACTGCATACTGTCATGTTCTGTCAGGGTGATCTGTGTTGTCTTCATCGTCACCCTCCAGCTCCTCATGCTCCTCCTCCTCTTCTCCTGTCACTTGGGCAGATCAACCACCTAGTTCTCTATAGAATTGCTGGTTGTTTATCTCCTCTTCCTCATCCTCCTCCTGTGCCAGTTAAGCATCCACAGGGCTCAGGTGGCAATGAGATGTAGGTGCCACGTCTCTTGTCCCCTCACCAGTCAGATTTATCAGCATCCCGTACAGGACGTGAAGAAGTGAAATGTCATCATTCATCCTGTAGTCCTGGCAACTAAAAAATAAAGAGGCCTGCTCAAAGAGCCTGAGCAAATGGCAGGTGTCATGCATGAGCTGCCACTGTCTAACGTCAAAGTTACACTGGGGAGTAATCCTGTTTGTCTGCATCATCAAGAAATCGGTTATCGGTTTCATCTGCTCATACAGTCCATCCAATATATGGAGGGTAGAGTTCCTACATGTGGAAACATCACATATGAGGTGATGTAGAGGAACACCATTCTGCCTTTGTTGACAATGCCGTGCTTTGCATAGGTGGTATGCTGGAGGACCACTCTGAACTGTGCCAACTACTGTAAGTGTGGTGTCAGAGGAACCCACTGATTCCTGGGATGATGCTGAAGAGCGAGTCAACCATTCCAGTATAGCTAGTTTGTTGGTCAAAACATGACCGCTGGATTACAATGGCAGCCGACACCCGGCACCCCCGCCGATCAGCTGTTTGAAGAGGAGGCGCACGCCGTATGTAGAAGTCTCCCCGCATTGTCCCTCTCTAATATTATTCTATTAATTATTTTCAGCAACACTGTCCCTAGCGCATGAGGGCTTGTCACGTCTCTCTCTATGCTCAGCTCACAGGACAATGGTGGAGATGGCATGAGATGATGGTTTTATATGGCTGGGACATCACAGTGGATGGCTTTCTCAGGATTGGCTGGCTGCACGGCATTATGGGTGATCTTGCATTCCTGGGTTTTTCCCCCCTACACTTAGTTTAGCTTTGCAACACGTGTAACTGCCATTTTAGGAAAACCTGATTCGTTACCATGTAGCGCAAGGAAATTCGGATTAGTTGCAAATCAAACTTTTTCCTCAACTTCATTCCGCTTCAAATGCTTTGCTCAACGCTAAAAATCTTAAAAATTGCTAATTCACAATTTTTTGTCACTTTACCTCCCCCAAAAAAGTAATAAAAAGTGATCAAAAAGTCATACACGCTCTAAAATGGTATCAATAAAAACTACAAATCATACTGCAAAAAAGTTTTTCCACTGCTCTGTAGGCATAAAAATAAAAAAGTTATGGAGGTCAGAATATGGCAATGAAAACAAAAAATGTGTTTTTTATTAAAACACAAGAAAAAGTATATAAATGTTGTATTGTTGTAGTCATACTGACCCAGAGAATGAAGGTAACTGGTTAGTTTTACCGCATAGGAAACTACAAAAACAAAACCTATAAAACTGTAGCTGTTTTATGTTTTTTTTTCTAATTCCACCCCTTTTTGGCTTCCCACTACATAGTATGCAAAAGTACATGGTGGTACTAGAAATTACAACTTGCCCCATAAAAAAACAAGACCTCATATGCCTATATGGATGGAAAAATAAGAAAAGGTTATGACTCTGGGAAGGCTGGAAGTAAAAAACAAAATTGAAAAAACAGAAAATGGTGTCCTGAAGGGGTTAAAGCATCACGCATTATGCTAAGATTAATGATGCAGACATCATTATCTAGGCTTATCAAGAGAACAATAAATCTGTCATACTATGATCCTAATTCTACTAATCTACTATTATGCTAACAGATAACATTTTCCTTTTGCAGCAACAGTAAAGTAACAATCAGCTGCCTATTTACATAGGAGCGTTATCTCTCTAAGCTAACTGTTACAGAAGGATAATATTTTATATTTAATTTTCAATGGTATAGTACTGATGAAATGAGAATGAAAAACAGCCAGAAATCTAATAAAAAGTTTTCTAGGAATATCGAGGTTTTAAAAAAAGACACATTTCTGATGCAAGTGTTCTTTTAACCCATATGAAAATGAGCAATTAAGCTCAGTGAAGGCAGACCTATGTCAGTTGGTGCACCCTTACGCCATCTCCTTCCTCTGCTAGTCTTCCCTTTCCTTCTTGATTGGCATCGTCAGATTCTCACATCATCTCCCTGGTAATAGATTAAAAAAAAAAAACTAAAAGTGAATAAAAACTCTTCACATTTTGTGGTGCATTTTTTGCTTCACCACAGGCTTTCAGCAAATATCTGTAGGTGGCGTTTTTTTTTTAAAGAAAAAATCTGGATAAAAACACCAAGAAAAAATGCTTCAAATGCAGCATTTTCTTCTTAAAAATTGTGGAGGGAGTTTATCAATGCACTTCAGAAAAGTGCCACCAATAAGGCCCCTTTCAGACGAGTGAGTTCTACACTCCGGACTCGCAGTGTGAGTATGCAGCAGCTCCCGTCCTGACGTCCCAGCACTGACGGGGTCGCCTAGCATTATATTGATTTATGATGCTATGTAACCCTTACAGTTCTGTAATGTATTGGATAACGCTGACATAATGCTGTTAGTCTTATCCAATACATTCCAGAAGTAATGTAAGGGTTACATAGTATCATAAATCAATATAATGCTATGCAACCAAGTCAGTGCTGGGAGGTCAGGATGGGAGCTGCTGCATACTCACACTGTGAGTTCAGGGTGTGGAACTCGCTTGTCTGAAAGGGGCCTAAGTCACAAATTTTTGCAAGCCTATTTGTGTGCATAAACTAGCATGTCATTACTGTTTTATGCTGTACTCACAGCTTTTATAAAAACTAGAGAGAACTGATGTTTTCTTTTCATGATGTGTTTTCTTTGGTGATTTTGTTGCATTTTAGTTGTTTTTATAGTGTATTTTAGTGCTTGCATTTTTATGTCTTTTTTTGCAATCCATGCATTTTAATTAGTATTCCCTCTGATGTCACTTCCTCTTTAGATCTATTAAAAAAGCCATTAAAAGGACTGTTAACAAAGCAAGGTAAAAATGCTATAAACATTGCAACACACATTAACACATACAGTTATGGTCAAAAGTTTTGAGACCAACACAAATTTTGGTTTTCACTAAGTTGATGCCTCAAAGTTTTTATAAGTTTATTGTTAACTTTTATTGACAAATCATCAAGTTTATGCACAGACTTGGTATTTATAATGTTGACCCTTCTTTTTCAAAACATCTGTAATTCCTCTTGGCATGCTGGATCTCAGTTTATGGGCCAAATCCTGACTGATCACAACCCATTTTTGCCATCAGTCTGTGCTTGGAGTTTATCACAATTACTGTTTTTGTTTGTCCACCCGCTTATTGAGGATTGACCACAGATTATTAATGGGATTGAGATCTGGGAGTTTCCTGGCCATGGAACCGAAATTTCACTGTTTTGCTTTTCGAGCCAATTTGTTATCACTTTTGCTTTGTGATGTGGTGGTCCATCATACTGGAAAAATCATTGTTCATCTATACATCAAGGAAACATGAAACTACTCAAAATTACATCTGGATTGTTGGGAGAAGTTGCTCGTTTGTCAGGTAATTGAATCATTTGTGTATGCACCTAAATCGATGTTTGCCACCAGCAGTTTGTGCCGTCTAAACACACTTTGATGCCAGCAAACAACAAGTCTGTATAGGGAACAGCGATGGTATTAGCAATCACTCCTTTCCATACTGTGGAGGAGATTGCTGCATGTAAATTAAGCTTTCGCCTCCACTGACGAGCAGCTTATTGCTGGGAAGGATGACTTCCCTCCCGAGAATTGCCTGCTAAATCACCCTGTCTTAAAGGGACCTGTAGTCAAAATTGTGAGTGAGCTCTCCCTTGGATGAGAAACAACCCCACACATTAATTGTGTTAGGATGGTTAACTGTTGGCATGGCACAAGACTCATTCCCTTTTTCTTCTCTGGACAATCAATTTTCCAGTCTGAAGGGGGCTTAATCAGAGAAAATAATTTTACCACAGTCCTCTGCCATCCAATCACTTTATTTCCATAGAATGGCAGTCTGTCTGTGTTTTTCTTTGAGAGAAGGGGCTTCTTTTCAGTCCTTTTTGATACCAGGAAATCCGTCAAAAGCCTTTTTCCTCACTCTGCTTGCATATGCACTCACACCTACCTACTGCCATTCTGGAACAAGGTCTGCACTGGTAGTGAATCGATTATGTAGCGGAATATTTAGAAGACATTCTGGCACTTGACTTTCTTGGTTGCCCTGAAAGCTTCTTCATAGCAACTGAACATTCTTGGGTGCTCTGAAGCCTTCTTCATAGCAGCTGAAGTTCTTGATGATCTGATAAATGGTTGATCTTGGTGCAATCTTACAGGCAGCAATGACCTTGCCTGTGAGGCCCTTTCGATGAAAAGCTATTATGACTGCACATGTTTCCTTGTGGGTAACCATAGTTAACAGAAGAAGACAATGATTTAATCATCAACCTCTTTTAAAGCAACTAGTTGGTTCTAATATAATCAGAGTGATATAAGCTGTCTTGTCTTCATTAACACGTTCTCCTGAGCTATCAAGAAGATCATTGAAGTGATGTTTGCAGGTTATTTTGTGGCAAGGCTTAAATGCAGTGGAAATTTGGTTTTGTGATTAAGTTAATTTTCAGGGCAATCAATTACTTTTCAATTAATTACAATTCATCTGATCTGACTATTTATAATCTAGAGTTAATGTAAATTGCCGCCATAAAAACTAAAGCATAATACTTTGTGAAAAGCAAAGTTTATGTCAGTCGTGGCCATGAATAGATTTTTTTTCAAATAGTATTGAAGTACCACTGCAACTGGTTTGATGCAAGTAAAATATCTTTTTATTGTAAATCCTCCATATAATCAATTGCCATATCTTGGTCACAGTCACAGGAGGAGGAAACCCTCATATGGAGGGATCCCCTGGAACAGCAAAGTGGCGATGCAGGGAGAGTCGAATGACATGCTGAGATGTGTCACATCCATCTCTTCTGTTTCCTTCTTCTGTGACTGTGACCAAGGTCCAGATTTGGACTGAAATGTCAGAATCATTAGTCACGTGTTCCTAGAGACAATGTTCAACTGATATGACAATTGATTATATGAAGGATTTACAATAAAAGGATATCTTACTTGCATCAAACCAAAGAGTGTGCAGTGGTATTTCAATACTATTTGAAAAAATGGACAGTCATGGCCACGACTGACATAAACTTTGCTTTTCACAAAGTACTGTATTATGCTTTAGTTTTTATGTCAATAGTATTTGAACTGTGGAACATATTCATTCCACTCTGCACCTCACATTTAGAGACATCGAGTACACCCAACAATTTCTTGTACATTTTTCAAACTGGCAAAACTGAATAGCTCTCTATGGTTTAAAACCACCAGAAAATAAGCCCCCCCCCAACAAAAAAACATAGTTGAAGCATGCTGTGATTTCATAATAATAATAAAAACCTTATGAATCCCAAAAAGTACTGCAAAGGAAAACATCTGCTAAAAAATGGGAAATTGTGTTGGGTTCATAATTCCCATAAACTTACAGTTACATTATTCCATTAAAAACACAGCAAAAACACACCTAAAAATACAAATGTGAGGAAAAATGCATTAAAAGCTATGTGAGAAACTAACTTAAGGCTTGTCTGGTCATTTCCTTGCCCAGTAGAGGCAGAAGGGAATAATTTCCATGTCTCCACCCATTTTCCCAAAAAAGAGGATTCATTTAGTTGTTTTTGTATTTGAGTGGATATGTAATAGAAATGAGCATGACAAGACCTTCTGTTTTAAAAAGAACTTGAAGTCATTCTGTTCCTTCTAGTTTTCCTCCCCCTAACCAATCCACCTACCTTTAAAGATACAAATCCATTCAGTGTAATAAATGTGGCATATAAAAGACATTTAGAGGAGCCTGATTTTTTTCACCTATTTTAGGTAAGTAATGATATTAATAAAAACATACAACAGCCTTCATCATTCATTGTTGTACGCCCATATTGGCAAATGGTTAATTGCATTACTAGAATTGATAAAGTTTAAACAAAAGTGACATGTTTCCAAGTAAGCTTTTTAATGAAGTATTGAAATGTACAGTATTTATAGCTTTTTCTCCGGCATGTCCAAATGACTGGCATTTTAGAGAATTAATTAACTCCACACCAGTTGTCATAGCAACTCTCAGCAAATGATTTTGACAGAGAAAAAGTAATACATATGTATATAAATATGTCTACTTAACAGTACATATGTTGCCAAGGATTGCAGAAAAAGGGCCAGATTTAATGATGTAGTTTGACCCACATAAACATTGTTTTGCTTCTAGAAATTACTGGTTTATTCAAGATATTGTTTCCATCACCTTAGCTGATAATTAGAGACGATCCGCAATAACAGAACATTTAAATGCGTTTCATTCTAATGACACGTGCATTTGGTATATTAATTATATTTCTGCTAATTAATTATTTTTTTACTACATTTAAAATAAAAGCAGTTAATACATGTTCACTTATGGAGATTGTTTTTGACAATGATCTGCAACTGAAAGTTAAAGCTGTCCTGTTTCTCCTTTGAGTTCATGCACATGGCAATACCACATAATGTACATGGCCCCTGTATGGCGACACATGGTGGTTTCATATTTAGAAACTTAAGACTTCATATGCCATGTTCTTCCCTAGATGAATAAACAGTTTTTGCTATTTCCTATGCCATAATACTAAGAAGGCTCCATGTTCTCCTAATGTATGGTTGGCCCATAGGAGTCTATGAGAGCCACATTACAGGTCATCAAAGGAAAGGAAGCAAAAGTTTAAAATAATTATTTAAGATATAAAGAGGACCCCGACCACTTAACTGTGAGGCTCTGAAAATTTTTATGTTGTCCCAGGTTGTATTTAGGCTTCATTCACATCTGTGTTTGGAGTTCCATTGTTCTGTTCCTTAGTAGGAACGCAATGCCAAAGATGATCTGGAACACAATAGACCTATTGACTATAACCGGATCAGTCAGGTTTCTGTCATGTCTGTCATTTTACTAATAAAAAATGCTGCATGCATTTTGAAAGAATCTGTAATGAAGGCCCCTAATAGAGTTTCCAATCACATTCCGACATAGTAAGGCTACATTCACATGACCGTATGTCATCCATGTGCAATCCTCAACCATATTTACCATCTGCAAATTATTGAACATGTCCTATACTTGGCTGCAAATTTTAGACCACGGACCCATTGAAGTCAATGGCTCTGATTTATAATGTCTTTACTCCAGATTTATCATTGAGACTTTTTTTTTTTAAAGTCGCAATCTCTCTCCAGTAGAAGGGTGGAGTAGCAAAGCTAGAGTATCTTTTAAGACAAAAGTGTTAGATTTAAGGATAAGACAAATTTATCAAACAACATGCAACATTTCAAATAAATATATCAATATACTTCCCAGATTTAGTCCACACTTCTTGCACCACAGGTCTCCTGGTGAGGTGGGTTCAATTCACACCACAGGCAAACAATAAATGGAGTAAGAAAAACCGCGTTCACATGGACCAAAGACTTACATCTTTTCTTACGTAAACTCAGATGGCATAAATTTTTTAAAAACAAAGATAAGCGACAATGCCTGGACCTGGGTATTCCCAATGACCTGCTCGCTGATGTCCGACTTTTACAGAGCATCAGTGAGGAGGACAAACAAAACATGGGTGAAGGCCCCTTTACATCTCTACATAACAAAAGCACACGTATGCCACCACAGGGAGACATCTCGTGTTTAGATGTCTTTTTTCAACTGGTCACATCCGATCTCAATAAACTCCGACCGAGACATTCGTCCTCTAATTGCACCATAGAGGAGAGGGTGGCCATTTCCTCCCTAAAAGATGACTTGTCGGTCATTATCAAGCCGTCCGACAAGGGAGGAAATGTCGTGATCTTGGACTCCATTGATTACAAAAAATGTGTGAAAATATTCTTAAGGATAGGATAAATTACTCTATTCTTCTATCTAATCCCATAGAGATCTATTTGAAGGAGTTAAGGGATATTCTATCAGAGGCCCTCTCAGAGAAGTTGATTTCGATGGAGGAGTTTGAGTTTTTATACCCCAGTTTTCCGGTCACAGCTACCTTTTACTGCCTGCCTAAAATTCATAAGGGCATAAGACCCCTAAAAGGCAGGCCTATCGTTTCAGGGATTGGTAGTCTGTGCCAAAACCTGGGAGTATACATTGATAAGATCCTCATGCCATTTGTACTGTCCCTACCGTCATACACAAGGGACACTATGGATCTACTTAAGAGACTGGAGGGTGTCAGTGTGGACAGTGGGTCCCTTTTATGTAGTGTGGATGTTGAAGCACTTTATTCATCAATACCTCATGACTCTGGATTACAAGCAGTGGAATACTTTCTGAGTATGAGGGGAGTGCAGTTCCGTCAGCATAATATCTTCATCCTCAAACTACTTCGTTTTTTGTTGACCCATAATTTTTTTCTGTTTAATGGAAGGCTTTACCACCAGCTCAGGGGCACAGCCATGGGCTGTTCTTGTGCGCCATCGTACGCAAATCTGCTCCTGGGCTGGTGGGAGGCAACCATGGCCTTTGATGATGCGGTGTCACTATGTACCGGGCCTATTCTTCTTTGGGCCCGGTACATAGATGACATTTTCATTATCTGGAACAGTACCCAACAGACATTCAGTGATTTTGTTGAAACTTTAAACATCAATACAATCGGGCTCAGATTCACCCATGAATCAAGTATATCCCAGCTTCCATTTCTGGACATCCAGATTTCCAAAAAACTGAATGGAGATTTGGTTACTACCATCTACAGAAAGCCCACATCCACAAATTCCCTTCTTCACTGGAGCAGTAGTCACCCCACTTGCCTCAAAAAGGGTATACCGCGGGGACAATATTTGCGCCTTCGGCGCAACTGCTCCGAAAAAGGGGAATTTGTGAAACAGGCGGTAGCTTTAAGGGACAGGTTCCACACGAGAGGCTACCCTGACCGATCCTTACGTACAGCATATCAATCCGCCCTTGCTACAAATCGTACTGAACTCTTGACCCCTAAGGGTAGGCCAACTGCGGAACAAAAAGTTAGACTCATCTCTACCTTTGATGGAGCTACTCAGCAGGTACGGGATATACTGAGTGAACATTGGCCCATTTTACTCATGGACCCAGATATCCGTGAGGTTATCCATGACTACCCTCAGATTACATTTAGAAGGGGCAACAGTATACGTGACCTGCTAGTACAAAGCCACTACACCCCTGCACGACAAAAAGAAACATGGCTGAGTCGCAAACCAAAAGGCTGTTTCAGATGCAGTGGGTGTGTAGCATGTAGCACCATCCAGAGTGGCAAAACTTTCTTCAGTAAAAACCTACAACGCACCTTTCAGATTAATGGTTTCATCAACTGCCGTACCCAAGGTGTGATTTATAAAATAACATGTGACTGCAGTTTGGAATATATAGGGAAGACCAGACGCGAGCTACGCCGTCGCATAGCAGAACATCTATGTGACATTGAGAACCAACGTGATACGGCAGTAGCCAGACATGTGTTAGATCACCACCAGGGAAATCCCAAATGTATAAAAGCTATGGGGATTGAAACGGTGAAACCACCTTTGAGAGGTGGCAATTGGGATCGCATTCTTTTACAACATGAGACCCGGTGGATTTTTCTATTAAAAACATTGTCCCCCGGGGGTCTAAATGAACAGCTTAATTTTAGCTGTTTCATTTAGACATATGAACCTGAGTATTTTGGAGCTAGCCTCTTCCTGAGTATAGATAATGACTCTACTTGCCAGGTTGGGTTCTTTACATACTGCTATTTCTTGTATCATGTTTACTGTCCCACAGGCGGTGTCACCTTTTGATACAGTATTTAATTGAGGTCATAATGGACACATTATGTCCTAGTTTATAGACCTCTTTCTTTCTGGGTGACCAAAAGTGCCACTATGGACCATTTTATGGCACTATATTTAGTATATACACTCACCGGCCACTTTATTAGGTACACCATGCTAGTAACGGGTTGGACCCCCTTTTGCCTTCAGAACTGCCTCAATTCTTCGTGGCATAGATTCAACAAGGTGCTGGAAGCATTCCTCAGAGATTTTGGTCCATATTGACATGATGGCATCACACAGTTGCCGCAGATTTGTCGGCTGCACATCCATGATGCGAATCTCCCGTTCCACCACATCCCAAAGATGCTCTATTGGATTGAGATCTGGTGACTGTGGAGGCCATTTGAGTACAGTGAACTCATTGTCATGTTCAAGAAACCAGTCTGAGATGATTCCAAGCTTTATGACATGGCGCATTATCCTGCTGAAAGTAGCCATCAGATGTTGGGTACATTGTGGTCATAAAGGGATGGACATGGTCAGCAACAATACTCAGGTAGGCTGTGGCATTGCAACGATGCTCAATTGGTACCAAGGGGCCCAAAGAGTGCCAAGAAAATATTCCCCACACCATGACACCAACCACCACCAGCTTGAACCGTTGATACAAGGCAGGATGGATCCATGCTTTCATGTTGTTGACGCCAAATTCTGACCCTACCATCCGAATGTCGCAGCAGAAATCGAGACTCATCAGACCAGGCAACGTTTTTCCAATCTTCTACTGTCCAATTTCGATGAGCTTGTGCAAATTGTAGCCTCAGTTTCCTGTTCTTAGCTGAAAGGAGTGGCACCCGGTGTGGTCTTCTGCTGCTGTAGCCCATCTGCCTCAAAGTTCGACGTACTGTGCGTTCAGAGATGCTCTTCTGCCTACCTTGGGTGTAACGGGTGGCAATTTGAGTCACTGTTGCCTTTCTATCAGCTCGAACCAGTCTGCCCATTCTCCTCTGACCTCTGGCATCAACAAGGCATTTCGCCCACAGAACTGCCGCTCACTGGATGTTTTTTCTTTTTCGGACCATTCTCTGTAAACCCTAGAGATGGTTGTGCGTGAAAATCCCAGTAGATCAGCAGTTTCTGAAATACTCAGACCAGCCCTTCTGGCACCAACAACCATGCCACGTTCAAAGGCACTCAAATCACCTTTCTTCCCCATACTGATGCTCGGTTTGAACTGCAGGAGATTGTCTTGACCATGTCTACATGCCTAAATGCACTGAGTTGCCGCCATGTGATTGGCTGATTAGAAATTAAGTGTTAACGAGCAGTTGGACAGGTGTACCTAATAAAGTGGCCGGTGAGTGTATGTTCTCTGTTATTGTAGTATCACAATATGTGGGACTACTGTTTAGAATCCCATTTTGTAAGTTTATGTATGTTCCCTACCAAGCCTAGCTGGTATCATCTATATTGATTCTTGCCGCAGATACCTTTATTCTAGTGCCGGTGATTACACGGGCGCCTATTGGCCAGAGGGTCGCTGACAAGGCGTCCCTGTTGCCTAGCGATCCCTCTGACCGCGCTGCGCATGCGCTCAGTGGCGGCGCATGACGCAATGACGTTACATTCTGAGTCATCGCGCCGGAGCTCTCAGCCGAATCTTGTTCCCAATTGGCTGTGAGCTTTTAAAACTCGGTTTCGGTGCGTTCATCCCTTACAGGTTAGTCATCAACCCTGTCGTGCCGCGGCCCATGTAACGAGACATGAGTTGTTACCATTGACTGCATGCCTCGTTAGACCTCTACACGCCCTGCAAGTTATACCTAGCCTGTATATCTACACAGGCAGGCTATTTGTTTGAGGAGACCACAAGCTGATAATAGAAGGGGGTTATAACTATACCCCACGGTCGCCTCTTACTTATTTATCTTACTCACTCACCCTTTATTTCCCCTGATGATTATGTAGTATGAAACATGCATGTAGGGAATTGTGGGTAGTGTGAGGAATAGGGCTGCACTAGGGTATTTTACCCAGGGAAAGGTTCCGGATGGGGTCGCTCTTATCAGGGTGAGTGCTTCGTGGTTAGGACATCAGGGCCAGGATAGCACCCCCCTTAGGGCTGTACTAGGGACAGTGGTCCCATACCCCGTCGTCCGGTTCCCGTGTTTAACTAGAGCAGGTTGGGGATTTAGGGTTTGTTCTTCCATTCCTTGTCCTCATTATTTCCTGCATCCGTGGAATCTATGGATCCTGTCTCCAGAGTGGTAGGACAACCGGTTTATCTAGGCTGCCGCCGTGCATTGCCTTTTTTTTTCTTCTTACCATTCTCTCTATGTATAACTGTTATTGTTATATCCAGGGACTATTATTTTAATTGTGGATATTAAAAGTTATGTCTTATCATTCCTAAAAGGATTACTTATACATGCTTCATTACAAGAAAACTGTGCTGCTTCAAGCCAGAAACGATTCCAGATCTCCAGGATCCAATAAGGATTAAAAGCATAGCCAACACAACGACATAGGCCGCTTTCAGACGAGCGTGTTGAAATCCGTGCATCATACGTATGCATAATACGGCCAGAGCGTTTGTGAACAGCAGTTTTCAGCTCTTTCCACATATTCTCAATTGGATTTAGGTCTGGACTTTGACATGGCCATTCTAAGACCTGGATACGTTTATTTATGAACCATTCCATTGTAGATTTTTCTTTATGTTTGGGATCATTGTCTTGTTGGAAGATAAATCTCCGTCCTAGCCTGAGGTCTTTTGCAGACTCAAAAGACAGGTTTTCATCCAGAATGGTCCTGTATTTGGCTCCTTCCATCTTCCCATCAATTTTAACCATCTTCCCTGTCCCTGAAAAGCAGGCCCAAACTATGATGCTGCCACCACCATGTTTTACAGTGGGGATGGTGTGTTCAGGGTGATGAGCTGTGTTGCTTTTATGCCAAACATATCGTTTTGCAATGTTTCCAAAAAGTTGGATTTTGGTTTCATCTGACCAGAGCACCTTCTTCCACATGTTTGGTGTGTCTCCCAGGTGGCTTGTGGCAAGCGGTAAACAAGACTTTTTATGGATATCTTTGAGAAATGGCTTTCTTCTTGCCACTCTTCCAGAAAGGCCAGATTTGTGAAGTGTTCGACTGATTGTTGTCCTATGGACAGACTCTCCCACCTCAGCTGTAGATCTCTGCAGTTCATCCAGAGTGATCATGGGCCTCTTGGCTGCATCTCTGATCAGGCTTCTCCTTGTTTGATATGAAAGTTTAGAGGGACGGCCGGGTCTTGGTAGATTTGCAGTGGTCTGATACTCCTTCCATTTCAATATGATCGCTTGCACAGTGCTCCTTGGGATGTTTAAAGCTTGGGAAATCTTTTGGTATCCAAATCCGGCTTTAAACTTTAAACTCCACAACAGTATCACGGACCTGCCTGGTGTGTTTCTTGGTCTTCATGATGCTGTCTGTGCTTTAAACAGAACCCTGAGACTATCACAGAGCAGGTGCATTTATACGGAGACTTGGTTACACACAGTTGGATTCTATTTATCTTCATCAGTCATTTAGGACAACATTGGATCATTCAGAGATCCTCAATGAACTTCTGGAGTGAGTTTTCCGAACTGAAAGTAAATGGGCCGAATAAATTTGCACGCCCAACTTTTCAGTTTTATTATTACAAAAAAAGTTTAAATGATCCAATAAATTTCATTCCACTTCACAATTGTGACCCACTTGTTGATTCTTCACCAAAAATTTAAAATGGTATATCTTTTTGTTTGAAGCTGGAAATGTGGCAAAAGGTTGAAAAGTTCCAGGGGGCCGAATACTTTCGCAAGGCACTGTATATAAATATATACAGGACACACCTTCTCATTCAAAGAGTTTTCTGTATTTTCATGACTATGAAAATTGTATATTCATGAAAATTGTATATTCACACTGAAGGCATCAAAACTATAAATTAACACATGTGGAATTATATACTTAACAAAAAAGTGTGAAACAACTGAAAACATGTCTTATATTCTAGGTTCTTCAAAGTAGCCACCTTTTGCTTTGATTACTGCTTTGCACACTCTTGGCATTCTCTTGATGAGCTTCAAGAGGTAGTCACCTGAAATGGTATTTCAACAGTCTTGAAGGAGTTCCCAGAGATGCTTAGCACTTGTTGGCCCTTTTGCCTTCACTCTGCGGTCCAGCTCACCCCAAACCATCTCGATTGGGTTCAGGTCTGGTGAGTGTGGAGGCCAGGTCATCTGGCGTAGCACCCCATCACTCTCCTTCTTGGTCAAATAGCCTTTACACAGCCTGGAGGTGTGCTTGGGGTCATTGTACTGTTGATAAATAAATGATGGTCCAACTAAACGCAAACCGGATGTAATAGCATGCCGCTGCAAGATGCTGTGGTAGCCATGCTGGTTCAGTATGCCTTCAATTTTGAATAAATCCCCAACAGTGTCACCAGCAAAGCACCCCCACACCATCACACCTCCTCCATGCTTCACGATGGGAACCAGGCATGTAGAGTCCATCCGTTCACCTTTTCTGCGTCGCAAAAAGACACGGTGGTTGGAACCAAAGATCTCAAATTTGGACTCATCAGACACAGGTTTCCACTGGTCTAATGTCCATTCCTTGTGTTCTTTAGCCCAAACAAGTCTCTTCTGCTTGTTGCCTGTCCTTAGCAGTGGTTTCCTAGCAGCTATTTTACCATGAAGGCCTGCTGCACACAGTCTCCTCTTAACAGTTGTTGTAGAGATGTGTCTGCTGCTAGAACTCTGTGTGGCATTGACCTGGTCTCTAATCTGAGCTGCTGTTAACCTGCAATTTCTGAAGCTGGTGACTCGGATGAACTTATCCTCCACAGCAGAGGTGACTCTTGGTCTTCCTGTCCTGGGGTGGTCTTCATGTGAGCCAGTTTCTTTGTAGTGCTTGATGGTTTTTGCGACTGCACTTGGGGACACTTTCAAAGTTTTCCCAATTTTTCGGACTGACTGACCTTCATTTCTTAAAGTAATGATGGCCACTCGTTCTTCTTTACTTAGCTGCTTTTTTCTTGCCATAATACAAATTCTAACAGTCTATTCAGTAGGACTATCAGCTGTGTATCCACCTGACTTCTGCTCAACACAACTCATGATCCCAACCCCATTTATAAGGCAAGAAATACCACTTATTAAACCTGACAGGGCACATCTGTGAAGTGAAAACCATTTCAGGTGACTACCTCTTGAAGCTCATCAAGAGAATGCCAAGAGTGTGCAAAGCAGTAATCAAAGCAAAAGGTGGCTACTTTGAACAACCTAGAATATAAGACATATTTACAGTTGTTTCACACTTTTTTGTTAAGTATATAATTCCACATGTGTTAATTCATAGTTTTGATGCCTTCAGTGTGAATCTACAATTTTCATAGTCAGAAAAATATAGAAAACTCTTTGAATGAGAAGGTGTGTCCAAACTTTTGGTCTGTACTGTATGTCAAGAACAACACTATGCAAACATCACTCTACCATAAACCTACAGGGTGTCCAGCATACCTAAGATGGACAACTTCCATCCAGGACAGACAAAGAGGTCTGTCATTTAGAGCAGGGGTGTACAACCTTTTTTGGTCTGAGGGCCACATTGTTACATCACTCTATTTCAAGGGGCCGCAAATAAAAAAAAATGTTGATTAGCGATCATTTGCATTGGCCTATTACACAGGCCAATGTAAAATGACTGCGGAGGAATGATCGCTATCACAGTCATTCCTCCTTCATTTAGTTATATCGATTATCAGTATCACATCCCTGATTACACAGACAGATGTGCAGCGCGATTATACTGGCAAGTTATCATGAATGACTGTTCCTATGAACACTTGCCATGCAATAACCAGTAAGCATTTTCCCTTAATAGTGGGGAAAGCGCTTATTGGTTAACACTTTAATAACCAGGCCTGAAGACACTTTTTTGTGATTTAGTACACGTGGTGGTTCAAACAGTTGTTGGGACTACCAAAATAATTTTTGCAACAATTTTTCACTTGACACATAGGGCCTTATAATTTATTTTTTTGTTTTGAGGGAAAATGTACAAAACATTTTTTTAAAGTATTTTTTTTCAAACTATACCTTTTTATTCTTTAAATATGCAAACTGACACCAAAATAAATTATTATAATTAGTTTCCTATTTTGTGTCGGTGGTTTTGTTATATAATATGCATAGTTTGACTTAAATGGGGAGATAATGGTGACGGTTTTGGTTGGTGTGGGTGTTTTTTCTTTATAATTTTTTTATCTTTTTAACTTAATTTTTAATATAATTCTGCCACAAATAATATCCCCCCAAGAGGTCATAAAAAGACTTTTGTGGGACACTGACCCTTTTTGTTAATTTTTCACTTTTTCCTTTTTATTTTTTCCTTTTATTTGTATTTTATTAATATTTTATTGTATTATTTTTTTTTTATAATTGGTTTATTACTTTACTACTATTTAAATATATTTTTGCCACATATGTCCCGCAAAAAGTCACAAAAAGACTGTTGGGGGACAATGAACACTCTACTATTTTGCACTTTTTATTTCTTCTCTTTTATTTGTATTTTATTATTATTTTTATTTTTCATTTTCTATTATTTTTTAAGTATATTTTTGCCATATAATGTCCCCCAAAAGATCATAAAGAGACTGTTAGGGGACAGTAAACACTCTTATTTTGCAATTTTTCCTTTTTTTTCTTTCATTTGTATTTTATTGTATTTGTGTTGTATTTTTTATCATTTTCTATTTTTTTTTTTTTTTGCAACATCATATTTTATTTCTTTTTTACTTTTCTTTGTGTTTTATTATATTTTTTGTTTTCAATTTTTTAAAATAGGGGGGGGGTCAGTCAGCATATCCCAATGTGCAGGTGCACATTGCTATGACTAGATACACAAAGAAAATAAAATAAATACAATGCAACAATACTCTGCAAACCAAATAAAGCACAAAAATGCCATAGTAATATAAAATATTTTGATGCTAATGCTACACTCATTTAGTACATTTGAGATTCTTGGCAAATATATTTTGTACAAAATTATTTGGG
>ONZH01009346.1:0-45384 GCA_900303285.1 Rhinella marina | reverse complement strand
TTTAAGATTTGATTCAAATCTTAGAAGCCTTATAACGTCCTAAAAAGTAAAATGACATTTACAAAATGATGCCAACATAAAGTAGACATATGGGGAATGTAAAATAATAACTATTTTTGGAGGTATTACTATATATTTCGAAAGTAGAGAAATTGAAATTTGGAAATTTGCAAATTTTTCCAAATTTTTGGTAAATTTGGTATTTTTTTAAAAATAAAAATGAAATATTTTGCCACAAATTTACTACTGTCGTGAAGCACAATATGTGGCGAGAAAACAATCTCAGAATGGCCTGGATAAGTAAAAGCATTCCAAAGTTATTACCACATAAAGTGACACATGTCAGATTTGCAAAAAATGGCCCGGTCAGGAAGGTGAAAACAGGCCCGGGGTTGAAGGGGTTAAAGAGGCTTTGGATGAGACTGTTAAAGAGGTATTCCGGTTACCATAAACATAACTTATGTTTTAGATTAATTCATCATCAATCATTACCTCATATAATGTAAATTTCACATATTCACTGTTCAGTAGTAATAAGAGATGTATTCTTCTACTGCTACCCACTCTGTTTACTCCTAAATTACTAAGGCATCAACCTGTGATTCAAAAGAAGGATTTAAAAGTCCTACCTCCAAGTCCAACTAAGTCACGCCCCTGACACGGTCAGGCCACGCCCCCTCTCACTCTGCAGCTGACAGGGATTGCAAAAATAAAGGTTAAAATCACCTTCTGTCGCTGCAGGGGTGGGGGGAGGGTGACTTTCTCCCTGTAGCTCATTGCTCAGACTGCACAGTGCTGCTATGTGAGAGTGGGGTGTTCAAAAGGACATCCCTGTGTCCTGTTAAAGGGGTTTTCTGGTTACCATAAATATAATTTATGTTTTAGACTAACTCATCATCAATCATTACCTCATATAATGTAAATTCCACATATTTACCGTTCAGTAGTAATAAAAGATGTTTTTTCCACTGCTACCCACTTTCCTCCTAAATTACTACGGCATCGACCTGTAATTGAGGCCATCTTCAAAAGAAGAACTTAAAAGCCCCACCCCCAGGTCCCACTAAGTCACGCCCCCGACTCAGTCAGGCCACGCCCCTTCCACGCCGCATTTGACCGGGATTGAAAAAAATGAAGGTAAAAATCAACTTCTGTCAGCTGCAGGGGAGAGAGGAGGGTGACTTTCTCCCTGCAGCTCATGCTCAGACTGAACAGTGCTACTGTCTGAGAGTGAGCTGTTCAAAAGGACATCCCTGTGTCTCTCCAGGCCCTGCGCCTGACGGTGGACAGGGAGTCTGAAAGCCAGACTGTCCAGCCTCCCCCCAATGTGAAGCCATGCCACCGGTCTCCATGAAGCCACACCCCTAAACACGAGGCCATGCCCCTGGTTCCATGAAGACACGGAGAAGAAGCTGTCTGAGCGTGATCTACTGAAAGGGTGAACATCCCTGTGTCTCTCCAGGCCCTGCGCCTGACAGTGGACAGGGAGTCTGAAAGCCAGACTGTTCAGCCTAAAACCGGACCTCTGGCCACCCTAGGGGCAGGCTGATGTTAGGGTGGCCAGATGTCCGGCTTTAGTCCAGTTTTCTGGCTCCCTGTTCTCCGTCTGGCACAGTGCCTGGATGGACGCAGGGATGTCCACCCTTTCAGTAGCTCACACTCAGACAGCTTCTCCTCCGTGTCTTCACGGAGCCAGGGGGCGTGGCCTCATGTTTAGTGGTGTGTCTTCATGGGAACTGGGGGTGCTGCTTCATGTTTGGGGGCATAGCCGGTGAGGTCTGGCTTTCTGGGGTGAAGACAGTGGCCACCCTAGCTGCTGTGGAGGTCACAGTTAAAGGGGAGGGCGCTGTGGATGTTACTGTTAAGAGGTGGGCTGCTGTGGAGGTCACTGTTAAAGGGGCGGTTACTGTAGAGGTCACTATCGATATCTTTTAACGACACACACAAACATTAAATGAAATAAATTAAATATACCCGGGCGAAGCCAGGTCCTTCAGCTAGTTTTATATAAATCTGGAACAGTAATCACTTTTTTCCAAAAGATTATTAAAGTATGGAGAAAACTACGATGACATTGAGAACACACGTTAAATTGAAAACACACATCAATTAAACTGTGGTTATCTTGTGTCTTTAAAATAGGATATGGAGAAGAAGAAATGTATGGAGAAAAAAAAGAAGGAAAAATGTAAAACCTCATATAAGTGGTCATGTACATTTCATGTATTGTATGGTAATATGTTATCCATGCAACTCACTGGGACTATTCTCACACTTTTTTCCACTGAACTTTATTCCCAGTCAGAGAATCTCACAACATCTGTTTTTATGGATGAGAATAGTTTTTAATGGCAGTGCACAAGGAAGTTATCTGTCTTTCAAGATTCAATCTTTTGCAGACCAAACAGAAATGGCCACCTTCGTAATGCCTTTTTAAAGTTTTAGACAACTACATTAATCTATATTGTCCGACAGAAAAGTTTGGCTTCTCAATAGTTTTTTTAGTATTAAATTTATGTAATGTACTAGTGTTCTTGACTACTTAATATTTATGATGTTAATTCTATTTATTCATAGACCAAATAACAGATAATCTTTATTCATGCCTATGTATGACACTAATTTGAGGCCAAGGACATCAGTGCAGAGTATATATATCCAGTAGTACACAGGAGACAAGCAGGAGGAGGGACCTGCTTTCATTCATTAGATCTCCAGAGGAAGTCTGAACCAGTAGGAGCATCAACAAGCAGTCAGAGACAAGGAAAGAGACACAGCAACATCTTTACTTTTCAAACTTGCAACAAGGCAACAGAAGAGCAGCTCTCAGATGAATACGATGAGGACTACCGAGTGGAACTAAGTCAAATACAGAAAATCTTTGACATTTGCCAATGTGCTCTTATTTTCAGTAAATATAACATCAGCCTGGTTAACATGAAAATGGTCATTTGACAAAGACTCTGCTGTTTTGTTTATTGGAGGAAAGAGCTGGAAATCACTACAACAAGGGCTTAAATACCGAATTATATCACAGAACTACAACCTATTGTCTGCCTTCAGATCTGCTATTGATCACCATGGGGTCAGTGACATCAGCTTTGACCAGGTCAAAAAACACAGTGGTTCAACTAAGCAAAGAGCCTGGTATGGACAACAATTGGAAGCCTGGCAAAGTAAAGAAGCGCAGGGCATCAGAGAGCTTGGCACAAGGACTTCCACACTCAGCATGGGAGAGAGCTGATCCGGGCGTGGTGGAACCAGGGGAACTGTCAGTGGTGCTGAACACAGCACATGTGAGCGAGGATTCTGCACCTAGCAATTCTCCACCCTACAGCAGCAGCTGCTCAACCTGTAAGTCATCTCTGCACTGCTCTCACATGTTTTTGCAAACTGTTGGTTTATTATTGCAAATCGTAATTATATTTAGTAAGATTATGGAATCCAACCAAAAATACACATGATGTTCCAAATGATTTAATTCTACATTTTTAGGACATGCAACCAGTAGACCACTGAAATACTTGGTTGTGAGCATTTATGCACTTTCCTTATTAACTTTATTATCTACGCTACATATGTATTGCTTGTTTTTGAAAGTTCTGCCCTAAGGTCTCATTTAGACTAGTATTTTTCACGTCTGTGTGCTGTCTGAGTTTACAACGGACAACACACGGACTGAACACTTGCACAGTAAAGTCAATAGGCCAATTCACATGTGTGGTTTACTTCATGGACTGTCGATCTGTGCAGAGAAAATCGCAACATGCACTGTTCTAATGCTAGAATTAATAATAATAATAATCTGTATTTATATAGCGCCAATATATTCTGCAGCGCTTTACAGTTCAGGGGTTCATGTATAAACAGTCATAAATAACATAGAAACAGACAAGTGAATACAAAGAGGAATGAGGGCCCTGCTCACAAGAGCTTACAATCTATTACTTATTCTTCAGCAATAAACGTACAGCACACCGTCCATGTGCGGTCCGTTTTTTTTCACAGATAGTTTCTAGTTTCACAGATGACATACTAATGTTATATGACAAAAAATGAAAAACGGCAGAGACAAAACTGATTGATCACGGACGTAAAATCTTCAATTTTTGGTTAGACAAGTTTTACATCACTTCTGAAGTCCTAATAATAAAACACCTATTTACTATGAACTGACAGAAAAAAGACAGGTCTTGGTGATATTGCTATGTATAAATGGTCAATACAATTGAATTTACCTAATTAGAAAAATATCTGACCTGTGAATGTTAAAGGGATATTCCTATTACATTAAGTTATCCCCTACCCACATGATAGAGGATAGCTATTACATTGGTGGGGGTCCCAGCAGTAGGACCCTCACTGATCACAAGAACTGGTGCCCTGTATCCCCTGCAGCCCCTGAAATGAACAGAGTGGCCAGTGGTAGGACGTCCACCAATCTAATAGTTCATAGGATATGGGATAACTTAATGTAACTGGAATACCTCTTTAAAGTCAGGTTGCGGCAGCTCAGACTCCATTCACTTCCATAGGAACTGAGCTGAAGTCATCTAGCATGACCACTGCACTTTAAATTAAGCTGTGCTTCCGGTTCCATTCAAAGTGATAGTTCTGGTGCTGGAGATTGTAGGGAACAACTGATTGGTTCAGGAACCCCTGTTCTATAAACCTACATCATATGTCATCCATTATGACACTATGGGCCTCATTATCAAAACTGTCTAACAGGAAAAGTGTCTTAGTTGCCCATAGCAACCAGAGCTCACCTTTCATGTCTTAAAGTGTTCTGAAACAACGAAAGTTGAGCTCTGTTTGGTTGCTATGGGCAACTAAGTTTTCCTGTTAGGCATTTTTGATAAATGATTCCCTATGTCCCTCGCTACACAACATTTTCACATGGCCACAAAATCTAAAGGCCCTGACTCATCAGATACAGTATAATACCAACTTGGAACCCATATATAGTGATCAGACATTGCATTAAAGTACTGATAGGTGAAGTGAATATCACTGATAATCTCATTGCAATGTTGCAGGGTGGGATATATTAGACAGGTGAACAGTCATGAGGGCAAGAATAAAGATCTGAGAGATTTTGATCAGGGCTATTTTGTCAGGAGTAGATAAATGGGCCACAGAATCTCCAAAACAACAGCTAATGTTGGATTATTTTATGTATGCAGTGGTCAGTACCCAACCAGAAGGGTCCATTGAAGGACGATCAGTGAATCAGTGACACAGTCATGGGTACCTGTGATGCACGTGAGAGTGAAGCCTAAACTGACTGGTTCGATCCCACAGAATACCAACTGAAATTGCTGAAAAAGTTAATTCTGGCTATGAAAGAATGGTCAGATCACTCTGTGCATTGCAACTTGCTGTATATGGGATACATAGCCGTGGACCGATTAGAGTGCCCATGCTGACCCCTGGGCTTATGGCTGAACAATATTTCAAATGGATACGGTAGTATTGTTTAATTCTTGTCAGAAGAACCTCCTCTGTGATGATATTGGCTGAGTTCACTAATGTTATGCCCGAGCAAGTCAGAGGCACTAAATCATGTCAACTACCTTATCAAAGGCTGATATCCCTGAATGGTTAATTAATATTAAAAAATATTTCCCCTTTGATTTAAGTATCAGGTTCCTTTTTTCCATTACATCAATTCAGACATGAGGTATATGGTAGTTTGATGTTAACCTATTGACCTATAGTGTGTAGTTTATTAACAGATCTACTATTACTCATAAACAAATCCAGTTAGTTATCCATAGACCCAGCTAGTTATCTTAAAGTTAGCTTTAAAGGCTATGTACACCTTTGGGGGCATTTTTTTTAATTACTGCATTGTACTCATTTTGAGCTAAAATATTTTTTTTTCAGTTGGTTTTTATTAAAAATATGGAGCCCTTTTTTCTGTACATAGCTGAGATGCTCTAGAAGCAGCCTTTGGATTGTATCTGTTTTCTGTCAGTTGTGGAGCTGACAGACTCCTTATATCTGCTCTCTGACATTATAAACACTCTTTGTAGCTCAGTTCTTATCTTACTGATAAGAATGTGGCTTAAATAAGTGTTTATGACCTTTTAGTAGTTTAGTTATTAGATAAACGGCACAATTGAAAGTACCAGTCACACAGCTAGAAAAATTGCTAAACATTTGTGACAGAAAGGCACAATAATTTTAATAAAGGCCAACTGATAATATGATTTTTATCCAAAAAAACAAAAATTGCCTCCGAAGGTTTACATAGCCTTTAGATAGCTGATAACTGAAAACAGTACAGCAAATGACAATAAAATCAACTATACACTATATTTATGTTATATGCTATATCATGTATTGTTATTATTGTTATTTTAGTTGTAGTATTATGTAAAAATGTGTGGATACTGTATAGAATATGCATTTATACAAAAGAGTAATATGCATTTTACTTTTTATTTTACCACAATGCATTTTTTTCAGCTATGTCTCAAAGGCAAAACCCTTTCCAAAAACTATTTCAGATATTTATGACATTTTGCCTTGTATATGATTCCCCTTGGTATCCTGTATTTCTAGGCTGTCAGATCTTACAAATGGAAAAGTCACTTGAGATTTTTAGAATTCACATAATAAAGCATACAGTTGCCAATTCTACTGCCATCCTTAAAGGGGTTGTGTCACTTCACCAAATAGCATTTATTATGTAGAGAAACTTACTAATAGTTACATAGTTACATAGTTAATACGGTTGAAAAAAGACATAAACCATCAAGTTCAACCAAGAGATAGGTGTGGATGCGAATCCCAGAAAGGAAGTTAGACTGAGATTTCTACACATTTTCATAAGCATTAATGTCATTTACTTTTAAGAATTCATCTAAACCCTTTTTAAAACTGTCCACTGTTCCTGCTGAGACCATGTCCTGAGGAAGTCTCTTCCACAGATTCACAGTTCTTACAGTAAAGAAGCTTTGATGCTTCTGGAGACTGAACTTTTTCTTCTCCAGTCGAAGGCAGTGCTACCTTGTCTTTTGACCCTTGTCTCACCTTAATTTGGTATGGCCCATTTATATATTTGAATAGGTTAATCATGTATTGTTATGTCCATATTGCTTCCTTTGATGGCTGGATTCATTTTTCCATCACATTATACACTGCTCGTTTCTATGGTTACGGCTCTCTGTAATCCATTAGTGGTGGTTGTGCTTTCACACTATAGAGAAAAACACTAGCCTATGAGCTCTCCCATGGTCCCAGCCACCAGAGAGATCGCCAGTTTTTCCTATAGTGTGCAAGCACGACCACCGCTGATAGATTGCAGGGTGGTCATAAACATGGAAACGAGCAGTGTATAATGTGTTGGAAAATGAATCCAGCCAGCAAAGGAAGCAATATGGATAATAACAGAACATTAGTAAGTGGCTTTGTATTAACTTTACATAATGCCGCTTGCTGAAGTGAGACAACCTCTTTAAGTTTCAGCGACATGTTTAGAACCCAAGTACTCTTCTAGTTTTAAATAATCATATTGGTTTTTAAAACCCCCACTCACCCAGCAGATCCTGTTGAGGAAAGCATACTCACTTAAGTAACACTAAAATAGCTGAAAGCAAGTTCAACTGTACACAAAAAGATCCACAATAAGGTGAATTCAATTGAACACAGAATATTATACAATCTTTATACACCAGGACTATGTGTGTGCATATACTGTATCTGTGTGTTTGACATATGTTATAATTGATATGTTATAATTAAAACTTCACAATAGCATAAGATAAAATTCAATAAAATGGTGTGTTTATGGAGATCCATGCAGTACTCGCAGTAATTAGTTTCCACAGTCATCGGTCTCTGAACTCACAAAATCTTTTACCTTATATTAGGATAGAGATTTTCTTAAACATACTATTTGGAAATCCTCCTTAGTAAGGATTTATACCGTTGGAATTATATTCAGTTCTCCAGCAAATTGAGTAACCTTGCACCATGGACGAATGGTACGTTTACATGGTTCAAGAGGTGTAGTGTCTTCAAAATGAATAGCCTTCTTGTATTTTTTAAATGCTCTTCCAATTCCTATCCTCTAACTTAATGGAGCAATGGCCTCCTGGATTTTGTCTCCTATTATCAGGCCTCTTATCTGCTGTGGATTGTTGACTGGTGGAGGCATGGAGAAATCAAACAATGAATGTCCATGGAACAAGCCTTGTTCCCCACTACACTTTTGGTCATACCCCGGTTGTGAGATTAAGCGACTTTTGACTTGGTATGCACTCATACCACTGTAGGCCCCACATTAACAGTTGCCTTCCATTCTCTAAAAAAGGGATTTCTCCCTCTTCTTGGGTATTGAACCACATATTGGGAAACCTAGTCTTCCAACCTGGGATGGAATTTGGGATTGCACTCCTCACATTTCATACAGAATGGTCAATGGCTATCCTCCTAATTCCTTGATGGCTGAAACTCAGTCATCCTTGTCTTGGTAGATTACCCAACTTTGACACTACTGAACTCTATTCCTGACTTAAATTATATATGCTCCAAAACAGCTTTTGAACACCTTGGTTAGGTACTATCCATCATGTCCTGTTAGTTACATGATACTGATACTCTCCAAATCCTTCTTACATACTCAATTGGAAGCGGGATTTGAGGATTGTCTTCTCCACAGAAGAGAAAAACTGTATATACACTCTAGCTAACAAGTCATCTACTGCCAGTAGGATACAGAATTAAAACTTCTCTGTAGGCGGTACAGGGATCCAGCTAAGCTTTAAATTCTGATGCCTTTGATTTTACCCATTTGTTGGAGGTATGGTAGGTAACAGGGTACTCTTCTTCATGTCTTTTGGGGGTGCTCAGTGTTGACTAGTTTTTGGTGGTTTGGCATATGGTGTCCAAATTTATAGATCATACTGTACCAACATTTTTTGCCTTTTTCCACCTCAGATCTGGTGCTCACCACCTACAAGGGTTTAATTGGTGCACCCTCTGATCAGTGCAGCAAGGACATGTATTCCTGGTTCATTTGAACTGATCGCACATTTTTATAGGATTAATTATTTGTTCTAACGTTGTCAGTTGATTAGTTACTATGTTTTTGAGTGTTTTCATGGCTTTACCACATTTATATGTGCTGCGTTCTAATCTATATTCAGCTTCAGACTGGAACTAATTTTTTGGGTGATTTCAATTTTTTTTGTGGTTTTCATGCCGTGTGGTTTGTTACAAAGGAAACTTTGTTGTCTTAATTGAAAATGTTAAAAAATATATATTTATAATTAGTAAAGTGGAGCTAGTAATAACATATTATCCTCCCTGAAATGAAAGATTAAATGTTAATGGATTCCTCCTGCATTAGGACCAAAGAGTAGGAAAAATTATCTCAAAGTGAGCACTAAGCTTTCTATATTACAAAGATTATGTACAGCATGAGCAGGACGTTTGCTTGGTGCAGCTTCAGCGAATAACTGCAGACCCTTAAGTGGTGACAGAGAGGTGGGTGTTGTTTTGACATCTTTTCATGTACTAGTACCCACAGCCATTTTGTGAGTTCCTTGGAAACTTGCATTTGAGGGACTAGGCTGAAATAATTTATGGCTCCATATTACATAACCATAGTAGATCAGTGTCTCCCCCTCTGTTTTGTTTTCTGATAGGGGGCATAAGTAACCTGACAGATCACCTTTAATTGAACACTTTAGGAGGCAATTTATCTCAACTGCACCATTGCACCATTCCTGACTATCACAATTAAAGGTGATCTGTCAGAAGGATCAACCTGTTAAACCAGCAATATTGGCTAGTAGGGCGAGTAAAAGCATATGTTTGTTGTGTAAATCTGTTGAGTCATTGACAAGTAATTCAACTTGAAATAATTAAGCAAATATATTTGGTGCAAGCAAGAGCAGACCCAAGCCCCTTGCCTTTCTTCTTCACTGTGTACCAATTATGTCCTTGATTGACAGTACTTTTGTGTCTGTGCTGTAGATTACACTGAATGCCCAGTGCATTTGGTTCCCCAGAAACCTTGATGAATACTGCACATGTACCGATGACATCATCCTCCACCACTGCAGCAGAGAGGATCATGACCTCTGACAACTGTCTCCTCTTCCGGGTGGAGGATGAGGTCATCAGAACATGGGCAAGTAATCAGCTGTGCTGCTTGGGAAGCAGGAGCAGACATACTGCATTTGGTCTGATAGTTTAAATCAAAAGTGCAGGCACTAGGTTACTGGGAGAGGGAAGTAGCAATTGATACACAGCAGAGGAGCTAAGATGCACTAAGGTGCTCGGGCCCACAACTTGGTGCACCAAAAGCCTCATTTGCATAATTATCAAAAATTGAATTCCAAAAGTACGGTATTTTGCCTGGTTTAATGATGTAGATCCTGATGCTCTTTGAAATAAATAAATGCTTTTGCCAGTGAAATTTTGTGTCCCCAAGACTTCTTATATTGGTGAAACTTTGTTAATTAACTGATTCCTTCAATGTACTTTGTGGGAAACTTTTGAGGCCTAACTTACCACACTGACACATGGTTCCATGTTCTTCACATCTCCTACTGTAACTGTGCAAACAACCCATGGAAGATGTTGCCATACCTACAAGAACATGTTTCCTGCCTCCATCCACTTTCTGTTGTTTTCTCAGGGATTCACTAGGCCTACCAGTGTTAGACTTATGGGATCTACAACTCCACTGTAGGGGCCACAAGACATCCTCAGTAGGGATGAGCGAACCGAACCGTAACGAACCAGATTCGTTACGAACTTTCCCGAAAGTTCGGTTCGTCATCGAACCGAATTTTCAGAAAGTTCGTGACGAATCTGGTTAAAATAACGGCGATGTAAAAATATACGCATATTTATTGAGAATGTACGCTAATGCGTACATATTCAGTTAAGTAGCGTACCTATGACAACGCTAGACTGTATGTTCGTTCCTTGAGTAGGAATGTTCGCAGACGCAGTGTATGCGTACGCTAACGCGTACATATTCAGTTAAGTGGCGTACCTTTGACAACGCTAAACTGTATGTTCGTTACTTGAGTAGGAATGTTCGCAGACGCAGTGTATGCGTACGCTAACGCGTACATATTCAGTTAAGTAGCGTAACTTTGACAACGCTAGACTGTATGTTCGTTACTTGAGTAGGAATGTTCGCAGACGCAGTGTATGGGTACGCTAATGCGTACATATTCAGTTAAGTAGCGTACCTTTAACAACGCTACACTGTATGTTCGTTATTTGTGCGGGAATGTTCGCATTAGCGTACGCATTAGTGTAAATTCTCAAATATGCGTATATTTTGCGTCGCCGTTCTTGAAGTCACTTGGATTTTTTCCACTTTTTTCATTGTAATAGCAACTGCAAGTAAACGAAACTATACCCTATCAGACTCCCATTATTGTAGCAGCAATTATTCAGCCATTATAGCAAGGTTCGTTTTAGGTTCGGTTCGTACGAATCCGAACTTCACTAAAGTTCGCCGAAGCGAACCGAACCGAACTTTTCAAAAGTTCGCTCATCCCTAATCCTCAGCTTTGTTTTTTTCTCTCTTAGAGATCTTATAAGCCACACAAAATTCTAAAATTATTCTGGAAGCTGCATTTTCGCCATCATTGCCAAGGTGTATAGATCATGACAAAATGGTGGCTCGGTGGTTAGCACTGGTGCACTGGGGTCCTAGGTTCGAATACCACCAAGGACAACATCTGTATGGAGTTTGCATGTTCTCCCTGTGTTTGTGTGGGTTTCCTCTGGTTTCCTCCCACACACCAAAGACATACTGATAGGAAACTTAGATTGGGAGCCCCATTGGGGACAGAGTGATGCCTGTAAATTGTAATGTCTGTAAAGTGCTGTGGAATATGTCAGCGCTATATAAGTACATAAAATAAATAAATAATATTACACTGTATGACTTATCCATACAGTTAGAACTAGCATTAAATCACTCTAGCAACCAAATTAATGAGCACCTGGAATATGTGCTCTAAGGAGAAAAAACTCCACTCACTTTTTCATAGTCAAGCCATTCCGGTGCTGCGTCCCCCAAGCCAACTGCTGTTTTGGTGCTCCACTTAACTGGAAGTGGTAAGACCTGTGATTGCTGCTGCCATTCACTGGCCTTCATATCCATATCCATAGCTGGAACAGCACGTCACTACTTTGAAAAGCGGCGATGGAGGATCAGTGGGGGCAAGTGTGACTTCTTTTTTCTTTTCAATCCATTGTGAGCCTGACAGTATATAAAAAGGGAATATATATCTGGAAGTCACAGGTATAGATGGAACAGACTGGATATGGATACAGATTTCTGACACCTTTCAGAACAGATGTATTAATACTTACATCATGTGACAGATCATGCGAGAGTTTGCATACAAGGGAGTTCGTATTCTACTTATTATGTGACTTCAGAAGTTAATTGACTGGACCAGAATTTATTTAAAAAGGTTTTCCAAGACTTACATACTGATGACCTATCCTCATCAGTATCTGATTGGTGGGAGAAGGACACCCAGGACCCCTGCTGATCAGCTGTGTGAGAAGGCACCGGCGCCTCTGTGAGCACTGCGGCCTTCTCGACAGCGGCTTGGTATTGTAGCTCAGCCCCATTTACTTCAATGGGGCTGAGCTGTGCCTAGGTCATGTGACCAAAAACGCTTCATCACGTGGCCTAGGTAAAGAACTGAGAAGGTTGTAGCGCTACTGCGAGTGCTGCTGCCTTCTCGAACAGCTGACAGGCAGAGGTTCTGGGTGTCGGGATCACATACTGATGACCAAACCATAGTATCATCAAAGAGATTCAATACATACATATTGTTTACCTGTATGCACTCACAAATTTTAAATTTTTATTTACTTTGTTCTAATTTGTACTATTTCGTCAAGTCCGTTACATAAAATCTAAATTAAAATCCATTTGAATTTTATGTCGTAATGCAACAAAATAGGAAAAACAAAGTGGTGAATATTTTTGCAAGGCACTCTATATAGCTAAGCACTATTTGGAAAGTGTCTGAACTGCTGAATCGCTGCATTCTGAAGTCCAAATCTAACCTGATTCTCACCCTGTAGTCCGACATATACCATCAGTATTTGGGATTGATTTGAATTGACAGAAGAATCAATCTTAAATGCGATCATCTGAGCATTATGCAGCAGTATTACAATGTTTATGTTATTTATTGCATTATTAGCGTGCAAACAGTATAGATTTTAGATGACAGTGATCCCAATTCCATGTGACTTTTAAGCCTTCCCATTGGGAGTTGCAGATCCACAACGTCTTGCTGATCTCTTTCCATACTGTTCTTGCATTGTCAGACTTTCCATGTTCCTTAGAGGACATCTCATTTATGGAGTATCAGTAATACTCTGCCTTCCTAACATTGTTTTGTAGAAGTCAAGCTACTATATTTAGAAAACTTTCATCTTTTTGCTAAGCGTTTCTTGAACAGACTGGCTGTATGCTTATGTCTTTTGTTTGCTTTGGACGTTCTAATTTATGCCTGCATCTGGAGATAATTTGAAAGTAAAGAACAAGGCTGCATAAAGGGATTCTATAGCTATTATTACTCAAGGATTTACAATGGCAACTAAGAAGTCAAGAGACGCTTTGATATCAGGGTTAATAGCAGCAGGTAATCGACTATTTTCTTTCATTCTATATTGTATCGATAATGACAACTGTGGAAGCAGTGTATGTACAGAATGTGGAATTATACAATGTTTATGTATTTGATTGTGTTTCTGGGATATTAAATGTGAATCAAATATTGTGGAATTTGCAGATACCTATGTATAAGCAGATTATGTGTGGATGGCATCTATGTCATTTTATTAGAATACACAGGACTTGTAGTGTAATATAACATAGCATTCAATGCAAATAGTGCTAAACGTGTAATTTCACAATTAGTAATGAATGTTACAGTAGGTGACTAGTGACTTCACTAGTGACTAGAAGGGAGGTCTTGTGTGCGCTCACCTGGTTTTCCGTAGGTTGTATGAGGCACCAGTGTAAATGCTCGACAGCCGCTACAATTCATCTTATAACGGTGAGAAGGAACAAGGGACTTGTGACCAACATATTGGCAAGCAATGGAAGTTCCAGGGTTTTGCCCCCACAGATATAACATTGTTGATTGTCGAAGAACCCTTTGAAACTATAACTTTATTTCTACTACTGTAAAGTAAGCATGATGTCCTTTAAGAATATTTGTAAAGGAAGCTATATGGAACGATACATTCTGATAAAATTGTGTGCGTGAGTGTGGGGGTACTTTGAGATTTTCTTCTTTATACAAATCTAGATGATATAATTAATGTTTCAGTATCATACCCATATATTCTAATCGCCTCTTCTATACTGTGTATCAAACCTTTCACAGTCTTAATATATGCTCACTGCCACCTAACTTCCCTATCACAGCATTATAGCTGTGGTAGTGTGCAAGTAGGATGTATCTGCATTGCATGCTACTTTTTTTTTTGTTGGTAGTGCAGTGGAGCAAGTGTCACAAGACCAAAAGGGGTTGTCCCAAAAAGATGACTACTGTTTGCAATGTAGTAGGTCAGGGTATAAGCTGATTGCCACGTGTGGGCTTCTGTCACCCCATCAGAAGTGGCAAGATAGGTCGGGCATGCCAGAGAAGGAGTCACTGATACTTAGCTCTCCACTCTGGTGCATAGAGGGTGATTCTGTTTTACACAATGATATTCTACGTCACATTCACAAATTGATATCACTTTACTGATACTTTATCACAGAATACTATTTTTTGCTATTTGCTGTTTTTTGTTTATATGTCATAAGCTATTCTGCTTCCCTAAGTTAAGTGTTTCAGAATATGCATCCCACCATAGTTCCCTGCAGCTGTAGGGTGGACAGTCATTCATTTAATTGCACCCTGTCCCCATTTTCCTTTTCATAGAAATCCCAAGTATTCTTACACATATGGTGCTCCCCATTTATTTCTGCCATTTTATGCTATCTCAGTCCTTCATGGCTAAGACTGGAATATCCATGATACCCGGTGGCCAAATTGACAGAGACAATAAAGTGGGCTGGGCTGCACTGTTTCCATAGCTACCATACAAGTGAATGGGAGCTACAGAAACAGCAGAGTACAGTCTGCTGCGCTGTTTTTGTAACTGCACATCTTCAGTTCTGGTTTCTGTTGCAGCATCAGTTGGCTCTTTTAGATCCTCCAGCATCACCGGATGACGTGGTACACTCTGATTCACTGAAGTGTAGGCACAGCTCCAGGGGATGGAGACTTCCTCTTAAAAATAACACTCACTAGTGGGCCAGTGCTGTGTGTTAAACAGACAGTCCATAAGACCAGCGCATGCTCTGAAACACTCCTAAACCTTAACTGACCAATGTAGTTCTGTCCATATCAATCTTGGTGAACCCCTGATCATATTCTAAGAAAAGATATGTGTAGGGAATAAAGCATGGGGGTGAGGATGGTTCATCAATATCTAGAAACCAGAAAACACCTTTAATCTAGCTGAAGAAATGTATTTTGTGTTTTCAAAATTAGTTGTTACTACAAAACATATTGTTTACAAAAACATACTAAGTATTTGGACTATGTCTAGTTAAACTTACTTGTATAGTGATAATTTAACATTTGGCAGTGTTTTCCTACACGTTAGGCTGTAGTATCTTGGGTGAACTACTGTATGTTGATTCAAAATTTAAAGGTGACCATATAGATAAATATATTCACATAAGGAATGAAATATCAAACATCATAGGGCATAAGGCACCAAAAGGCAAACCTCATAGGGCACATGTGCACAGGAAGAAAATGAGGACTACAGTCCTTACATTATAGGATACAGCGTACTTTAATAAAAAGTAGTGCAACATACATGCCTCCCAACCACCCTGGATCCAGCGGGACAGTCTTAGATTTCAGCGGTTGACCCATGGTCCTAGCTGGCTGAGGTATGTTCTGCTTTCAACTGTCTCTGTGTCCTGAGGATGCAGAGACAGTTGAGTGCTATGGTGTAGCAGGGAGATGTCAGCTTGCTGGTCCACCATTCATCTGGCTGATGCTCTCCCCTGCAGACACAAAGCGATTACCTCATCATGCCATGGAAAAATCGCAGATTTTGCTGCAAAATAGTGTGCAACAAAATCTCTGACTGATGTACGCCATAAAGTGGTGTACATAGGCTCATAAATGAGGCTCAGTATATATATTTGTAAAGAGCCACAATCTGAACCTAGAGCCAGCAGTTGGGATATTAAAAAAATTATAGTATATTAGGATTTTTTTTTATACAAAATCACTGTAATTAAAATGATATTTTATGGTTTGACTAGAGATCCTTAGAGTACCTCTTTGGTTATGTGGAGGAACTGACTTTGGATACACATGGTAACATTGCTGCATTTTATTTATTGCAATGAGGTGACAGATAATAATTTTTCATTGGATGCATTCATCTCCTTCCTCATAGCATGAATTTTTATAAATAAATTCACTATTGGTATACAATTTACAAAAAAATTAATATATTTTACAAAAGGATTCTACTGCAAATTTTAAAATCTGTGGTCATCTTGATTAGACAAGTTGGGGATTGGCAACTTGCGAGACAGTGGCCTTACCTTTAGTAACATCACTCATGTGAGCTGTTTTTGTTGGGTAGATTTTCATCCGATATTGGCTAGATATTGTAAGAAACATGTAATATGCTTATATTAATATTGTAGTATACTATGGGCGTGTGCCTCTTAATAAATTTGCCACATTTTACTCAGCACACCTTAAAGAGGTGCAAACTTCTAAATAAACTTTTGACATATGAGCTGTCAGTGTCGGACTGGGGTCCCTACGTCCCACCAGAGAAATTGATTCTGAGGGCCCACTGTATAGATTGTGGGAGGATTAGCCCACTAGAGGTCGGGATAATGGTGCAACAGCAGTCAGAGACATTGACACGGAAGCTTTAGTCCAAACAAGCGTTTAGCCTGCGTTTATTAACAAGTCCAATGACAGCAGGAAAAAACAAACAGCCTTTAACTTCAGGCAGCAAAACAAAACCTGCTCGTCAGAGCACTAACTAAACATATATCAGTCTCTCTCTATACCCACGACTAGCTGCTAGCCGTAGAAACACAGAAATAAACAATCCAAGTTTTTACCTTTCAGGTAGCGCAGATCATTTGAGGCCCACAACCTTCCAGCAGTCTTAGCTGCACTCAGCCTCCTCTCTGTCTGCTAGCTCTGCCGCTTTATAGGCCTCCTAATCAGTGGCTCCTAGCACCTGAGTGACTGCAGCACAAGGCACAAAACCAGTAGTGGATGAAGGTGGAATGGGCGACCACACTTCAAACCTGTTTTAATTTAAGTAACGGCTGTACCTAGGGGAAATATATCGCCCGTCAACAGTTAACCCCTTCACAATCTCACATACCCTCCCCCTTTGTTCGAACCTGTGGGGGCGAACACTTTTAGCCACCAAAGAGTGTGTCCTGGATAACGCATCTGCGTTTCCTTGCAGTTTAACAGCCCTGTGTTCTACTGAGAACTTAAAATTTTGCAAAGTGAGAAACCATCTTGTGACTCGTGCGTTTCTCTCTTTAGCCTGGCTCATCCAGGTGAGAGGGGAGTGGTCTGTCATTAGCCTAAAGTGTCGAACCTAGCAGGTAATACCTGAGGGATTCTAGGGCCCACTTTATCGCTAAGCACTCCCGTTCTACAATGCTGTAGTTTTTCTCTGGGGGTGTAAGCTTCGTACTAAGATAGGTGACTGGGTGTTCCTCACTTCCAACCACTTGGGAAAGGACAGCCCCCAGACCCACATCAGAGGCATCCGTCTGGACCACAAATTCTTTGGTGAAATCAGGAGTGATTAGTACTGGCTCTCTAAAAAGGACTGTGTTTAACCTTTGAAATGCCCCTTCAGCCTCTTCACTCCACTTGACCATAACAGTCTTACTTCCCTTAGTTAGATCTGTTAGAGGGGCTGCTATAGTGGCAAAGTTTGGGATAAACCTGCGGTAATAGCCCACAATGCCTAAAAAGGCTATCACTTGTTTCTTTGTTAAGGGGCGTGGCCAGTTTTGGATGGCTTCTACCTTATTAACCTGGGGCTTTATGATACGTCTTCCTATTGTGTACCCCAGATAGCGGGCCTCTTCGAGTCCGAACGCACATTTCTTAGGGTTTGCTGTCAACCCCGCAGCCCTGAGGGAATCTATTACCGCCTGAACCTTTGGTAAGTGACTTTCCCAGTCCTCACTGAAAACAATAATGTCATCTAGATAAGCAGATGCGTATCGACAGTGGGGTTTAAGGATAATGTCCATTAGCCTTTGAAAGGTGGCAGGAGCCCCATGTAGCCCAAAGGGAAGAACAACATATTGATATAGACCATCAGGGGTAACAAATGCCGTCTTCTCCTTAGCACTGTCTGTGAGTGGTACCTGCCAATACCCTTTTGTCAAGTCTAAGGTAGAGAAGAACCGAGCATGTCCCAGTCGCTCTATCAATTCGTCAACCCGTGGCATTGGGTACGAGTCAAATTTTGACACCTCATTTAATTTCCGGAAATCATTACTGAATCTTAATGTGCCGTCAGGTTTAGGAATCAGGACAATAGGACTGGACCAGTCGCTCTTCGATTCCTCAATGACACCTAGGTCCAACATCTATTTGACCTCCTCAGAGATAGCCTGCCTGCGAGCTTCTGGTACCCTGTAAGGTTTTAAATGTACTCTTACATGTGGCTCAGTGACAATGTCATGTTTAATGACTGAGGTTCGCCCGGGCAATTCTGAGAATACGTCATTGTTTCTAAGGACGAACTCTTTTGTCTCCTGTACTTGTACCTTGGATAGGGACTCTGAAACCCGAACTTCTGGTACCTTCTTACAGGGTGGGCTTACTACCAGTGCCAACTTTTCTGGGACATCACCTCTTGGTACACCTAGAGCTGACAGGGACTCTCTATCCTTCCAGGGTTTGAGCAAGTTTACGTGGTATATCTGCTGAGGCTTTCTTTTACCTGGTTGGTACACTTTGTAATTGACTTCACCGACCCTCTCAATTACCTCATAAGGCCCTTGCCATTTAGCCAGGAACTTACTTTCTACAGTTGGCACTAATACTAACACCCTGTCGCCTGGGTTAAAGGTTCTTACTTTAGCCGACCGATTGTAAACGCGGCTTTGACCCTCTTGTGCCCTCTGTAAGTGTTCCTTGACTAGGGGCATGATTGCAGCGATTCTGTCCTGCATGAGTGCAATGTGTTCTATGACACTTTTATAAGGGGTGCGTTCCTGTTCCCAGGTTTCTTTAGCTATGTCAAGTAGCCCACTTGGGTGTCTGCCATACAATAGCTCGAAGGGCGAGAAACCTGTGGAGGATTGGGGTACTTCACGGATTGCGAACATTAAATATGGTAACAAACAATCCCAATCCTTCCCATCCTTACTAACCACCCCTTTAAGCATCCCCTTCAAAGTTTTGTTAAATCGTTCAACCAAGCCATCAGTGTGGGGGTGGTACACTGACGTACGTAGTTGTTTAATTTTTAATAGCTTGCACATTTCTTTCATGACTCTAGACATGAAGGGTGTCCCCTGGTCTGTAAGGATCTCTTTGGGGATACCTGTTCGGGAGAAAATGTGGAAAAGCTCCCTAGCAATGAGTTTAGAGGAGGTGTTCCTCAAAGGTATAGCCTCAGGATATCGTGTGGCATAATCTAGCACGACTAAGATGTAATGATGCCCCCTAGCGGACTTTACAACTGGGCCGATTAGATCCATTGCTATCCTTTCGAAGGGTATCTCTATGATTGGTAATGGTACCAATGGGCTCCTGAAATGAGCAATGGGAGCAGTTAGCTGACATTCAGGACATGAGCTACTGTAGTTTTCTACATCCCTATGTACCCCTGGCCAATAAAACCTCTGACATATGCGCTCCCTGGTTTTTTCACAACCCAAGTGGCCACCTAGCACATGTTTGTGGGCCAAATCCAGAACTATACGGCGATAGGGTTGGGGCACAACCAACTGCTCAATCTCTTCCCCACGGACCTTATTTACTCTATACAGTAGATCCTGGTTAATAGCCATGTAAGGGTACATTTTTTCAGCCCCTGGAACCTATGGCACACCATTAATCATTTTTACATTCTCCCGTGCTTTTAACAATGTGGGGTCACGGAGTTGGGCAGTACCAAAATTGTCACGTGACACATCTAATTCAGGCATGTCAGGAATTTCCTCCTGACCCTCAGTGTCACCAGCAAGCACAGCTAGTGGAAAAGTTTCCCTTTCATTTGGGGTCACCCCTACCGCTGGGGTCTCTGCATCTAGCCCAAATGGTATAGGGGTTATGTTCTGATCACCAACATCATCATTATCATCATCATCATCATCATCAATAATAACACATTTTGCATAGTGCGTGTTTCTTCTCTCCCACAAGTCCCAAAATAATGGAAAGTCTCTTCCTAGGATCACCTGGTGTAGGAGAGACTTCACCACGCCTACTTCATGGGTGGTAGCACCACAAGGTGTGTCTATGATGATGACAGCAGTGGGGTATTCCCATGTGTCCCCATGAATACACAACACCCCAACTTTATGTCCACTGTATAACCCTGAGTTGACCAAAGTCCCATGTACCAGGGTTACCAGGCTTCCAGAGTCCAGCAAAGCAGAAACTGTGTAGCCCCCAATGGATACAGTGCACACTTGCGGCTCAGTCCCAATCAAAGACTCTGCCGCTAGGACGTGTCGTGCAAAGAGGGAGACACGCCTGGATGCATTACATTCCATGGGCTCGGCGGTGAGGGGGAAGTTAGCCGCTATATGACCGAATTCATGACAATGCCAACATTGTATGCGGCTTTGGTCTCTGTCCCGAGACCCCCGTCGTGGCCCGCCAGTTGATTCGCCCTCAGAACCACCTCCCAACCTGAACTGTCTTCCCTTAATAACAGGAACAGTCTTACCAGTCCCTCTGGTCGCCTTGTCTCTGGCACCGCTCCTTCCGGGAGAGTTCTGTAGCAGGTCCTCTGTAGCCCATATCGCTCCACCAGGTTCACCAGCTCATCAGCATCTGTAGGTCCTGCTTGTCCGACCCAGCGCTGTATCCTAGGAAGCAGGGAGCGGTTGAACTTATCCAGGACAACCCTCTCGACCATCTGGGCTGGAGTGCACTCCTCCGGCTGTAGCCACTTCTTCACTAGGTGGATCAGGTCATGTATCTGGGAACGTGGTGGTAAACTTTCAGAGAAAGTCCAGTTATGCACTCTGCCAGCACGCACCTGCATGGTCACACCTAGTCGAGCCAGGATCTCCGCCTTTAGCTTGGAGTAATCACGAGCATCCATCTCACTCAGGTCATAATACGCTTTCTGCGACTCACCTGTCAGAAATGGCGCCACAACATCTGCCCACTGGTCAGCTGGCAACTTTTCTCATTCTGCCACTCACTCGAAAACCATGAGATAGGCTTCCACATCGTCTGCCGGTGTCATCTTTTGCAACGCGGCCTGCACTGCAGCCTTCACAGTTGGCTGAACACCTCGGCCCCTTGCAAGTAACTGCTGTACCTAGGGGAAATATATCGCCCATCAACAGTTAACCCCTTCACAATCTCACAAGATACATGGAAATATTAGAGTATGTCCACATGGTACCTGTATGCTTAAATTTGCTGCAAGCAAATCTGTGTGGACACATCTACAGTGTACCCGCAAAGTAGATATGATTTTAAGAAATCTGATCCACAAGCTTTACATAAAATGAACAGTATAAATTGGATTTCTGTGCGGATTTTACATCAGTAGCATGATTTGGGGTGGATTTTGCTACTGCAGACTTACATGTGGACGTCCCTTACCTGTTATTTTTTTATGGCTTAACACTCATGAACACGGGACCAAATTGTATTGTGCATTGCCATACATCAATATTGTAGGCCATCAATACTGACAGGGGCGTAGCTAATGGCTCATGGGCCCTGGTGTAAGAGGGGCCCCCCTTCCCTCACTGCTTTGTGGCAAGGGGCAGAGAAGTGCATAGCCTTCACATAGCCTTAACCTTCCAGCCAGAGATGTAACTTGACCAGCAAACACTTTCTATAATACCGGTGTCTTCTTATGTGGCACAAGAGTCTTTAGGCCTCCTCAGGCTTCTGGGCCCAATGGCGACTGCTACCTCTGTACCCCCTACAGCTATGCCTCTGCATACTGATCATGGGCGTCTGAACTCAGGCCCCCCATGTTATCATTGAAGTGAAAGGAACTTCCGGAAAGTCATGCACCCAATTTTTTTCCACATACACAATGGCTCATCCAGAAGAATTATCTGCCGAACATTGCATCTTGTGATGTTTAAGTGAAAAAGCACAGATATAGCCATATGTACGTGGATGGAGGGGGTACATAACTCAAAGGAGCATCATGGCCTCTTCAGTGTGATGAGCGTCAGTGGCACTGGACTCCCACTAATCAACCATTTAACCTTCCAACAGGAATTGATATGTTGTGCAGGCAGCATGATGATAAGTTGAGAAACACAACAATGTAGAGGAAGAGGGGAAATCGGGAGGCATTTCCTGCAGTCCCATGTAACACCACAGACAACAGTGATAACTCTCTGAGTACAGATAATGTAATACATATTACCTGCAGTCCTATGTAACACCACAGATAACACAGTGATAACCCTCTTAGTACAGATAATGTAGTAGATATTATATGTAGTCTTATGTAATACCACAGATAACAGTAATGACTAGCTGAGTACAGATAATGTAGCAGATCTTCCTAGTGTCCCTCTTTTGGAGGGACAGTTCCTCTTTTTTGTCCCAAGTCCCTCTGTCCCTCTTTACTCCATAAATGTCCCTCTTTTTCATCTGAGGTATAAATTTTCATTACTGCATTTACTATTGATACAGAAAGTTCTTGGCTGGCCTGGTTGCTATCTGTATATTAGAGCCCACATTGTATATTATTTCATTATTTGATGCAATTTGAATTTTAGAAATTTGTATATTCAGATAATTTTTGATCTATTTAGTAAGAGAAAACTAATAAAATGTATAAATATGCAGGAAAAATGGAGCTTTCACATAATAAAGAATAAGTGTCCCTCTTTGAACTTTCAAAAAGTTGGGAGGTATGATGTAGTAGCTGTTACCTACAATCCTATGTAACACCACAGAACGCATAATGTAGTACTGTATTTTTCGCCACATAAGACCCACTTTTTCCCCCAAAACTGGGGGAAAATGCCCCTGCGTCTTATGGGGCGAATACTAATGAGCGATTCGATTATGGAAGCGCTCATTAGTATCAGAGGACCAGGAAGTGGAAGAGGACCAGTGAAGGCTCTGTAATCACCGATTCCTGGTCCTTAGCTGTCGGCTGTGCAGTGGCTGCGCACAGCGTGAGGGCGCTCTGTGACCTCATGCTGTGTGCGCCGGTTCACAGCACAGCCGACAGCAGGAGGAAGAAGAGCACAGGTGGTGAGGAGCGGCAGCATCGTGGAGCAGGAGAGGTAAGTGGTTTATTTATATTATTAAATATGAGCATGGGGGCTGATCTGAGACAATGGGGGCTGCTTGGGGCTAACATGATAGGTAATGGGGGCCGCTGGGGGTCAATATGAGAGGCAATGGGGGCTATTAAGGACTGATATGAGGCAATGGGGGCTCTTGGGGGCCAATATGAGAGGCAATGGGGGCTACTGAGGACTGATATGAAGCAATGGGGCTACTGAGGGCTTAAATGAGGCAATTGGGGCTGCTGGGGGTTAATATGAGAGTCAATGGGGTCTAGTGGGGGATGATATGAGGCAATGGGGGCTGCTGGGAGCTAATAGGAGAGGCAATGGGGGCTACTGGGGGCTGATATGAAGTCTGATTGGGGTCTAATCTTGTTTAGGTCTTATTAACATTGGGGGTCTGATTGGGGCTGTTAGCTGAGGTCTGATTTGAGGTCTAATGAAAAATATGGGTTATAGTTACTAGAGATAGATTGTTGATCCAGGGAGTAATTCTGAGAGTAATTCTGATTGCCTGATTGGAGTCGGGAAGGAATTTTTTTCCCCTAAAGTGAGGAATATTGGCTTCTACCTCACAGGGGTTTTTTGCCTTCCTCTGGATCAACTTGCAGGATAACAGGCCGAACTGGATGGACAGATGTCTTTTTTTGGCCTTATAAACTATGTTACTATGTTACTTATTGTCCTCCTCTAAAACCTAGGTGCGTCTTATGGCCCGGGTTGTCTTACAGGGTGAAAAATACGGTAGGTACTACCTGTCACTAAACTGTCTGACTGTCTGAGGGCAGGTCCCTTCCTCCACCCATACACTTACTGGGTTAGGGGGTGCACTATTGTCCGTATATGGGGGGATGGGGTGAGAGTGAGTGACACTAGAGTCCAGGAGGGGGTATTTTTCTACTCAGTCCCATTTGTATGTACCTTGTTCTGAAGATGAGCTCCTCTGCTGCACACAGGGTCCTGCTGCAGTCAGTCAGTCCACTGTCTGATGTAAACTGTGCAGTCAGTCAGTCCATAGTCTGGTGTAAACTCTGCAGTTAGTTAGTCAGTCAGTTCATAATCTAGTGTAAATCCTGCAATCAGTGAGTCCATAATCTAGTGTAAATGCTACAGTCAATCCATATTCTGGTGTAAATGCGGCAGTCATTAAATCCACATTCTGGTGTAAACTGTGCAGTCAGTCAATTCATAATCTAGTGTACACCCTGATATCGGTCAGTCTATAGTCTAGTGTAACTGTTGCAGTTTGTCAGTACATAGTCTAATGTACTACTGCAGTCTATAATTTAGCATAATCTCTGTGATCAGTCAGTCCATAGTCTAGTGTAAATGCTGTGACCAATCAGTCCATCGTCTAGTCCAGGCATCAGCAACCTCTGGCACTCCAGCTGTTCTGAAACTACAACTTCCAGAATCATTTTTTTCCCACTTCTATAGGAGTTACAAGAACAGCTGAGTAAGGCCACATTCACAAAGCCATATTTTTGGTCACTTCAATGGGGCTGCAAAAGATGCAGACAGCACATCGTGTGCACCCCGAATCCGTATGCCCATTCCATGGCACCCGCAAAAAATAGAACATGTCCTATTCTTGTCTGTTTTATGGACAAGGATGGGACTGTTCTTTAGAAGGCAGGACACTCCATTCTGCAAAATGTGGAATGTAAATGGCCAATATCCGAGTTTTGTGGATCTGCAATTTATGATGTGCAAAAGAGGCTATGGTTGTGTCCATGAGCCCTAAGTGTGAATGCTGTAATTTCACAGCAGCTAGAGTGATGAAGGTTGCTGACCCCTGGTCTAGTCTAAACACTGTGATCAGTCAGGACTATGTTGGGTTGGGCATAACATGGCAGGGCTTTGTGGAAGTAGAGGCAGGGGAAATAAAAGTGGCACAGATAACAGGGACAGTGCAGACGGTTGATGTTATTTGTCAAGGTCTCTGTGGATGAACAGAAGACATGACATGTTGTTTGAGAAGTGTTGGGGGACATAAAGGGTCTGGTCTCTGGGAGGAAGGGATAGAACAAACAGAAAGGGGCATTGGAATGCACAGCCTGCAAGAGACTATTGGGAAAGGGGGGAAGGGAAGACACCACTGGGTTGGTAAGGGGGTGATAGTGGGTATCAGGAGCTCTTCAGGGGAACACATGACCAAATAGAAAAAGATTCCACTGAATCTGGCACCTGTACTGTAATACAAGCAAGCAGCAGCTTCAGGGGAACCCTAATCTTCCTCCTACAGTCACTTACCAAAAATAAGAAGTATGTAGGATGTCCTCCTCCTTCTCCCATCTCTTACATCATAGCAGAAGGGCATTCCAGGCTCACTTCCTGTGTTCCTCCAGAGCCAGTAGATGCCAGCATCCGCTATGTAGAACTGCTAGCCAGTGGCCACAATAATTATCTCTCCTCTATAATAGGAGAGATCATTACAGTTTTCAAATGCCATCACTTGGTTCTCATCACTCTGGGCCCCCTTACAGGTGGGATCCATGTACAGCAGCTATTCAATCCTGTTTGAGTCTAAGTTCAGCCTCCACTGATCTCTGCAGTTTCAGAAGCGGGATCAGTTCAAACCCAGAGATCTAGCGGAGGCCCCTCCTTACTTTATAGTGGTGCAGGGCCCTGGGGCCTATAGACTCCATGGGTGTTAATGGAGGCTGAGGTAATGCTCTCACCTCCACTAGTCTCTCCTTATACTCGCTCAACACACTGGGTCGCTTGTATTCTTCTCGTGAGGCCTACCCTTGGTGTGCGCACAACTCAAAGGGGTAGCTACTTGTAAGCTTACTTGTCTTCTGGGTTCAGCAGGTCCAGTCTTAACTTTAGCTTTGGTCAGCGGGCTCTTTTTATCTGACTCTGCAGTCTAGCTGAGGTGTCTAACTTTTGTGTTTGACTCTGTTAGCTTTCCTTGGCTACAAACTAAACTTATGCTGACCTGATTGCACTGCACTGCCCTCAACTTCTGCACTTCACTGACTCACTCCTCTCACTTCCTCCAACTACCCTTCTCCTACTATTACAGAGTGGGACACTGGACTATAAATGTTTAGTTTATATAATACATACAGTAATGTGTGGACTGGACTATAAATGTTTAGTTTATATAATACATACAGTAATGTGTGTAACACTAATATTTTGGACATTTTTTTCACCTGAAATATTTCCCTGAATGTGAATTTTCTCCTTACAACTATATCAAACGCTAAAAAGGAAAATACAGTGGAATAAGTAGAGAGCACTAAAAATAATTATCAAAAGTAATTACAATATTCAAAAAATACAAAAAGCAGACCAGCATAAAACAGTTATAATCATATCCTTAGACACTCAAAGAAGGACCATGATAAGGCCCAAACTTTGACCAAGGCCCAAATTGTAACCAAAGAGAAGCAGTACCACCCTGTCCCACAAACCACCACTGAATAGAAAATAAAGGCAAAGATTCAAAGATATAAAATGGGGAAAAAAATAAAATTATTAATAAAAAGGTCACCAAATGATGATGAGGGTTGGTGACAGGGAGGGGGTCAAAATATAGATTTGAACAAATCTCACATGAGGAAAGAAAGGCTGCAGCATCATTCCCCTTCCTCCCCCTCTTAGGACAGGTTTGCACTTGCATTAGGGTATTCCGCTATAGGTTCTTTTTACAACACGGAGTTCATATACAGAATGCAAAACGGAAGCCTTTAAGAGGCATTCCATTTTGATCCATCATAACAGAAGTCTATGGGCAAGCATAATGGATCCATTTGGTTTTCGTTATGCAGGACCCCTTCTCTCCCCTAAAAAAAGGAAGTATGAAATAAGATGTAAAGAAAATATTCATATCACTGTAACAAGTAACGTGTTGTACAAGTAATAATGCAAGCATATCAAATCATATTGTTAACAATTTAGGCTATGTACACCTTTGGGGGAATTTATTTTATTATTGCACTCATATTGTACTCATTTTGAGCTTATTACAAATATAGAGCCCTTTTTCTGTACATAGCTGAGATGCTCTAGAAGCAGCCTCTGGATTTTCTCTCTTTTTCTTCAGTTGGGGAGCTGACAGACTCCTTATCTCTGTTCTCTGACATTATAAACACTCATTATAGCTCAGTTGTTATCTTACTGATAAGAATGTGGCTAATATAAGTATTTATGACCTCTTAGTAATTTAGAGATCAGATTTATTAGAGGAAAGTGAAAGTACCAGTCACAGTTAAAAAATCAGTTAACCCTTTGTGACAGAACGGCTCAATATTTTTAATAAAGGCCAATTAAAAATATGATTTTTAGCCAAAAATGAGCAAAATCCAATCATAAACAAAAAGGTGTACATAGCCTTTAAATTTAAATTATCAGCAGAAACACGCACGGGACTAAATGTGACATTCAGTTGCCCATTTTCTATTTTTTCATTTACGCCAAATGAAGACAGAATTCTATGGCAGCTGCCATAGATTTCAGTGTGACGTACAGGCTGCCGGAGGATGCACCTTGTCATAAATTAGGTGCATCTTCCAGCAGTGCAGGGGGTATCATACACCAGCATAAAACAATGGTCTGTGATTAATCTCCCCCATACTTTAGTACTGGTGAGAAGCCACTTCCGGTTTGGTGAAAGAACACATTAGAACTCTAAAGTTAACCTCAAGCCAAAAACAAAAAAAACCAGTTTTTGGCTGCAGATTAGACCCTGTCCATATTCCCTTAATATTCCCCTATTTTTCTATCTTCTTTTTGTGGTATTTTCTGTGCAGGTATGACATCAGCTTATGTGCCTTAACCCCACCTGCAGCCCTACTGCCTGACCCAGGGTTTTCCAAGAATCATATGAAGAAAATTAGAAAAAAGTATCGAAATATCCACAAGGATCTCTCATTTTCTTGTAATATCTGTGGCCACTGAGATGTAATACATAATTTGCAAAATATCGGTGGCCATTGTGATAGAATAATTGATTGCATAAAGTCATTCTGATCCTTGAATACATTTTTATATTAAATGTGGTAACTGAAAGAGAGTGCATCTTCACTGGTAGAATGTGTGTAATTGCTACTTAGAAGCTGCTCTCACTTCTATACTATTGAGTGTAATAATGTAGCCGAGCAATAATTACATCTCTAGAATAGTCATGATGCTTGGCTGACAAAGAAGAAAATTACTATAATCATACAACAAACAATCATAAACACAAATAGAGAAATCTGTGGAGAGCACTTTACATCTCTATCGACACTATAGCTGTAAGCTTCATTAATAAGCTTAACCAGCAAGTTGTAAACTGACCTAAAATGCAAGAACACAGTGGGACAAAGGCGAGAAAGAAACATACCTACCATTTGTCGTATCCAAATTCCAAGACATTGTAAGAATTCGTATTTTATTCAATAACATACAATGGGGCAAGTTTACTAATGTGTCTGCACCTAAAATCTGTTGCCACATTGCAGCACTTTTGGTGCAATTTGGCACAACTAGAGTTTCTACACTTTTTTTCAATTTGCTCATGAAGGGGGTGCGGCTTAACAGGAAGAAACAATATTAATGTAAAAGAGGGCATGGTCTAATATGCCCAAAAATGGTGGCACAATTTTACTGTAAAATTCTGTCTCAAATAAGTAAACAAATATTTGGTATAGATCAAATATCTATCCCATCACCACATTTATCATCCAGCCTGAACCACTGTGATAAATCTGCTGCAGGTCGAGACAGCCTAAGGCTGGATTCACATCACTGTTACATTTCCTGTTCTTCTGATCTGTCAGAAGAACAGAAAAAAAAACAGCACAACTTTGCCAGAATTGTGTGTTTTTTTCAATTATACCCCACAAAGATTTTTTTTTCTGTTTTACAATACAAGCCATGGTAAATGAAAAGGTACCTTTAAAAAAATACTTCTATAATCTTGTCCCACAAAAAATAATCCTTCATATGTAAACGGAAAAATGAAAAAGTTATGGCTATTGGAATGTGGTGAGGAAAAATAAAAAAATGCAAAAATGAAAATAGGCCCAGTCTTTAAGGGGTTAAAAAATAAAAAAACAATTTTTGATAACTTCTTTAAGAATTAAGAATTAAGTATTTGGCCTACTGGAACTTTTCAACCTTTTGCCACATTTCAGGCTTCAAACAAAAAGATATAACATTTAAAATTTTTGGTGAAGAGTCAACAACAAGTGGGTCACAATTGTGAAGTGGAACGAAATTTATTGGATCATTTAAACTTTTTTTGTAATAATAAAACTGAAAAGTTGCAAAATTATTCAGCCCATTTACTTTCAGTTCAGAAAACTCACTCCAGAAGTTCATTGAGGGTCTCTGAATGATCCAATGTTGTCCTAAATGACTGATGAAGATAAATAGAATCCACCTGTGTGTAATCAAGTCTCCATATAAATGCACCTGCTCTGTGATAGTCTCAGGGTTCTGTTTAAAGCACAGAGAGCATCATGAAGACCAAGGAACACACCAGGCAGGTCCGTGATACTGTTGTGGAGAAGTTTAAAGCCCCATTTGGATACCAAAAGATTTCCCAAGCTTTAAACATCCCAAGGAACACTGTGCAAGCGATCATATTGAAATGGAAGGAGTATCAGACCACTGCAAATCTACCAAGACCCGGCCATCCCCTTAAACTTTCATCTCAAACAAGGAGAAGACTGATCAGAGATGCAGCCAAGAGGCCCATGATCACTCTGGATAAACTGCAGAGATCTACAGCTGAGGTGGGAGAGTCTGTCCATAGGACAACAATCAGTCGAACACTTCACAAATCTGGCCTTTATGGAAGAGTGGCAAGAAGAAAGCCATTTCTCAAAGATATTCATAAAAAGTCTCGTTTACAGTTTGCCACAAGCCACCTGAAGATGCTTAAAATTGATGGGAAGATGGATGGAGCCAAATACAGGACCATTCTGGATGAAAACCTGTTGGAGTCTGCAAAAGACCTGAGACTAGGACGGAGATTTATCTTCCAACAAGACAATGATCCCAAACATAAAGCAAAATCTACAATGGAATGGTTCAAAAATAAACGTATCCAGGTCTTAGAATAGATCGCATAGATGTAGATGTAATCGCAGCAAAAGGTGGCGCAACAAAGTATTAATGCAATGGGGACGAATAATTTTGCACTCCCCACTTTTCAGTTTTATTATTACAAAAAAAGTTTAAATGATCCAATAAATTTCGTTCCACTTCACAATTGTGACCCACTTGTTGATTCTTCACCAAAAATTTAAAATGTTATATCTTTTGGTTTGAAGCCTGAAATGTCGCAAAAGGTTGAAAAGTTCCAGGGGGCCGAATACTTTCGCAAGGCACTATACATATTATAAACCCTTGGTGCCAACTAGAGATGAGCAAATTATTGGAAAATTCAATCCTTTGCCGAATTTTACAAAAAAAATGTGCTTCATGACAAATTACTTCGCCAAAAAGCGCATTTCTTTGTAGGCAGTGGGTACAATGAGAAGGAGCGGCGATTAGGCTGCTCCCCGTCATTGTACCTCTCAGATGCTGCATTCATTCACGATCGCGTCATCTGAAATAAATAACAGAGTCTAAAATCTTGCTTGAAGATCTGGCTTAAATTCTTGCGTGGTCCGAGATTACATCATCACGTTGGCCGGCGTTGGTGACGTCATATGTCACCACATATGGAATTTCGTGCAAGATCTTCAAGCAAGATGGAGGCGGCCGGCGTGAGCAAATGGATCAGGTAAGTATGATTTTTTTTGTTTTTTTCACTACTTCAGCTAACCTCACCTTACTATGGCGCAGTTCCCCACATGAATCTTGCTGGGAGCTCTTCAGGAATGCAGGAGCATTTTCTTCTTCCAACACGGGTCAACTCAGGAAACTCATGCTCAAGCTCAGTACACTTAAGAGATAACAATAAAACAACTAACAGATAAGAGTTAGAGAGCCAAGTAGAAGGAATACAATTTTAGATCAAGTGCAAAGTAAAATAATATAATTCAGCACAAATACATTCTGGGATTAATCACACTCCTAGTGGCAGGGAATAGTGTTATATGTCAGACCCTGGTATAACAACAATTTATGGCACTTTTTATTTTATTTAACTATTTATTTATTAAAGATTTATCAAAAACTAGCTGGCTTGGTCCGGGTATATTTCATCTATTTTATTTAATGTTTGTGTGTGTGTCGTTAAAAAATATCGAGAGTGACCTCCCCTATAACAGTAACATCTACAGCGCCCTTCCCTTTAACTGTGACCTCCACAGCAGCTAGGGTGGCTACTGTCTTCACACCAGAAAGTCGGACCTCACTGGCCATGCACCCAAATGTGAAGCCATGCCCCCGGTCCCCACAAAGCGACACCCCTAAACATGAAGGCACGCCCCCTGGCTCAGTGAAGACACAGAAGAGAAGTTGTCTGAGCGTGAGCTACTGAAAGGGTGGACATCCCTGCATCTGTCCAGGCACTGCGCCAGACGGGGGACAGGGAGCCAGAAAACCGGACTGTCCAGCCTAAAACCAGACATCTGGCCACTGTAACATCAGTCTGCCCCTAGGGTGGCCAGAGGTCCGGTTTTAGACTGGACAGTCCGGTTTTCATACTCCCTGTCCTCCGTCATGCATGTAGGGAATATGCATTTTGGCCCATCCCAAAGGCTTGGATGGGCCGAAACGCGTCCAGTGTGTATTTTCTACATGATGAAATAAAGAAGCACTGAGGAATACATTCATGTTGCTTGAATTTCTACAAATGGGATTCTGACAGATTGCCTGCAGAGCTATGCCTCAGACACAGCTGCACAGACACTTTGCTATGACAAGCCTGGAAACCTTCAAAAGGCTCCCAGGCTGTCATAGCAACTAATCGGAACTCCACGATTTCACCGCAGATAACCCCACAGATGCAGTAGTTGCTATTGACAGTGGCATTTTAGGAGTAAATGACTGGGCTCAGCATCATCATGCATGAGCTTGCTCCATACACTTGCTTAATGCTGATCACGTACATGTATGTTATTATGTGTTAAGGAGTTAAATGAAACATGCAAGTAATTAGGAAACTAGACATGTAAAGTGAGGTGACTGTTCCTCTTTAACCACTTCACGTCCGCCCATTGACTATAAACGTCTGTGAAGTGGTTGTTAATTTCTGAATGGACGTTTCTGAACGTCCATTCAGAAATAGCAGCTGCACGCTAATCGTGCAGCTGCACAGTGGGGTACCTGCTGTCAGTGACAGCAGGGTACCCTAAAGAGTAGGCAGGGACCGTTCCCAGGGGTCCCTGCCTTGTAGATCGGTGAGCGCTGTGTATACAGAGCAGGAAGCGCTGTACAGCCTCTCTGGGGATGTATTTCTACTATGTCAGCCTCAGTTACAGGAGAAATCAAGTGTAAAAAAAAAAGTAAAGTTAAATGTCCCCCTGAGGTCTTGTATGACCTTATGGGGGACACAAAGTGTAAAATAAAAAATAAAAAAATTAAAAAAAATAGAGTATTATATAAAAAAAATAAAATAAAAATCACATATAAAAAAAATAATTTCCCCCCAAATATGTCATTTAAAAAAATGTTACAAATAAAAACAAATAAATAAAATAGACATATTTGGTATCGACCGCGTCCGCAACGACCGGCTCTATAAAAATATCACATGATCTACCCCATCAAGTGAACTGCGTAAAAAAATCTAATAAAAATTATGCCAAACAGCTTTTTTTTGTCGCCTCACCTATCAAAAAACATAATATCAAACAATCAAAAAGTCGTATGCATCCCAAAATGATAGCAATAAAAACGTCACCTCATCCCGCAAAAAATGAGCCCCCACAAGATCATAGCCCAAAAAATGAAAAAGAAAATGGCTCTTAAAAAATTGCAATACAAAAACATGATTTTTTTTCTAAAAATGCTCTTCTTGTGTAAAACGTAAAAAAATAATAACAAAAAGACATATTTGGTATTGTTGCGTCCCTAACAACTGGCTCTACAAAAATATCACATGATCTACCCCATCAAGTGAACGGTGTAAAAAAAAAATATAGAAAAATGCCCCTAAACTGCTTTTTTTTTTTTTAGTTAACCTCCCAAAAATTAGATTAAAAAGTAATCAGAAAGGCGGATGTACCCCAAAATGGTGCCAATAAAAAGCACAGCTTGTCCTGCAAAAAATAAGACCTCACGCAGCTCAGTCTACAAAAAATTAAAAAGTTATCACTCTTACAAACCATGACAAAAAATTCCATGTTAGAAAATGCAGATGCTGCTCCTCCCCTTCTGAGCCCTGGCGTATCCCCAAATAACAGTTTACGACCACATGTGGGGGGTTTCTGCAAACTGCAGAATCGGGGTAATAAATATTGAGTTTTGTTGTTAACCCTTGATGTGTTACAGGAAAAAAATGATTAAAATGGTAAATCTGCAAAAAAAGTGATATTTTGAAATTTCACATCTATTTTGCTTTAATTCCTGTGGAATACTTAAAGGGTTAACAACATTTCTAAAACCAGTTTTGAATAGTTTGAGGGGTGTAGTTTCTAAAATGTGGTAATTTATGGGTGGTTTTTATTATGTAAGCCTCACAAACTGACTTCAGAACTGAACTGGTCCTTAAAGTTGATTTTGCAAATTTGCAAAAATTGCGTCTAAAATTCTAAACCTTCTACTGTCCTAAAAAAATAAAATGACACTACCAAAATGATGCCAACATAAAGTAGACACATGGGGAATGTAAATTAAAAAGGATTTTATGGGGTATCACTATCTGTCTTAAAAGCAGAGAGATTCAAGTTTAGAAAACAGTGATTTTTTTCAAATTTTCGTTAACTTTTCGTTAACTGGATTTTTGTATAAATAAAATTAAAACTTATCGACTCAAATTTACCATTAACTTGAAGTACAATGTGTCACGAGAAAACTCAGAATCGCTTGGATAAGTAAAAGCGTTCCAAAGTTATTACCACATGAAGTCACACATGTCAGATTAGCAAAATTAGGCCTGGTCAGGAAGGGGGTAAATGGACCGGATGGGAAGTGGTTAAGGAGGGTTGCTCACTCTAATATTGCTCTAATATTGCTATGATATGCCACTAACATAATTAACAGCAGGTTCTCCCTGCTATGAACACCATCACCGTGTGATTTAAAAAGATGTATTAGGGGGTTATAATGAAAAAGTTGTTTATAATTGCTATTATTTAACCCCTTCACGACTGTAGCTTTACATATAAGGCAAAAGTCGTAACTATAAAAATGGTGCTTGTGAGGGCAGCACAACAAGTGCCATAGTCATCAGGTTTCTGTGCCGCCGGGTTTCTGCTGTTTTACACAGCAGACACCGGGGGCTAATGTCTGTGATTGGCAATAATGCCAATCGCAGACATTTAGCCCTTCACATGCAGTGGTCAATTGTGACCACGGCATCTGAGACAGCTTTCCATGGGAGCTCTGAACAGCTTCCACAAGTGGAAATCAGGAATTTGTTTGTTCTATTTAAATGCTTTGGTCTTTCTGAAGAAACCATGGGGGAGATTTATTTTAACTGGTGTAAAGTATAACTGGCTTTCTTGGCCATAGCAACCAATCAGATTTCACCTTTCATTTTCCAAAGACGCTGTGAAAAATAAAAGGTGGAATCTGACTGGTTGCTAAGGACAACTAAGCCAGTTCTACTTTACACCAGTTTGATAAATCTCCACCGATGGCTTTTATAGCTGTAGTTCTATGGAGCCCTGTAGGCAGGGCCGCCATCAGGGGGTACAGCAGAACCTGCTGTGGGGGGCCCGGGCACAGGGCCGGCGTCAGATCCCGGCAAACCCGGGCATGTGCCGGGGCCCTGAGCTCCTCGGGGCCCACTCAGCCGCTGGCTTTTTTTTTTTAATTCATTTTTTTATTTTTGCTGCTCCCTCCCGAGTTCCGTCCCACTGAGCCGCTTTAATGCGCAAGGGAGAGATGAAGACTGAGGCGGCGCCATCTTAGTGGCAGGTGCAGCGACAGCAGCCCAGCAACGCGGTGCAGTAAGTAACTTGCCCCAGCCAGCCCAGTCTAAAGGGTCATTTTGCTTGTATTTTCATCTCCCGCTCTGGGTCATTATTGAATAAGGTCATCTTCTGTACTTCTGCATTGCAACCTGGGGGATGTAGGTCTGATGGGGGCACAAGACGCCAACCTGAGGTCTAATGGGTGGGGGGAAAACCCTGATCTGAGGTCTGATGGGGCACAAGACGCTGACCTGAGGTCTGATGGGGGCACAAGACGCCGCCCTGAGGTCTGATGGGGGCATGAGATGCCGACCTGAGCCTGATGGGGGCACGAGACACCGGCCTGAGGTCTGATGGGGGCACGAGACGCCGACCAGAGGTCTAATGGGGGCACAAGACGCCGACCTGAGGTCTGATGGGGGCACGAGGCGCCGACCTGAGGTCTGATGGGGGCACGAGACGCCGACCTAAGGTCTGATGGGGGCACGAGACGCCGACCTGAGGTCTGATGGGGGCACGAGACGCCGCCCTGAGGTCTGATGGGGGCACGAGACGCCGCCCTGAGGTCTGATGGGGGCACGAGACGCCGCCCTGAGGTCTGATGGGGGCACGAGATGACGACCTGAGCCTGATGGGGGCACGAGACGCCGGCCTGAGGTCTGATGGGGGCACGAGACGCCGACCAGAGGTCTGATGGGGGCACGAGACGCCGACCTGAGGTCTGATGGGGGCATGAGACGCCGACCTGAGGTCTGATGGGTGCACGAGATGCCGACCTGAGGTCTGATGGAGGCACGAGACGCCGACCTGAGGTCTGATGGGGACACGAGACGCCGACCTGAGGTCTGATGGGGGCACGAGACGCCGACCTGAGGTCTGATGGGGGCACGAGACGCCGACCTGAGGTCTGATGGGGGCACGAGACGCTGACCTGAGGTCTGATGGGGGCACGAGACGCCGACCTGAGGTCTGATGGGGGCACGAGATGCCGACCTGAGGTCTGATGGAGGCACGAGACACCGACCTGAGGTCTGATGGGGGCACGAGACGCCGACCTGAGGTCTGATGGGGGCACGGGGGCGGGGGGGTCCGCAAAATTTGCCTGTAGGGGGCCCCGAAATTCCTGATGGCAGCCCTGCCTGTAGGTCAATTTACCATTTTTTGGTTGTTTCACCTTCCAAAAAATATTAAAAAAGTGATCAAAAAGTCATACACATGCCAAAATGGTATCAATAAAAATTATAGATATACCTGCAAAAAATGAATTTATTGGCGGAATAAAGTTTTTTTTTTCTAATTCCACCTCATTTGAGTCTTCCCACTACATCATCTGCAATATTAAATGGTGCCATATTATAGAGTACAACTTGCCTTACAAAAAAAAGCCCTTATACAGGTATGTGAAAAGATTAATGCTCTCACTATCACCTTTAGATTTTTTATTTTACAGCCTTCACTGCCAGGGACCTCATCATTTCTCATGGTATTTTTACCTCCTGTATTTTTTATGCTTTCAAATGAGTGAGAAAGTGTATCATCGTTCTGAGAGGACAGGACAGTACACACAGTATAGATAATAAATGTATGGTGACTGAGGACACACACTGATCACTAGAATAGGGGTCTCAAGGCTGTTTGAAAGTAGAACATGAACTTTGACACTCCATTTAATGACTATGGGGCTGATAGTGGAGGCCCTAGCAATCATGCATACAGTGCTTTGAAAAAGTATTCATACCCCTTGAACTTTATTTTATTGTGATTTTATAGAATAGACCAACACAAAGTAGCAAGTGTCTGTGAAGTGAAAAGAAAATGATACATGATTTTCAAAATTTCTAATAAAAATCTGAAAAGTGTGGAGTGCATTTTTATTCAGCCCCCTGTACTCTGATACCCCTAAATAAAATCCAGTGTGACCAACTTCCTTCAGAAGTCACCTAATTAGTATATAGAGTCACCCTGTGTGTAATCTATTCTCACTATAACTACAGTTGTTCTGTGAAAGCCTCAAAGGTTGTTATGAAAATTTGTGATAAAACGGCATCATGAAAACCAAGGAACACACCAGACAGGTCAGGGATAAAGTTGTGGAGAAGTGTAAAGCAAGGTTAGATCATAAGAAATATCCCAAGCTCTGAACATCTCATGGAGCTCTGTTCAATCCATCATCTGAAAGTAGAAGGAGTATGGGACAACTGCAAACTTACCAAGACATGGCTGTCCACCTTAACTGACAGCCAAGGCAAGGAGAGCAATAATTAGAGAAGCAGCCAAGAGGCTCATGGTCATTCTGGAGGAGTTGCATATATCCACAGCTCAGATGGGATAATCTGTCCATAGGACAACTATTAGTCATGTCCTCCACAAATCTGGCCTTTTTGGAAGAGTGTCAATAAGCCATTTTTGAAAGCACGCCATAAGAAGTTCTGTTTGTAGTTTGTCATAAGCCAAGTAGAGGACACAACAAACATGTGGAAGAAGGTGCTCTGGTCAGATGAGACCAAAGTTGAACTTTTTGGGCTAAATGCAAAACGCTATGTGTGGAGGAAAACTAACACTGCACATTACCCTGAACACACCATCCCCACAGTGAAAGATGTGGAGGCTGCATCATGCTGCGGGGATTCTTTTATTCAGCAGGGACAGGGAAGCTGGTCAGAGTTATTGGGAAGATGAATGGAGCTAAATACAGGATAAGGCTACATTCACACGAATGTGGTGTTTTGCGGATCCACAAAACACAGATACCGGCCCACGTGTGTTCCGCAATATGAGGACTGCACATGCCACCGTTATCATAGAAAATGCCTATTCTTGTACGCAATTGCGGACAAGAATAGGGCGTGTTCTATTTTTTTTTGCAGGGCCGTGGCACGGAGCAACGGATGCGGACAGCACACAGTGTGCTGTTTCATCTTTTGCGGCTCTATAGAAATGAATGGTTCCACACCCGTTCCTCAAATTTGCAGAATGGATGTGGACTCATTCATACATTCATGTGAATGTAGCCTAATCCTGGATGACAACCTGTTAGAGGCTGCAAAAGACTTGAGACTGGGTAGGAGGTTTATCTTCCAGCAGGACAACGACCCTGAACATACAGCCATAGCTACAATAGAATTGCTTAGATCAAACTTATCAGAGCTTATTTATGCGTTAGAATGGCCCAGTTAAAGTCCATATTGAAATCTCATTGACAATCTGTGGCAAGACTTGAAAAGTGTTGTTCACAGACATTCTCCATCCAATCTGACTGAGCTTGAGCTATTTTGCAAAGATGAATGGGCAAAAATGTTAGCTTCTAGTTGTGCAAAAGTGGTAGAGACTAGAGATGAGCGAACATGCTCGTCCGAGCTTGGTGCTCGTTCGAGCATTAGGGTACTCGTAACTGCTCGATGCTCGGACGAGTATCTCGCCATGCTCGAGGAAATGGCAACTTCCGCATCGTGCTTTTTTGGCGCCTAAAAACACAGCCAATCACAAGCCAGGAGACTCTACAGTACACCCAGCATCACGTGGGGCCCTTACATGTCGATAGCAGGGGTTGGCTGGCCTGATCAGGTGACCCTGGAATATACTACCGACTGGCCGCGGCGCTCGGCTCAGATGCCGTCTGGATGTCGTTAGGGATAGAGCTGCTGCCTTTCAGGGACAGTGTTAGGGCCTGCATTTAGTTGTCTGTTAGGCAGGGATCACCCACAAAGAACCCAACAGCCCTTCTAAGGGCTAGAAGACATTTTATTTATTTATTTTTTGTCACTTGGCTGGCTGGCACTAGTAGTGCAGCTATCGCCATATCTAACCCTGTTTTTTTTTTTTTGTTCTATCTCAGTGATACAAATCCATTGCACACAGCACTGTGGAACCATTCTGTGTGTCACAGTTCAGCACTGACTCACTCCAATCCATATATACTGTCCAGGTGACACTTTCTGTACGTCACACAATACAACCAAGTCATTTGCTACCAATATCATCTACCGCTTGATCCAGAAAATTCTCTGTGTGACATTTGTCTGGGTCACAGACTAAATAACCACCGTTAACAGGGTGTCAGTCAGTTCTACCATATTTCATGCACGTCACGTTCCCAAAAAAACAAAATATAAAAAAAAAAATTATTATTTCAGTTGTTTTAGCTCAGTGATACAAATCCATTTTACTCAGCTGCGTGTAACCTTTCTGTGTGTCACAGTTCAACACATTCGCTCCCATCCGTATATACTGTCCAGGTGACACTTTCTGTACGTCACACAATACAACCAAGTCATTTGCTACCGATATCATCTACCGCTTGATCCAGAAAACTCTCTGTGCGACATTTCTCTGGGTCGCAGACTAAATAGCCACCGTTAACAGGGTGTCAGTCAGTCCTACCGTAGTTCCTGTTCCCAAAAAAACAAAATTGTAAAAAAAATATAAAAAAACAAATATATAAAAAAAAATATTTTTTCAGTTGTTTTAGCTCAGTGATACAAATCCATTTTACTCAGCTTTGTGTAACCTTTCTGTGTGTCACAGTTCAACACATTCGCTCCCATCCGTATATACTGTCCAGGTGACACTTTCTGTACGTCACACAATACAACCAAGTCATTTGCTACCAATATCATCTACCGCTTGATCCAGAAAATTCTCTGTGTGACATTTGTCTGGGTCACAGACTAAATAGCCACCGTTAAGAGGGTGTCAGTCAGTTCTACCATATTTCCTGCACATCACGTTCCCAAAAAAACAAAATATAAAAAAAAAATAATTATTATTTCAGTTGTTTTAGCTCAGTGATACAAATCCATTTTACTCAGCTGCGTGTAACCTTTCTGTGTGTCACAGTTCAACACATTCGCTCCCATCCGTATATACTGTCCAGGTGACACTTTCTGTACGTCACACAATACAACCAAGTCATTTGCTACCGATATCATCTACCGCTTGATCCAGAAAACTCTCTGTGCGACATTTCTCTGGGTCGCAGACTAAATAGCCACCGTTAACAGGGTGTCAGTCAGTCCTACCATAGTTCCTGCACGTTACGTTCCCAAAAAAACAAAATTGTAAAAAAATATAAAAAAACAAATATAAAAAAAAATATTTTTTCAGTTGTTTTAGCTCAGTGATACAAATCCATTTTACTCAGCTTTGTGTAACCTTTCTGTGTGTCACAGTTCAGCACATTCGCTCCCATCCGTATATACTGTCCAGGTGACACTTTCTGTACGTCACACAATACAACCAAGTCATTTGCTACCAATATCATCTACCGCTTGATCCAGAAAACTCTCTGTGCGACATTTCTCTGGGTCGCAGACTAAATAGCCACCGTTAACAGGGTGTCAGTCAGTCCTACCATAGTTCCTGCACGTTACGTTCCCAAAAAAACAAAATTGTAAAAAAAATATAAAAAAACAAATATAAAAAAAAAATATTTTTTCAGTTGTTTTAGCTCAGTGATACAAATCCATTTTACTCAGCTTTGTGTAACCTTTCTGTGTGTCACAGTTCAGCACATTCGCTCCCATCCGTATATACTGTCCAGGTGACACTTTCTGTACGTCACACAATACAACCAAGTCATTTGCTACCGATATCATCTACCGCTTGATCCAGAAAACTCTCTGTGAGACATTTCTCTGGGTCGCAGACTAAATAGCCACCGTTAACAGGGTGTCAGTCAGTTTTACCATATTTCCTGCACGTCACGTTCCCAAAAAAACAAAATATAAAAAAAAAAAAATTATTATTTCAGTTGTTTTAGCTCAGTGATACAAATCCATTTTACTCAGCTTTGTGTAACCTTTCTGTGTGTCACAGTTCAGCACATTCGCTCCCATCCGTATATACTGTCCAGGTGACACTTTCTGTACGTCACACAATACAACCAAGTCATTTGCTACCGATATCATCTACCGCTTGATCCAGAAAACTCTCTGTGCGACATTTCTCTGGGTCGCAGACTAAATAGCCACCGTTAACAGGGTGTCAGTCAGTCCTACCATAGTTCCTGCACGTTACGTTCCCAAAAAAACAAAATTGTAAAAAAAATATAAAAAAACAAATATAAAAAAAAAATATTTTTTCAGTTGTTTTAGCTCAGTGATACAAATCCATTTTACTCAGCTTTGTGTAACCTTTCTGTGTGTCACAGTTCAGCACATTCGCTCCCATCCGTATATACTGTCCAGGTGACACTTTCTGTACGTCACACAATACAACCAAGTCATTTGCTACCAATATCATCTACAGCTTGATCCAGAAAACTCTCTGTGCGACATTTCTCTGGGTCGCAGACTAAATAGCCACCGTTAACAGGGTGTCAGTCAGTCCTACCATAGTTCCTGCACGTTACGTTCCCAAAAAAACAAAATTGTAAAAAAATATAAAAAAACAAATATAAAAAAAAAATATTTTTTCAGTTGTTTTAGCTCAGTGATACAAATCCATTTTACTCAGCTGTGTGTAACCTGTCTGTGTGTCACAGTTCAGCACACTCGCTCCCATCCGTATATACTGTCCAGGTGACACTTTCTGTACGTCACACAATACAACCAAGTCATTTGCTACCGATATCATCTACCGCTTGATCCAGAAAACTCTCTGTGCGACATTTCTCTGGGTCGCAGACTAAATAGCCACCGTTAACAGGGTGTCAGTCAGTCCTACCATAGTTCCTGCACGTTATGTTCCCAAAAAAACAAAATTGTAAAAAAAATATAAACAAAAAATATAAAAAAACTAATTATTTTTTCAGTTGTTTTAGCTCAGTGATACAAATCCATTTTACTCAGCTGTGTGTAACCTTTCTGTGTGTCACAGTTCAGCACACTCGCTCCCATCCGTATATACTGTCCAGGTGACACTTTCTGTACGTCACTTAATTCTACCAGACTGAACAAGTTTGTGGGTTTCAGTACACCAGGCCCGTTTAATTTTTTTTTTATATCATACACTTATATACAAACAATGTTGAACCCCAGGGCTAAGGGTCGAGGATGAGGGCGTGGGCGTGGGCATTCAATTACTGCAGGGGGCAGAGGCCGTGGTCCTGGGCAGGGTGAGACAGTACCTGCTGATGAGGGAGCTGTGGAACGCCGCAGAGTTACACTCCCTAGCTTCATGTCTCAACTTACAGGGACACGTGGTAGAGGACTGTTGAAACCACAACAGTGCGAACAGCTGATCTCGTGGATTGCGGACAATGCTTCAAGTAATTTGTCCACCAGTCAGTCTTCCACGCAATCCACCCACGTTACCCAAGGGAGCACTCCTCTGGCTCCTCCACCTCAACCTCCTTCCCCCCAGTCTGCCCCCTCCCAGGAAAATTTGGAATGTGATCCGGCATACTCTCAGGAACTGTTTTCTGGACCCTTCCCAGAGTCACAAACCACTTCTCAGGTTGCTGCTGACCTCGTTCCCGATGCCCAAGTTTTCCAACTGTCGCAGTCTGTGGGTGATGATGATGACAATGTTGAGTTAGTGGAAGAAGTTTGTAAAGAGGTGTCAGACGATGAGGAGACACGGTTGTCAGACAGTGGTGAAGTTGTTGTTAGGGGAGGAATTCCGAGGGGGGAGCAGACTGAGGAATCGGAGGATGACGAGGTGACTGACCCAAGCTGGGTTGATATGCCGAGTGAAGACAGTGCTTCTGAGGCGGAGGCGAGTGCTGCACCAGAACAGGTTGTAAGAGGCAGTGGTGTGGCCAGAGGGAGAAGCAGGGCCAGAGCTGGTGCATCAGCAGCAACTGTTTCACGTAGTGAAGCTCCCGTGGCGAGGCCTAGATGTTCGCAAGTCTGGAGGTTCTTTAAAGAAAGTGAGGATGACCGACGGACTGTGGTGTGCAACCTGTGCCACACCAGGATCAGCAGGGGTGCCACCACTACTAGCCTAACCACCACCAGCATGCGCAGGCATATGAGTGCTAAACACCCCACTCAATGGAACCAAGGCCGTTCACCACCTCCTGCGGGTCACACCACTGCTCCTTCCCCTGTGTCACTCGCTGCCTCTGCTAGTCAACCCCCTGCGTCACTCGCTGCCTCTGCTAGTCAACCCCCTGCCCAGGACCCCGGCACGAGCGCCTCCCGCCGGAAAACCACACCTTCGCCTCAACGATCCTCCACAGTGTCCACCAATGTGTCCCAGCGCAGCGTTCAGCTGTCTTTACAGCAGACGCTGGAGCGCAAGAGGAAATACAGTTCCACCCACCCACATGCCCAAGCCCTCAACGTCCACATCTCCAAATTGCTTAGCCTGGAGATGCTGCCCTATAGGCTGGTAGAGACCGAGGCCTTTCGCAATCTCATGGCGGTGGCTGCCCCTCGGTATTCCGTCCCCAGCCGCCACTATTTTTCCCGATGTGCCGTCCCAGCCCTACACCAGCACGTGTCGGAGAACATCATCCGTGCCCTGACCAACGCTGTTTCTGAGAAGGTCCACCTAACCACGGACACGTGGACAAGTGCTGCCGGGCAGGGACACTATATCTCACTGACGGCACATTGGGTTAACTTGGTGGAGGCTGGGACCGAGAATGACCCTGGGGCCGCTCATGTACTGCCCACACCGAGGATTGCGGGGCCTACCTCGGTCATGGTCTCTCAGACGTACTATGCCTCCTCCTCCTCCTCCGACCCCTCCTCCTCCACCGAATTACCATCCGTGGGCACGGCGCCTTCAGTCGGTAGCTCTAGGGGCAGCAGCAGTGCCGTGGGTAAGCGCCAGCAGGCGGTGCTCAAACTGCTGAGCTTAGGTGACAAAAGGCACACCGCCCAAGAGCTGTTACAGGGCATCACGGCGCAGACCGATGTGGCTGGCCGCTGAACCTCAAGCCAGGCATGGTTGTGTGTGACAACGGGCGTAACCTGGTGGCGGCTCTGCAACTCGGCAGACTGACACATGTGCCATGCCTGGCCCACGTGTTCAATCTAATAGTTCAGCGGTTCCTCAAGACATACCCCAATCTGTCTGATTTGCTCACCAAGGTGCGCCGCATCTGTGCGCATTTCCGCAAGTCGACCACAGATGCTGCCACTCTCAGGGCAGCACAGCGCCGCCTACAACTGCCCGCTCACCGACTGTTGTGCGACGTGCCCACGAGATGGAATTCCACATTAAACATGTTATCCAGAGTTTACCAGCAGCGCAGAGCTATTGTAGACTGCCAGATGTCATCTTCCACCAGAACTGGTAGTCAGGTCTCTCAGATTCCTCAAGTCTACAATGAGGAGTGGACGTGGATGTCTGATATCTGCCAGGTGTTGAGCAACTTTGAGGAGTCAACACAGATGGTCAGCGGCGATGCCGCCATTATCAGCCTCACCATCCCGCTGCTTTGCCTGTTGAAAAACTCACTGCTCAGCATCAAGTCGGATGCTTTGCACTTGTCACAAGAGACGGTGGAGGAAGATACGTCGCTTGATAGCCAGAGCACCCTCCGGTCTGTTTCTCAGCGCCTATCGGAGGAGGGGGATGAGGATGAGGAGGAAGAGGAGGAGAATGTCGGCGAGACAGTAGAGGGTACCAGTGCTCAGTCCTTAACTCTTGAGCGTGTATGGGCTGAAGAGGAGGACTTGGAGGAGGAGGAGGAAATGGAGAGTCAGGTCAGTGAGGAGAGGGAATTCTTGCGTGTTGGGACTCTGGCGCACATGGCAGACTTCATGTTAGGCTGCCTATCCCGTGACCCTCGCGTTAGAAGAATTTTTCAAACACCGATTACTGGGTGTTCACTCTCCTGGACCCACGGTACAAGCAGAACCTTTCCACTCTCATCCCTGCAGAGGAAAGGAGTATGAGAGTGAATAGGTATCAACAGGCCCTGGTGTACAAGCTGAAACAATTCTTCCCATCTGACGC
>ONZH01009345.1:0-25246 GCA_900303285.1 Rhinella marina | reverse complement strand
AAATGCCTATAGTTGTCCATGCGCACGGACAACTATAGCACTTTTTTCATAGGAGCCACGGCATGGAGCTAGCTCCCTGCCGCCGCTCCCGGCCCCATAGAAGTGAATGGGGCTGTATCTATCCGCAATTTTGCATATAGATACGGCCCCATTCACTTACGGTCGTGTGAATGGGGCCTTATAAATTGCCCGGACTTATCCTTTAAACCAGCTGGTGACAGCACTTAAAAAAAACAAAAGCATACATCCATTGGGTTGGGCGCTGCACTCGGTTAGGACATCAAACTGGTGTATCAAAGATATATATATATGTCTTGACAACAGCCATAGGCCCAGATTCAACAGGTTTTACACCAGAGTAGTTGCGTCAATTAGTTAAGCGAGTGCCAGTGAGGTGTCCATTTCATGAAAATTTGACACGTATTTTTGGATAATGGAACTGGCATAAAGCCTTCTTGAATTTGTGCCTTTTTAAATGTCCTTTCTTCACCTCATGGATTCTGTGGGTGAGGTTGTCTGTCTATTTCACCGTATCCGTATCCTACTAGACTAGCTGTAATGTTAGAGGGTTTTTTTTAACGTTGACTGTCCTGTGCTGAGCTACAAAAGATAAAGCATACATTTAGATTCTATTTTGAAGACAGAAGTTCCACCAATTACACTTTTGAATTTAGCGTCTATGACTGACGAGCAGTGGTGCATTAAAGGGTTAATAAACTCAACCTGCAGCAAGGGGAAAAAATGGTTCTGCCCGCGGGGGGTGTTTCTCTTGTGGACACTGTTTCTAATTACCAGCGAGAGGGTGTTTCTTTTAACCAACACCCCTGCGTCCTGGTTGGCTGAAGTGGTGGTAGCGTCTAAGGGGTTAAAAGGATGGCCCTGATAGGGGGACGGTCTCTTTCTCCAGCATCTTGACTGAAAGCTTCCCACCCTCCCTTCCCCATTATTTCATCGTTTTCTTTACTTTTTCTGAATCATTTCTGGTTTGTTTCAGTGTTTTTACATTACAAGTCACATCAGAGGTCGGTTGACGATTTCAGACGGAGAAGGTGGCAGACTTGCCCACAGAACGCTGTTGGGCATAGCGCTTCAATACTCCGGGTTATGGTGTTTATGGTCAACAAGTTGAAGTTTTGGAATAAGATAAGAAAATAAAGCTGTGACCGACCCTTACCCGACTTAAGGTGTTGTGTGTTTTATTGGCCGGCTGCGAGGGTGGTTTGGTGGGGGGTTTATAGAGTTCAGTCTCGGCAGTTGCAGTGCCCGGGGTGCTGTGGTTGCTACGGGGGCGACCCTTTCCCCCTCCAGGGCCCTCTAAGGTGATTTTCCTTTATGTCCCAGGGGTAGGAGTGCCAAGGGGTATTTAGGCCACTTAAGTCTTTGGTGGGATTGTCACGGTGTTCCTACCTCGTGAGATGAACAGGCCCCAGGCGGTGGCTCTGGCTGCAGAAAATTACTAGTAGTAATAATTGAGGGTCGTCAGATGGGAATGATGCACAGACTTTTGGGAATGGTCCAACGTAGTTTTATTGACTTAACTTTGAATGCAAATAACTCAGTTCATCCTTCAGCTTGGTGCCCAGCAAGTGCAGCTTATTGCTTATACTTGGCAGATGCTTGGAAATTCAAGTTTCAGGCTTCCTGTTCTAAGCTGAGGTTACCTCTTAAGTCTGGCTTCCCTTGAGAGTATTGGTCTGCCTTATTGTTAACTATATTACTCTGTCTTTAGGGTACAGCAGAGCTGAAGGTGCTCTGCTGTCCTGAACATGTCCTCCCCAATCAGGGTACAGGGGACAACTCCCTGACTAAACTGTCATTTCCTCCTCACTGCAGGAAGTTGGAAGAACTTAACTTCTCTCCAGCAGAGGGGGTCAGAATGGACTAAGGACCGTACCATTCTGGTAAAACTACATCCGAATCTGCCATAGTATTTACTGACACCTGCTGGTCCACCAGATACATATAAATGACATTACATACACATATAGACTATTGCGCTACTATGCTGGTACGTTCCTGCCTTGTGAGTAGGGTGTCCGATCTCTGTTATCCCCTCTCAGCAGACGAACAACCTATGTAAACTGCACTAAGCAACCATTTCTGACTGACTCTGAATATTCTGGCCACGAATACCAAAGAAAGCATGGGGGTGTCTTCACTCTGTAATCCCACCATTGTGAAATGATAAGCCCGCAAACGGAAGGGTGGCTTCATTCTGTAATCCCTTCCAAGCACCAAAGCCTGATAATACTTTACGCTTTGTCACCTTGATGTCTATCAGTAGCTACAAGTTATTTTTTTCCTGGAGGCGGTGCTCAAGGCCTCAGGACATAGTGAACTAGCAGGAGGAATCTACCTGTCCTACCAGAGTTCCAGTGAGAGACTATTCTCTCCTGACACATATAAGACACATCTATAGCAGCGAGGATAACCCTGAAGGAATAAGAGAAAACTGCTTGTGGCTCTGACACCTGGCTACCATGAACCGTTAGTGTGAAACGCCCTCAGAGGCAGCATATATATCTGAGGTAGAGACAAGTAAGGTGCTAACTATCTGGCTAAGTGCATGACCATACATTAAAGTGCATTGGAGGACACATTGTGGCACCTGCAAAGAAACACACACAATGGGCAATATTCTTGATCGTTGCTGAAAGTTAAAATATTAGTTCAAACATTTAAGTGCAAATATATTAAAGGCATAATATAGGATATCTGTGGTTACATTCAAGTCCATCTTTTCTTCTTCTTTGGCTTGAGACTGGAACAAAGTCCCATATACAATTGAAATTTGTAATCCACATGGGTAATAAAATAGGTTATAAATAGCTGAAAAGGTTTCTTTACAAACCCTTTTAAAAGTGATTTTCAAACAACCTGAAAAGGGGTAAAAAGGATGTGGTGCGCAAACATGGCACAACTTGGATTATTGCAGATGGGGGGAGTCCAGCCACACGTGTCCATCATGGTGGAGACTTAAAACACGGGCAACAGAACAAATTAAAACATAGCCAACAGGTTCTCACCAGTCAGGGCTCAGTCCACGGGGTGGCTCCCATTAGTCCTGTAGTTCTTTGCCAGTACTTGAGTGCAGGCTACCCTTAGTGGAAAGCCGGCACATCCTCCTCGTCGCTGCTGGAGCTGAACGACATAAGAGGGCGCTCCTGCCTCTGATAGGCCTCACGGTAGGCAGCGGCCATTCCCCAGCGTCCTCTTAAAGATAGATGTGGCACTGGTCGGGGCAGGGTCCCAGTGGTCACACTGGTGACTGTGGTAGCCATTTTGGAATGGACCCTGTAAGGCCCGGATGCTCCTGCTGGGCCCACTGGCGACCGAACCTCGGGTTGTAGAGGCTCGGCCAGAGGCCTACCCCAGGCAACAGATTGGGCTGCTGGTGCCTCCTGCATCAGGTGGTAGGTGGCCAGGGGGTTGAAAATAAATTTGCTGCCTGTAATCTGACCCACCTGGAACGCTGGCGGTGGAGGAAGCTCGGGAATGAGTAGCTCTGGCTCGCCGAGAAGAGGTCTTGCTCCTGGCTGACTGTCTCCCGCTTCATCCTCTCGTGGACAGTGAGTAAGGGTGGCGGTTGCGGAGTGATCTTCCCATTCCTCTTGAGGTGCCTCCGGCCTCGGTGGTCTGGTGATGACCTTCACCCTGGTGGCAAAGGGGCCTTGTAGGCTCTTCATAGGCGTGAATTCTATGAAGTCGCCCGCATGGAGGTTGTGTCGTGCTGGAGGGAGGTACGGCCTCTTCATGGAGCGATGATTAACGTAGAGCTCCTCAGCGGACTCCTCGTCTGTGATGAACCCCACGCCGCAGTCCACGCTAAACCAAAGCACAGTCCCGGTGCACCTTTCGAGAGTCGGGTCACCACGTCGGGGATGTTCCAGCACCTCGACCACCCACTCTTCTACAACCCTTTTATAGTCCCACAGGGTAGTAACATTTATAGTTACCGCAGCAGGAACAATGGGGTTCTGTCGGAGGTCGTTATGTCGGGGCTTAGGCGAGGTGGGGACTCCGGTCTTCCTCCGCAGGCCCGGCCATCTCGACTCGGACTTTGGCCCGGACGTATGATGGCTTCCTGAGTGCACCGCTGGTTGCGTCCATCTTCGGGACCATGTGTGCGGCCTCGCTTGCAGAGTCTCCAGCTGCTTTCACCGGTAGGTGAGGCACTTCGGGATTTGGCACCAGCTGTGCCTTGCGGATAATTTGGTCCAGGCGAACTTCCGCTGGTCTCGGTGTAGGCTCATATGGGTCGGTGCCCCAGACCATATCCCCCCAACTAGGGCCGCGCTGACGGGACGCCATGTTGTTATCTCTCTTTCTTCGCATACACCGGAGATGAAGGAGGAGCTAAGGGGGTGGAGTCTTCTCTCTCAATGCTCCCCCCAGCAAGTTCCTGGCGGGCTGGATTAGATTTTCCTGCGCTACAGGGGGCCGTGCCATAGTTTTCACGCTCCTGAGGGGACGGTTTCTTTGCTTCAGCATGAAGAAGCAGCGCCACTAGTGAGAAAATGGCGTTGTTAACTCTTCTGGTGCCGGTGCGCAGCGTTTTGCGCCGTCTGCACCGCAGCAACTGTGTCAAAGTCATTTTTCAGTAGACATCTGTCAGGTTTTCTGACTAATTCTTTGGCCTTGTAGATAAAAGGCTATTAGTTTAAAGTCTGTTTTAGGGATGGTTAAGCTGTGGCCTTAACGGTACAGGCACTTCAGGCTCATCCTGTTCATGACGCTAATGCGTACATATTCAGTTAAGTAGCGTACCTTTGACAACGCTACACTGTATGTTCGTTACTTGAGTAGAAATGTTCGCAGACGCAGTGTATGCGTACGCTAATGCGTACATATTCAGTTAAGTAGCGCACCTTTGACGTTACACTGTATGTTTGTTATTTGTGCGGGAATGTTCGCATCAGCGTACGCATTAGTGTAAATTCTCTAATATGCGTATATTTTGCGTCGCCATTGTTAAAGTCACTTGGATTTTTTCCATTTTTTCATTGTAATAGCAACTGCAACTGTAAATGAAACTATACCCTATCTGACTCCCATTATTGTAGAAGCAATTATTCAGCCGTTACAAGAAAGGTTCGTTTTAGGTTCGGTTCGTACGAATCCGAAATTCAAGAAAGTTCGCCGAAGCGAACCGAACTTTTCAAAAGTTCGCTCATCCCTACTTAGGACTACTCCAGAAGGCGGCCTTTCCTTCCGCTCACCTAATGGCATTACCTGCTCAGACGTCCTTCACTCCTCTGTTCCTGAATACTGCAATTTGCGCAAATTGCCAGGAACAGCAGAAGTAGCCACATCAACAGCCACAAAATAAGTCACCAGCACAAAACAGTCAGAATATGCAGCCCTTCTAACAATATGATATCCTGAACCACCACAGACCCCTGGTATATAGAACACCACTATAGATCTATAACCACTGTTTCTAATTCACTTCCCAAGTGTTTCTTTTGTCCTATATCCTTTCAGAAATCCTTTTTCACACAAATCCTATCTTTCCTCCGGCTGGGTGCGCCCTTAACATGGGTCACAGTCCAGAACCACGAAGGAACTGTCAACTGTCAGATTCCTGTCACTTCTTACAAGGATCAACTTGTGTCATGATCTTTACACACTTAAAAAGAAGCCTTGAAACTCAGTAATCCTCGGACACTGCCGTTTGGAAATGAGTAAGGAATCCTTTCAGGGGTGTGTAAATATTGATCACAACTCAAGCGCTCCCATATCTGTCACACAGCAATCACGCAGTCACATATTCAGCTACATAACTGTTAGACATTCATACAAACCCACAGACAATGGAGTGTTTAAATCCCACAGAATCAAAAAGATGACAATACCTGGACAGCAGCTAATACAAGGGGGAAGGCACAGTGCACAGTAAGAATCAAAGGTCTTACTCATCGGTGTAAAGTGCAATTCCCTGTTGTCCTATTAGCCACAGTCCTCAATCGATTGTCACCTTGATTGCTGTTTGGGATCCAGGACGAGCCCCCAGGAACTGACGCTGCAGTATTTTATTGCTCTTAATCTAGAGCCCCCTCATTGTCCGTGGGTGCCAAATCTTATATAAGAGTTTCTCCCCCTGATGGGTCATTATGGAGAATTACTGGTCAGTGGTAATTACCCCGGCCAGGAGAAGACAGATGCAGACACACATGGTTGTGTTTGAACAGAGTCTCCTAAAAGGGGACGCCACAATGCTTTATTTATAGTGTAGTAGCCTGGGCTGATAGAAAGCCCTCCCCTTTACATTTTGGGGATGACAGTACACTCCTTACCATACATATACAAAGCTTCAAGTCATCTATTCTTGTACAAGGACAAGGTACAGATAATGGGTCATGTGCTCATATATATATAGCATAGGAAAAGGTCACATCTCTACTACGAGCTTAAGGTGGCATATAACTAAGTTCAATAATACACAAATATTTTATTGCATTCACACTCTCCTCACCAGGCGGATGATTCTCAATCTCCTCGTCCTCTTCCTCCTCTTTGGCCCATCCACGCCGAAGAGATGGAGTAAACCTGCTATGGGTATTACCCTCTGTATCGGGGGCAACCGTCTCCTGCTCCTCCAATTCGCGCTAGGAGAAGACGAACCGAGGGTGGTCTGGCTATCACCCTGTGTAGTGTCTTCCCCCATTTCCACTTCTTCCACTTACAAAGCGTCCACCTTAATTGTGAGCAGTGACACAGAAGTGGGATGGTTACGCTGATAATAGCGCTATCGCCGCTCACCATCTGTGTAGATTCATCAAAGTTGCGTAAAACCTCACAGAGGTCAGACATCCATGCCCACTCATCGCTTGTGAAGAGCGGGAGCTGACTGGAAAGGCAACGACCGGGTTGCAGCTGGTATTTCACTACTGCCCTCTGCTGCTCACAAAGCCTGGCCAACATGTGGAACGTGGAGTTCCAGCACATGCTCAGGTCGCACAGCAGTCGGTGAGCTGGCAAGTGCAAGCGCTGCTGCAGCGTTGCCAGACTGGAGGAAGCTGTAGGTGACTTTTGGAAATGGAGACACAGGCGGCGCACCTTCAGCAGTAGCTCAGGCAAATTGGGGTAGGTTTTGAGAAACCGCTGAACCACTAAGTTGAAGACGTGGGCCAGGCATGGTATGTGTGTGAGCTTGCCAAGCTCAGAAGCTGCCATCAAGTTGTGGCCGTTATTAGACACAACCAAGCCTGGTTGTAGGTTGAGCGGCGAGAGCCACAGCACAGCCTGGTCTCTTATGCCCTGCCACAGCTCTGTGGCGGTGTGCTGTTTGTCACCTAAGCAAATAAGTTTCAGCACAGCCTGTTGCCACTTCCAGACTGCTGTGCTACACTGCTTCCAGCTACTGACTGAAGTCTGACTGGTGCTGCAAGATGATGAGGTGGAAGTGGAGGAAGAGAATGAGGGCTTGCAGTCACTACTGTAGGTGGTGGCGGAAATCCGGATGGAAGTAGGGCCTGCAATCCTTGGCATTGGTAGCACCTGTGCCATACCAGGGTACGACTCACTCCCAGCCTCCACAACGTTCACCCAGTGTACCGTCAGAAAAATGTAGCGTCACTGGTCAAAATCACTTGTCCATGAGTCAGTCGTTAAGTGGACCTTACCAGTAACTGCGTTGGTCAGAGCACGGGTTATGTTTCGGGACACATACTTGTGTAAGGCGGGGAGGACACACTGGGAAAAATAGTGGCAGCTAGGGACTGCGTAACGAGGGACAGCCACCACCATCAGGCTGCGAAAAGCATCAGTGTCCACAAGCCTAAACGGCAACATCTCTAGGGCCAGCAATTTGGAAAGTTGCGCATTTAGTGCTATGGCCTGTGGGTGGGTGGCTGGGTATTTGTGCTTGCATTCAATTGCCTGGGGTAAGGACATCTGTACGCTGTGCTGGGACACAGAAGTGGATGTGCTGGCTGATGGTGCTTGCGAAGGTCCAGGTGCAGGGCGGGAAGCATCTGGGCCTGCGTCTTGGACAGGGGATTGCCCAGCTCATAACACAGGGGAAGAGGAGGCAGTGGTGTGACCTGCAGACATCGATTGTGGACCCAGGCATTCGGCCCACCTATTAGGGTGCTTTGCTGCCATGTGGCGGATCATGCTGGTGGTGGTCATGTTGCTAGTGTTCACGCCCCTGCTCATTTTGGTACGGCACAGGTTTCAAATTACAATTCTTTTATCGTCAGCACTTTCCTCAAAAAAGCGACAGACAGCGGAACACCTACCCCTTGGCAAGGGAGATTGCCGCAAGGGGGTGCTCCGGGGAACAGTTGCGGGCCTGTTTGGTGTGGCCTGCCTTCTCCCTTTTGCCACCCCACTGTCTCTTCCAGCCTACTGCGATGCTGTGGATCCCTCCCCCTCTGTACTGCTGTCCTCGCCCGGCTTGCCACCTTCCCAGGTTGGGTCAGCGATTTCATCGTCCACCACCTCCTCTTCCACTTCCTCACTCTGGTCCTCCTAATGACATGTTGACCTAAAGAACCTCACTTATTGACAGCTGTGTCTCATCCTCATCAACCTCTTGAGACACTAATTGCCTTTGGGCGAGAGGCCCAAATCAAGGAACGGCGATGAAAAAAGCTCCTCGAAATATCTGAATGTGGGATCACTTGTTCGCCGAGACTCTCCATGGTGAAGGAGGATCAGGGTAAGGATTCTGTTGACCAGACTCTTGGCTACTGAGACTGGACTTTGTGGAAGAGAGGGTTGTGCTTAACTGACTAGAAGCATTATCTGCTGCAATCCAACCAACTACCTGATTGCACTTGGTGTGGCGTCAAGAGTCTTGTGCCGCCCTGCAAACTGGGACATGAAGCTACGAATTTTGGATGACTTTGTTTCTTGTGCTCTGCCAGCAGACACAGTTTCACCGCACCCAGAGCCATGGCCTCTGTGTGCACCATCAGCAACACGCCCACTTCCCTGTCCCTTACTGCTCGCCTTGCACATATTAAATGGTATATATGCAAGTATGTCACAAGTACAGTAGCGCAGATTTTTTTAAAGTGTATGAGCAGAAAAATTTCGCCGAATGTCAGAAATACTTAGAATGCGCAAGCGTTATTCAGCAGACGCAGCGCAGGTAATGTCGCTGTCACCAACAGCAGAAAAAATGTCACCGAATGTCAGAAATATTTAGAATGCGCAAACGTTATACAGCAGACGCAGCGCAGGTAATATCGCCTTGATTAGCGGCAGAAAAAATTACACCAAATGTCAGAAATATTTAGAATGCGCAAACGTTATACAGCAGACGCTGCGCAGGTAATGTCACCTTGATTAGCGGCAGAAAAAAATACACTGGATGTCACAGATATTTAGGATGCACAAACGTTATACATCAGACGCTGCGCAGGTAATGTCGCCTTGATTAGCGGGGAAAAAAAATACACTGGATGTCAGGTATTTAGGATGCACAAACGTTATACAGCAGACGCTGTGCACTTAATGTTGCCTTGATTAGCGTCAGAAAAAAAATACACCGGATGTCACAGGTATTTAGGATGCACAAACGTTATATAGCACACGCAGCACAGGTGGTGTTAAGGTCAGGCAATTTTGCCCCCCCCCCAAAAAAAAATATTGCAGCCAGATAAAACAATAGTCCTTAATATGACTTTTGGGTCTTTGAAGGATTAAACCTAACCCTGCCTAACAAATTCCTAACCCTACACTCTCTGTCCCTCTTTGCAGCAGCTCTCCCTGACTATGACTGAGCTGGTCACATGTCACCGGGTGCTAAATAGCACCCATTGACGCGTTCCCGGCCAGCCAATCACTGTAATGCCAGTAGCCAACATGGCTACGGCATTACAGTGAATGCCAGTAACTCCCCACATGCTGATTGGCTGCGTAGCAGCCAAGAAACGTGCGTGGAGAGGACTCAAGCATGGCGCTCGAGCACACTCGGTGTTCGGCCGAACACCGCGATGTGCCGAGCAGCGCAATGCTTTCATGAATATAGTGTTAACACTCACAAATAAATTGCTGCACTACCCTGTGTATTGTTGTAGTAATCACATATATGTGCGGCTTTGTTTAAATTGTACAATCCCCCCAAAAATGTAATTCCAACTGTGTGGATATAGAATAGACAGAAACGGACGATTGAGGCCTAGTACTCATAATCACATTAACACTCACAGGTAAATTGCTGCCCTAGGCTGTGTATTGTTGTAGTTATCAAGTATACATGCTGGTTTAATAAAATTGAACAATTAAAAAAAAAATAATTCCAACCAATCCAATTTCTAGTGTGGAAATGGAATTCACAGAAACAAGCGATTGAGGCTTGATGCTCATATTCACGTTAACACTCACAGGTAGATTGCTGTCTTAGGCTTTGTATTGTTGTAGTAATCATGTATATATGTTGGATTAATTAAATTGAATAATCCCTCAAGAAATTAAGTTCCAAACGCATGGAAAAGGAATTCACGGAAACAGAAGATTGAGGCTCAAATTCACGTTGACACTCTCAGGTAAATTGCTGGATTCTACACTGTACTGCTAGCGTGGCTGCTCCACAAAAAAGGAGAATTTTTGGGAGCTTGTACAGAACAAGCCATTTTTTCTCATACAACCATGTGTAGGTGATGAAGGGAATTTTTGCTTATTGGAAGTTGGAGATTTATATCTATCTCCACTTCCTTCCCTTTTATTCTGTTCCTAGACTGTTGTCTTTGTTTCTTATATAACCTGTTTATCCAATGTATTATATACACCCCTCCAGTCCTTCATACACCCCAGGAGTAACATACAACCCCCGCAGATACTTATATAGAAAAATACTTTACTAATAACAGAGATGACAAAGCAATGGACATTACATAAAGATACAGACACTACAAATAACACAATACATAGAGGACACCACCACACACAGCCGCCTCTGTTCCTGCCCTCCCTGGATACTAAGCAATGTGGCTAATAATGTTTATGTATATACAGTATATCTAGAGTCCACAAATATACAGTCCACTGGATCTACACTGCTACCCAACTCACATCCAGTACCTGACTATTAGTACATGTACATATAGAGACTCATGCATAAACAGCATATCTATCTACTGGTAATACAATCACAGACTACAAATATCTATATGTACACATATAAAGTCTACTTGGATATTATACTTATATACATACACATATATACCTTAAGCTTGCTCCCGAAGTGCTGTTGTTCCAGGTGGTGGCAGGAAGGAAGAGAGAGCTTCCAAAGTTTCACCTGGGATTTATCTTCCTGTGTCCCAGCCTCCCTCCCCCATCATAGACTCCACCCTATGACCACCCAAATATCTTCCCAATCTGTTGGCCAAGCAAATGTTGTCCAACTGCTTTTACACTGTGCCCTTCCTGCCTTTGATATGCTAACAAGGGACACAATGGCTTCTGGCCACCCAATGGGAGAATCTCACTGAAAAATATCAATATATGCTATATCATATTTGAGTGGTCTAGGACTGAAGCTTTGGCTGGAAACCATATTTTCCTGTAACAGTAGGAAAGGACTCCTTGTGTGCTAATTACTGCCCCAGCTAAAATGTTGGCTGTGAGCCTGCAAATTTTTCTTCCTGAACTAATTCAATCTGTCAAAGTTGGTTTTGTCAAGCGTAGGGAAGGGCAAGGATAACACAACTAAAGTATTTAGTGCCTTGTACTATGCTTTTCATAAATCTCCTAGTCCTTCTGGGTACTGATACTGAGAAGGCATTCAATAGAATAGGCTGTTTTTTTTATTAGGAGGACTCTTTTGAAGTTCCAAATTTCTATCTCCTACCCCTACTGATATAGCCTTTGCAATGTATTTCCACCCCTCTGTGTCAGTAGCAGTTAAACACGTTATCCTCCCAGTTTAGTATCAAAAATGGTACCAGGCAAGGCTACCCTTTGTCTCCACTATTATTTGTTCTTGTGATGGAGACGCTTATATAAGCTTTAAAAAAGGAGTGTGCTATTCAATGTATTCACATTGGAGGACTGGATCATAAGTTTGCTGCATTTGCCAATGATCTTTTGATCCTCATGATAAACACCATGAGAGCAATGCCTGCAGTTATCATGTTATTTCAATCATACTGTACGGCTGATGTTGCTCCTAAAAAAAACATTTTTTGGGCTCTTGTTCAAATCAAGCCACTTCTTTTTCTGTTACTACAGTGTGTGTGTAAGCATTTCCAGGAATCTGCCCCATTATGGTATACTTTTTAAATGATTATTTGGAACAAGCAACTGTTACTTCTGATAACACCATGTGTATGTAAACATGCCCAGGCATCTGCCCTTGTTAAGGCATATTTTTTGGATGCTTGTTCTGGGCAAGCAGAAATTTCTTTTGATAACACCATGTGTATAAATTAGGACAGTCAACTGCCTCCATTAAGCCACACTTTGTGAACTACTTGTTTAAAACAAGTAACTGTGATTTCTGATGCCACTGTCTGTGCTTAAACATCAACAGGCCCCAATGAGGAACAATTTTTGGAACTTTTTTTAATTTTAAAAAGTTTAACAAATCCATTGTTTTTGAACAGGCTGTTTATTAACACATGTATGTCATGTATGTATTTTTCATACATAAATAACATACATGTATGTTACTGTCATTCTGACATTATTTACTAATGCTGTTTTTCTGTTCAAGAGCTTGAAAAGGTAGAAAGAATGAGAGACAGAGGGAGAAAAAAAAATCTAAAAAAATCTAAAAACAAATTTTAAAAAGAGGGAAAGAGAGAAAAAATAAGCCTGAGGAGACCTGAGTATCACACACTAATTTTCAGGCCATAATTTATTTATACCCATATCAAATTTTTGAACTGCATTCAAGAAATTCAATCATCTATATAATGTTGCATAATTAATTGACAAAGGTTGCATTTGATATACCTGGTCTTTTTTTTCAACCTATGTAACATTGTGCCATTGTGAACTTCAAACACAAAGGAAGACCCACCTGGTCCCAATTCATGGATGGGTAAACTGTTCAGGGTTATCTAAATTGTTTGTATATTTCTTGTATCCTTGACTTTCATACGTTCTGCAAGCATCTCAGATGCCCTCAATATAGCAAAACATAATCTAGCAGTTGTCTGGGAATATAATATCCCATACATAAAACTACACTAGGCACATAGTTGTGAAAACTTTTTGGGATATTTCTGTATCTGAGTTTTCCTCCCCCTTCTTTTGCTTAACAGACCTGCTTCCCATTCTGTTTAATTCTGGGAAACATCCAAAGGCAACAAAGCAAACCTTCAAGGTTTTCAGCCGAAAAGGCTAAATAATTGCCTCTCTTCATTATATCTGCTGCTGGCACACCTGTTGTCACCATTGTTTTCCCTGGAATTAACTCAGAATCCTCTTGTTCCCTGACTGATGAAAAAAATTACCTATGAAGTTAAATGAGTATACAAGGGAAACTCTATACAGTAACTCCTCTAAACTAAAGATGAGCAAATTGGTTTGTTAGGCTGTAAGTAAGGGTGCATGGGTTTAGAAGTCTCTGGCAGAAAACAATCTTAGAGACAGTGTACAGTCATAATCAAGCTTCAATTCTAGTGTCAGGGCCAGTGAAGGAAATAGACTAGAAAGAAGAATAATTGTGTACAATAGGAAATTTGAACAGGGCAAGCTTTCAGGGAGTGAGTAGCTAAGATTGGGTGTGGTAGACATAGAAGCAGGCAGTGCCCTCTAGCCATAAATACTGCCTGATAAAATATCTGTAGCTGCTTCAGAATCTCAAAGGCAGCCACCTGCAAGAACATTTCTTTTTTTCTCTCATCTGAACAGAAACACAGCTGTGTTTTTTTCCAAACCTGAAGTTACTATATAGCTTAAATTTGTTCTTACCTGTAATTTTGCTTTCCTCGAGTCCGTAGGCACAGAATGGGATATTCTGTCCCCAGTCTCCATACTAGGACCAGCCCACCTAGAATACTAAACCACAATAATTAGCATATCCAATTAGCATAATTAATTCACCTCTATAAAATATACTCCTCCCTGACAACACGCGTGAAATAAATAGGGACAAATTGCTGCAAAACACGAATTTATTGGAAGAGATATAGTTGTGCTGCCTACGGACTAGAAGAAAGCAAAATTACAGGTAAGAACAAATGTAAGCTTTCCTCATCGTCCTACGCCAGCACATAATGGGATTTGAATAGCTCAAATAAATAAGGAAAAAAAGGGTTGGTAATTCCGACTGCAAAACAGCACTTAGGACTCCTGTGCCAAAAGCTGCCTCCCTTGAAGTCTCGATGTCCAACCTATAATGGTTTATGAAGGTAGAAGGTGTAGACCATGAAGCTGCAGTGCAAATACCCTGCAAAGACACTTGAGCCCTTTCCGCCCAAGAGGTGGAGGCTGCATGAGTGGAATGGGCCTGTACCGGGAAAGGAGGTGATAATCCATCCACTGAATAGGCATCAGTAATAGTGTCCTTTAATCACTTGGCCAGGGTTCCTTTACTCGCTTTTAGGCCTCTTCTAGGGCCAGCAAAAAGAATGAATACGTTTTCTGATTTTCTAAAGTCCTTGGTTCTATTCAAGTATATTTCAATGGCCCTCTTGACATCTAAAGAATGCAACTCCTTTTGTTGTTTGCCCTGAGGGTTAGGAAAGAAGGTCGGTAGGAATGACTCCTTGTTCACATTCTGCACGGAGGGAACCTTAGGGCGAAAAGTAGGTATTGTACGCAAGACGATACCATCAGGCAAAACTCTCAAATAAGGATATCTTGAGGATAACGCTTGTACTTCTCCTAGCCTCTTTGCTGATGTGATCGTCACTAAGAAGAGAACTTTCCGAGATAACCACTTGAAGTCCACCTCCTCTAGAGGCTCAAAAAGAGAACTAATCAAACTCTTCAAGACTAACCCTAAGTCCCAAGCAGGTAAAGGTTGCTTAATTTCAGGTTTTATTCTCTTGATGGCTTTAAAAAACCTCGTTATCAAGGGGTGAATGAAAAATGTACCATCCGTCATTGCATTGATTGCAGACAGATGCACTTTTAAGGTATTCGTTCTCAGACCTTTTTGGAAACCTTGTTGCAGGAACACAAGGACAGTTGGCACATCAATAATTGTTCGGGATGTCTCTGCCATCCAACAGGTAAACTTTTTCCACAGACGTGAATAAACTCTATTGGTTGATGGCTTTCTCGCCTGAAGCAACGTATTAATTACTTCAACTTCCAATCCTTGACCTGTTAATCTTCGCCTCTCAAAATCCATGCCGTCAGGCGTAATCTGTTCAGCTGAGGATGGCACATGCCCTTCTGCAGGAGGAGATCTTCGGAAAGGGGCAGTCTCCAGTGATCTCCGTTCGACAACTTCCACAGCAACTGGAACCAGGCCCCCTGTGGCCAAAACGGAGTTAGGATGATTAGGGAGGGTCTGTCTAACAGGTATTTCCGTAACACTCGAAGGATCATTGCCACCGGGGGAAAGATGTACAGGAACTGATGTTTCCAGAATATCGACAGGGCATCTACTGCAAATGGATGGTCGCAGGGATCTAGGGAACAGAACTTCTCGATCTTGCGATTGCTCCTCGTGGCCATCAAATCCATCTCTCTGCACAATTAGATGGAAATACTTGTGGTTCAATTCCCACTCGGCTGGAATCAGTCTCATCCGACTGAGACGATCGGCTAAGGTATTCAGAGATCCGGCTATATGCGTAGCTCTTAAGTCGCCAAGCCACCTTTCTGCCCACCGAAGAATTCTCTTGCATTCCTGAAGCAGTATAGGGAACCTGGTTCCCCCCTGCTTGTTCAGAGACCATACTGTTGCTAGGTTGTCTGAGCGAATCAGGACTGACTTGTTGATATTGATGAAATGTAGAAGGGCTAGTCAAACTGCCTTGAGTTCCTTGAAATTAGAAGACTTCCACCTGTCTTCCAGCTGCCATGTATCATGTACCCAATGTTGTAGGACAGGGATGCTCAACCTGCGGCCCTCCAGCTGTTGAAAAACTACAACTCCCACCATGCCCTGCTGTAGACTCATAGCTCTAGGCTGTCCAAGCATGCTGGGAGTTGAAGTTTTGCAACATCTGGAGGGCCATAGATTGGGCATCCCTGTTTTGGAGATGTGCTCCCCATCCAGTTGCTGAAGCATCTGTTGTTATGACATATTCTTCTTGCAAGACAAATTTCTCCCTCTCAAGAGATTCTCTGACACTATCCATCATCGGAGATCTGCTCTTGTGGAAACTCAAATAGCCATATGTCTCTGAAGATGACCAGGATCCCCGTCCCAAGAACTGAGGATGTCTTGTTGCAGTTCTCTGAAATGAGTCTTTGCCCAAGGGACAATGTCTATAGATGATGTCAGATGGCCTAGGCATTTCATGGCAGTGAGGATGGACACTGAGCTGGCCATTCTTAGGTATGAGATTATCCTGAGAATAGCACTGATTTTCTCCTCTGGGAGAAAGAGTCTGTATAGATGAGTCTATGATGAACCCAGGAATCTTTTGCAGGTTGCAGGGATTATGTCTGACTTTTACCAGTTTATTAGGAATCCTAGTTTCCCTAGCAAGTCAATAGTAAGGGATAGATGAGTTAAAAGAAGATGTACTAACGGTACTAACAGAAGCCAGTCGTCCAGGTATGGCAACATTTGGATACTTTAGAGCCTCAAAAGTGTGACAATACCGATGGTGACCTTGGTGAATACCCTGGGTGCTGGAGAGAGCCCGAATGGCCCTGAACTGTACATGCTGGACCCGACCTTCATTTAGATAGGCCACACGAAGATATTTCCTGCAGGCTGGATGTATTGGCACATGTAAGTAAGCGTCTGAAAGATCCATTGATGCCATGATGTCTCCTTCTTGTAAAACATTGACCACGGATCTTATGGTATCCATCTTGAATCTGAATTTCTTCAGATGTCTGTTTACATACCGGAGATCTATAATTAATCTCCACTTTCTGTGGGTTTTCGGAACTGGAAATACCTGAGAATGAACACCTAAGCTTTCCTGTTCTTGAGGGACAGGTTCTAGAGCACCCTTTTCTAGGATCTCTTGCATTCAGAACAAATCTGGCTGGGAGAGAATCTTGAAATTCAAGCCAGTATCCGTTTTTTATTATTTGAAGCACCCATTTGTCTGAAGTAATGTCGCACCAAGCAGGATAAAAGTTCGCAGGTCTGACTCCTACTGCCCCTGAATAGCGAGTGGCGTCATAACTCACTCTTTGTGGATGGTGCTCCACCTGTATTTCTCCTGTATTTGTCCTGAAAGGAAGACTGGTCTCTACAATCTGTTCATTTTGCTCTTCTTCTATATCCTCCTCTGAAGTTGAAACCGGAACCCCGGTGCCCACAAAATCTGAAACGAGGTCTTTTATGCATATTTGGAAACGCCAAGCCTTTCCCTTCTTTATTGTCTTTCAAAACAATTGTGTCCAATTGTGTCCAATTGTGCTCTGAAGAGAAGTCCAGGCTCAAATGGAAGGGCAGAGTCACCAGACCAGGGCTTCAGCCAGATTGCCCTTCTAGTGGTATTAGCTAATACCATATTCTTTGCAGATATCTTTAACACGTCTAGGGAAAAATCACTTAAAAAGTCAGCAGCCAATTTTAATGATGATAACTGCTCATACAGCTGCTCTCTAGAAACACCCTCCTGGATGTCTTCTCCTAGATGAGAGAGCCAGAGTCTTAAAGCCCTGGCAACCGGCACGGAAGCCATGGCAGCCTTGCTCATAGCAGCAAGATTACTGCAAGACCGTTTCAAGAGAGAATCCGCTTTACGATCCATGGAATCTTTCAATAGAGATGAATCGTCTCCTGGAAAAAAAGCACGTCTGGAAAGCTTTGCAACAGCTGGGTCTACTTGAGCCGGTGTATCCCAGGACTTGGATTCTGATGGATCCACTTTATAAACTGATTTAAATCTGGCCCCAAAGTCCATTCTCTTATCAGGGAATTTCCACTCCCATTCCATGATTGATTTCAACATCTGATGTGCTGGAAAACCTCTTGTTTTCTTTTTGGGAAAATAGAAGAGATTATCTATATCTTGATTCAATGATGTGTCTTTTTCTGACCCCATTATCTTCTTAACCTCCTTGACCAAACGTCCAACATTTTCTTTTTTAAACAAAAAGTTGTCCTCAGAAATTGGTACATCTGAGTCATCATCAGATGAGAGGTCAGAAGATTGAGATGACAATTCAGGAGAATGCAATGGTTTTCTTGAATGTTTTGAGCCGCGCTTGCATTTTTTTTTACCTCAACCAAGAGTAGAATTTTACAACTTGTTGTTTCAGATCAAAATCTTCATCCTCCTCTGACACCACACAGTCCTTACATACATCAGTAGAAGAACCATCTGACATAGGCTGGATGCACAAGATACATCTTCTAGTCCTTTTCTTCCTACGGTGAGATACGGATAATTCCCGTGCCTCTGGAACCTGGACTGAACAGACATCACAGATATCCTGAATGAAGTCATCAGATAAAGGCTGCTGGCAACTGACACACATTCTGTGTTTAGATTTCTGCCTTTTTTTAGTTCCCATTCTGCTTGAACTGTGACTTGACATCTGCACAAATAAGGCTACTTTCACATTTGCGGCAGGGGATTCCGGCAGACTGATCCATGTTGCCGCAGGTGCACATGTGGGGCCGGAACTACGCTCCGGCCTCATTCAGTATAATGGGGGCGGGTCATGGATCTGGCCACAGCACGGCAAACTTGCCAAGAGGCGCCGGACCCAAATTACATGTCGTAGTTTTGGTCCGGCCGCCTCTCAGCAAGTTTGCCATGCTGCGGCTGGATCCGTGGCCCGCCCCCATTACAGTGAATGGGGCCGGAGCGTAGTTAAGGCCCCACATGTGTACCCACGGCAGCACGGATCCGGCGGGTGAACAGCCTGCCGGAATTCCCTGCAGCAAATGTGAAAGTACCCTAAAACATAACCCGAGTATGAAAAATATTTAACAGAACTTTCCTGAAAATGCCTTTGCAGATCCACAATTTTACCTTAGGGGGCTTGGAAGGCTGCTGCTTAGGCACACGTCCACCATGTGCAACCTGCAGCCAGAATAAATAGCCTGCCAGGAAATACATAGCCTGCCCCCTTTGGATTCAGCAACAGCAGGAAAGTACAACATAATCAAAGTAACAATATATGTTGACACCATAAGAAGGGTAAGAAAAAGAAGTATTATTACCAGATATACCCGGCAAAATAAAGAGCAGCGCATAACCAGAGTGAATAAGCAGGAGAACACGAAAGAGATGTCAGTGGAACACACACTTCCTGGAAGTGATGTCAGTGGAACGCACAATAAACAGGAAGTGATGTCAGTGGAACACACACCAACAGGAAATTATGTCAGTGGAACACACACCAAACAGGAAGTGATATCAGCCTGCTCAGCCAAACATCTTTAAGGCCAAAGTGACGAACCCCCGCCACTGTACCAACCACAGGGCAAACAAACATGACGAACACCGTCGCTTGCTATGCCCTCTTTCCTGCAAGATCAAGGTAACAATTGTGTTGCCAGGCAATAACCCAGAGATCCCCTCTGGAACAAGGGAGTCATTTATCCCCTCTGGCAGAAAAAACTAGAGAACCCCTCTAGTATGTAATAAAAATCCTGAAGGTTTACCTGAAAGAAAGAGAAAAGAAAGAGATTAGCGTGGGCTAGGCAGATGCACACACATCTGGAATGAGGACAAAATAAAACACGCGTGTTGTCAGGGAGGAGGAGATTTTATAGAGGTGAATTAATTATACTAATTGAATATGCTAATTATTGTAGTTTATTATCCTAGATGGGCTGGTCCTAGTATGGAGACTGGGGACAGAATATCCCATTCTGTGCTGCCGTAGGACGATGAGGAAAGGCTTATTGTCAGCACCCCATTAGAATTCTGCTGCAGAGCAATTATTATACATTTTTTTTCAGTGCATCATATCTGTCCGTGTAAAATGCATTGCATTTAGAGATGAGCAAATCGAAGCTGATGAAGAGTAATTCGATCCGAATTTCAGGAAATATTCGATTTGCACCGAATCTGAATTTCCTCACGCTTCGTGGTAACAAATCTAATTTTTTCCTAAAATGGCTGCTGCTCTTGTTAGGACATGGAACAAGGAACTCTGAAAAAGAGGGATCACCCACAATGCCATGCATGCAGCCAATCAGCAGCCAGCCACAGCCCTGTGATATCATAGCCCAATAAATAGCCTCGACCACCTTGGAATATGTCAATTTCCAGTGTATTTAGTGCAGGGAGAGATGTTAGCAGGCGCTAGGGACAGTGCTAGGAAAGTGCTTTCAAACTTATATATTGCTCAATAGAAGTGTAAGCAAAGGAGAGGGAGGAAAGTATTGAAGAAGAACAGGGTTCAATAGGGTGTTTAGAGCATGATACAGCTGCTCATTTCAGGTTTGCAATAGATCATACCTCTGTAAATGCAATTATTGGGGTCTTATTAGCCCTTGTGAGTCACATTTACATGTAGTAGTCTTTTTTTGGCGTGTAATAGTGGGAAAAAAAGAAAGGGCTTATTAGCCAATATGTGGTGACATGAGAAAATTTCAGCCCTTTTTGGCGTTTATTAGTGGCAAAAAAAGTTTTATTTGGTGTATAGCATCGCAGTTACATGTACCAAAGCCTTTTTTGGCGTGTATTATTGGGGGAAAAAAAGAGAGGGTTTATTAGCCGTTGTGTGGTGAAGTGGGAAAATTTCAACCCTTTTTGGCATGTAGTAGTGAGGAAAAAAAAGTTTTATTTGAAGTATAGCACCATAGTTACATGTAGTAAAGCCTTTTTTAGCGTTTATTAGTGGCAAAAAAGTTTTATTTGGTATATAGCGCCGCAGATTTATATACTAAAGCCTTTTCTTGGTGTGTATTAGTGGTGAAAAAATAAAAGGCCTTGTTAGCCTTTGTGTGGTGAAGTGAGAAAATTTCAGCCCTTTCTGGCGTGTACTAGTGGCAAAAAAAAGTTTTATTTGGCGTATAGCGCCATAGTTACATGTACCAAAGCCTTTTTTGGCATGTATTAGTGGAAAAAATAGAAAGGGCTTATTAGCCGTTGTGTTATGAAGTGAGAAAATTATAGCCATTTTTGGCGTGTATTAGTGGCAAAAAAAGTTTTATTTGCTGTGGTGGCCTATTGGAGTGCGCCCTGCCACCTGTCATTGAAGAGCCACTGGACTACTTGGCAGCCAAACTAGAATTGTGGTCTCAACTGGCCGAGTTTGCCCTGGAAAAGCTGTCCTGCCTGGCCAGTAGTGTGGCATCAGAGCGGGTGTTTAGTGCGGCTAGGGCCATAGTTACCCCAAGGAGAACTCACCTGTCCACCCAAAATGTAGAGAGACTGGCCTTTGTCAAGATGATCAGCCAGGATTTCCACCCACCAATGCCTGATGCATCAGATTAGATCATCCATGCTGCCTCACCCAAACCTTGACAAAAGAGACCGGTTTCTTCTGGCTACCTTCCTCAGCCACTATTTTGATGCTGCCACCCGCCTGATGCCACACATCTGATGCCAAGTGCTCCTTCTTACACCCGCCATCATCGGCGGGTACTGTTACTGCCACCCACCTCCACACTCTGTCACCGGGTCACTCTGTGGTCTCCTGATGCTGCAACCTCCACCTTGCCACTCTGTCAGACCTTCTGCAGTCATAGGCAGGTCAAAGTTAGCAATAATCGACACTTGTTCTACATCAATTCCTCGAGCACAGACATTGGTGATGATAAGAACTTTCCCCTTGCCATCTCTGTCATTGTGCCACTCTGTGGCCTCCTGATGCTGCTGCTACCTCCTCCATACTGTCATTGTGCCACTCTGTGGCTTTCTCCTGCTGCTGCCACCTCCACACACTGTCATTGTGCTACTTTGTGGCCTCTTCCTGATGCTGCTGCCACCTCCAGACTCTGTCATTGTGCCACTTTGTGGCCTCCCGATGCTGCTGCCACCTCTACACTCTGCCATACTGCCACTCTGTGACCTGATGCTGCATCTGCTGCCACTTCCACATTCTGCCATCATGCCACTCTGTGGCCTCCTGATGTTGCTGCTGCCACCTCCATACTGTCATTGTGCCACTCTGTGACCGCCTGATGCTGCTGCTGCCACCTTCACACTGCCATTATGCTACTATGTGACCTCCTGATGTTGCTGTTGCCACCACCTCCACACTGTCATTGTGCCACTCTGTGACCTCCTGCTGCTGCTTCCACCTCCAGACTCTGTCTTTGGGCCATTCTGTGGTCTCCACACGCTGCTTCCACCTCACCATCATGTCATTGGGCCACTCTGTGGACTTCTCATGCTGCTGCCACCTTCCCCACTTCATGCCATGCCTGGCTGACATTATCATTTATTTGGCTTTTCTTCTGATCTGTCATAAGAAAGAGAAAATGAGATATAATGGGTATATATAATGGGGGACATTATATTTATATATATATATATATATATATATATATACATACAGTACAGACCAAAAGTTTGGACACACCTTCTCATTCAAAGAGTTTTCTGTATTTTCATGACTATGAAAATTGTAGATTCACACTGAAGGCATCAAAACTATGAATTAACACATGTGGAATTATATACTTAAAAAAAAAAGTGTGAAACAACTGAAAATATGTCTTATATTCTAGGTTCTTCAAAGTAGCCACCTTTTGCTTTGATTACTGCTTTGCACACTCTTGGCATTCTCTTGATGAGCTTCAAGAGGTAGTCATCAGACCAGAGCACAGATTTCCACTGGTCTAATGTCCATTCCTTGTGTTCTTTAGCCCAAACAAGTCTCTTCTGCTTGTTGCCTGTCCTTAGCAGTGATTTCCTAGCAGCTATTTTACCATGAAGGCCTGCTGCACACAGTCTCCTCTTAACAGTTGTTGTAAAGATGTGTCTGCTGCTAGAACTCTGTGTGGCATTGACCTGGTCTCTAATCTGAGCTGCTGTTAACCTGCGATTTCTGAGGCTGGTGACTCGGATGAACTTATCCTCCGCAGCAGAGGTGACTCTTGGTCTTCCTTTCCTGGGGCGGTCCTCATGTGAGCCAGTTTCTTTGTAGCGCTTGATGGTTTTTGCGACTGCACTTAGGGACACTTTCAAAGTTTTCCCTATTTTTCGGACTGACCGACCTTCATTTCTTAAAGTATTGATGGCCACTTGTTTTTCTTTACTTAGCTGCTTTTTTCTTGCCATAATACAAATTCTAACAGTCTATTCAGTAGGACTATCAGCTGTGTATCCACCTGACATCTGCCCAACACAACTCATGGTCCCAACCCCATTTATAAAGCAAGAAATCCCACTTATTAAACGTGACAGGGCACACCTGTGAAGTGAAAACCATTTCAGGTGACTACCTCTTGAAGCTCATCAAGAGAATGCCAAGAGTGTGCAAAGCAGTAATCAAAGCAAAAGGTGGCTACTTTGAAGAACCTATATATAATATAAGCCTAATATAAGACATATTTTCAGTTGTTTCACACTTTTTTGTTAAGTATATAATTCCACATGTGTTAATTCATAGTTTTGATGCCTTCAGTGTGAATCTACAATTTTCATAGTCATGAAAATACAGAAAACTCTTTGAATGAGAAGGTTTGTCCAAACTTTTGGTCTGTAAGTGTATATATATATATATATATATATATATTTTATTATATATATATATATTATATCTATACCACACACACACACACACACTGGCACTATGGGGGGGTGGAGAATTATATATTGGAGCTAGTGGGAGGCACTGCAGAGGGACATTAGAGCCACTGGGAGCATTATAGTTATTACTACTACTAAATTACTACTAAAGTACTGTAGGGGCGTTATCATTATTTGATGCAATATGGAAGGCATTGCTACTAATGGGGGGGCTATCTTGGGGAGTATTATCACTATTGGGATCACTATTACTAATGAGGGCAGTCTGGGTGTATAGTACAGTATAGCATTTGTGGGCATGGGGGGGGGGTACAGCGTGCACAATATTAGGAGTAGCTTTAAGAGGTTCTCCAGATTTTTTTCATATTAATGGCCTATCCTCAGGTCATCAATATCAGATTGGCAGGGGTCTGATACAAGGCAACCCTGATGATCAGCTGTTTCTGCTGCTGTATATCTATGGGACAGCAGCAGTGAACAGCACATGCCGTCTCCTCAAACAGCTGATTGGCGGGGTTGCCAGGTGTCGGACTGTGTTTTTAGCACATTATTACAAGATTTGGGTCCTCACTTTTGATTTTGCCCAGGGCCACATTTTGTCTAAAACCAGCCCTACTTGTTCTCCTCTCTTATTCATCTTTCTGTGTCTAGCCTGTCCCTTTTATAGGGGAATGTACCAGCACCATCTAGTGATGACTAATGTGAAGTGTTGGTTTCTAGCCTGTTAATAGGAATTTATTTATTACATTATATTTAGCACATTTTCAGGACACTGCACAGTTGCTGACGTGCCACTTGTGGTAATTGTGGTGCAGTTCTGAGACTTTACCAAAATCTTATTCTGCTGTATGATGTTCATACTTCTGCCCAGCTGTCCATTTTTTTCCCCAAAACGATTGAAATTGCAATTCGCACTGTGGGGCAAGACTCAGGACCTGCTGTTACAGACAGGGACAGTATATGTCTTTCTTGGCCCAGGCATAGATTCAGGAGGATTTTTACACTCCTCCAGCAGAGGCTGATGAATAGACCTAGCATTGCTGATGACGGTGTCCCATTATGCCACTGCTGCTGTCTGTCTGCCAACATCTACCAAATGATTGCTGCTAACATCACCACCCCAGCTGGTACTCTTTGCTGCTAATCCCTACTGCCACCACTATTAACACTAAGCATCCGCCACTACTACTACTACCACTGCTACTACCCACAAACAGCCTTTCCACTATGTACTTTCAATTAAAAGAGAGAAATTTTCTAAGCTCGTTAAGAACATTATCTTTTGACAATTATGACTTGTGCGTGCATTCTGCACATGTTAAGCCATAATTTTTGGAGGCCAACAAGCATAGTTCTGGCAAGTAGCATTTATGTGTTTCATATGGTCAGGTATTCTGCCCCCTTGAAGGCATAATTTTTGGACGCTTGGGGGCACATTTATTAACACCGGCATTTTAGACGCCAATCTTAATACAGGCTATAGCTGGCGCAGGCCTCTCCCTGTGGCATCCAGCGCCAGTTCAAATATAAGATCCATG